>CM075200.1:16187971-16787971 GCA_037577475.1 Chaunax sp. Z400 | reverse complement strand
TAAGTCATGATTAACTGTCGTTGTCTTTACTTAGTAAAGCGGTTCTTGACATAGTTACTATAGTTGTTGAAATAGGGCTACTTACTGTAAACCAACACTACCTTGACACAACGCATATGATGGTCTCAAACACATTAAGAAGGAAATAAATTCCATGACTAACTTTTGACATGGCACACTTCTTAAGTCAAAAGCACTCCAGGTGACTATCTCAGTCCATACACACTCGTGTGTGTGTGAGAGAGTGTGTGTGTATATAAATAGTTGGGGAAACTGGATACGGACAGTCGTTGGCGCTCAGACGGGTCCATTAGAATATAGACTGACATTGTAATTTTCATGGCAAGGGAGGAATTTCATCATAGAAGAAAATGTTTATTAACTAAGGTAGCAACTTGAATGACTGGCTTTTGAAACCTCTAAGGTCATACATGAAGTATATTTAATGTATATATTAAATGTATATTAAATTAAAATGTAGAAATACTGCTATTAAATAATTAAACAATCAACAACACTATTGTTTCATACCTATGCTCTTCTTGATGCTGAAGTCATAGTCTTGTCTGATCTCCTCTTTTATGTTAGCCATCATAACCTTACAGTGTTCAATACCATCCTCTGTGTCAGGACACAGCAGGCGTTTGATGTTCATTATTGCTTCGAGTGGGAAGGGGTCCAGCATAGAGTTAGATATTCAAGTGATGCAGTGCATAAACCTCTGTATGAATAAAGTTAGGATCAACAACGTGTTAGAAAACTTGCTTCTTGTCAGGAATCCATATGCCCATTACTGAATTCACTGATACTTACTTCCAGGTCTCTCTCACTATGTTCTCCATGCTTGGCCCTCATCTTCTCCTCTTGGCTGTGCATGATGTCCTGCTGCTCCTTAGGACTCATAGGCAGGCTACTGGGAGTGGGGACATTTCTAGGTATTTTCTCGGTCTTTGGCCCCATTGAGAGTGAAGCAGGAGAAGATGTATCTCTGTTAAAACAAATCAGATCAAGTGCTTCATATAAGATGAGCTATTGCTAAAACATGTTACTTTAAAGGCATAATTACATGCTCCTTCGTGTTACTGATTGACTCCATCCAGGTGGGGTGTATGCTTAAAACTCGTTAAGAACAAAAATCTATTGAGAGAGGTTTCCAAAGCAGTGTTAAGAGTTCCACAACTAATATTATCATCAGAAAACAAAGTAAAGAATCTTACAATTTCAATTCTACATGGGTTTGATATGAGAGTAACTTGAAAGGATACAAGATGCTGTTCGCTTTGCCAAGGATTGGCCAGAAGTATGCCATCTTTGCAATAGTTGATGCATTTTAAGATCCTGGGCCTGGGGACTGTAGTTGTTTCCAATGGACTCAGAGGGAGTTCGGTGAAAACGTTGTTCCTTATAGGGAAGTGCTTAAGTCTCAGAGTTGGTCTGCAGGATGGGTGGATTTAGACTGCGTCTTAAGACTTCCTGAAATAATGTTAAGATGGTTTATGTGTTTGAGTACTATCTGTGCAAAATTGGCTACTGTAAAGCACTAGATGATAAAATAACTACACTTACTTGATACAGTTCTGATGGTTCAGCACCAGAAGGCAAAGGTCGGGGAAAAGAATTTCCTCTGTATTTGGAGTCATCCTCCATCCGTAGTTCAAACAAAATATTGATGGTTGTGACACTTGCATTTGATTTTTACTTGCACATTATATAAAATACCCCTTAGATGATGGATACATTTGTCGACCTAGGAAATGATTCAGAAGTAGTTGTTTTTTTTCATTTGCGTCTGGTTGAATGTGAACAGCAGCAAAAGATGGTGATGATAATAAGGTAAGCAACTTCACTTTTAAAGTTAGCAATTTATGAAACATTGTCTGTCCAGATGCAGTTAAATATCCTATTAATATGACTGAGCGGAAGCGTATGTTGGCGGCGGCAGGGACAGCCTGAAAACCCAGATAAGAGTGGCAATGACCTGGCCACAGCTGCCATATTGTATACATATATATATATATATATATATATATATATATATATATACATAGTTCCCACAAGATAATATCTAAAGACACTTTGTTAAAGTGTGGTTTTCACATGGTGCATTTCCCTGAATACAGATCTGTTTATAACAGAAATATGGGGCCAGGCAGTCCTCAAGCAAACGAATACTGGTTGGTGTTTAGGGCTTCGGCAAAGAATGAAGGGGGAAGCAAAAGATTCCCAACAGCAAATTCTTGCTCTACTCTTGCTCATCTAACGAAAGAGAAGAAAAAAAGTAGAATATTGCCCTTTAAGCACTTGAGTAAATGTTCTTTGCTGCTTTCCATTACCACTATTGAAAAGGATTTCATACATCACCAGCAGCAGGCAGCAAAACACCACTTGTAATGAAAATTAAAAATACTTAGTGTATTTGTAATTTGATGTCTGGAGTATTTAAGCTCCAAACTGTGATCTTAATATATTGCAATTCCTTTTAAGCACAAGATGCTTTAGACTAATGGATAAATCATGTGTCCAAAGCACCTAAGTCTTTGCTGCTCAGAGGTCAAGATATTGTGTCTTTTGACTGCCTTTAACTAAATTAGGGAAGTTTTTTTAATTAATGGCAGCTTCTACATGTAAAGGTATAATTAAATCCCCTTTTTTTAGAGAGTTTGCATATCCCAGTTCTCTCAACACGCTGAATTCACATTTCTGCAGGAATGCCATGGTTCCCTATTGAATCTAACTCAAACCGGTGTGCATGCATCACTGCAGTTCAAGCCTTGATCCAAATCACAGAAATTTATTTGGATGCAAAAGCTGTATTATGCAAGGAAAAGCAACATCAGAGAATGCATATTTACAAGAGACAATGCACGTTAGTAATCACACATTGGCATGGACAGTGTCAACAGAAACTGTACATTAAAATTGGATGTTCCATTGAAAAGCAAGGAAAAAAGGGGGTGGTAAATGAGGACATGGCTGTGCTTTCACAATAGGAAGATGTTTAAGTCAGTGATGATATGGAAATCATCAGCCAAAGTCGAACCAAAATACGGTGACACACCTTCAATGGTGTCATTAAAACATGAAAGCACTTAAGTCACTGAGTTGTGTGTTTTGGAACATTGGACATGCTTTATTTCAGAACGTTTCACAATTTATTTAAACATCTCACATATACAAAATAGGTACAATAGACTTTGTGGTGTCATATTTTGAGAGAGAGAGAGATGCCGCCTAAAAACCATTTAGAATTGGATGAAATATGTGCTGTCAGTATGAACACTCTGTGTGGGTTTTGAAGAGAAAAAAGGCCTGAACAAAAAATCAAAATTAAACAAAACAAAAACCTAGACAAAAAAACAAAAAACAAAAACAAAAAAAGAATAAAACGAAATGAAACAAAACAAAAACCAGACATCAGGTTTAGGGACATTCCACATGCTTAAAGCGGGGAAGCATCAGGGGATGAATGCAAGACTTCTTTAAGGTCAATACAAAGTAATACAGTGAAAAAAGTGGTTTCTTCCACAGCTGCATATTAGCACCATAGATCTCTGCTTCAAGTTACTGAGCACCTTCCGATACGGGACAATATTTGAAGCATTAGAAGTCTTAACATCTCTGTTGTGGACCCAGCTTTTGTTAATAGTATTTTCTTTAGGTACAGGCATGAGGTAGTTTAAACCTTTTTTTCATGGAAATTGTGGTTTTAAACCTCCTCTTTGGAAGATATACAAAGACCACAAAGTGATGCATACTTTCAGATTTTTTATTACACTTCTTTTATTTTTTACAAAAAGGATGGCATAATGTCCCACAACAAGGTGTTTTCCCGCGTCCCTTTGAGTTGCTGTATTAATTTGCATTGCACAAACGCTCCGCTCAGTCCGTTCAGTCCTCTCAGATAGTTGCCCATCTTAAGCAAGTGGATGCGCAGAGAGAAATCAGCAATCAGTATTTAAAAAAAAAAAACAACACAGAAAGGGCAGAGATTCGTTTTTTCGTTCTTTCTCTCTTTGTGGTGTTAATTTATCATGAGTCTATTTATTTGAAACAGACTGGGCCAATGTCCAAACCAAACTCCTGTTCAGCTCCACCAATGTCCAAAGGTGCAATGTCGAGGATGGGCAGGCGAGATGGTTTATTTGTTCTGTACTCAATCACTGTCTTGCTCCACTCACCAGTGTGTCTCTGCAGGTGTAAGGAAATAAATGGAGAGAGAATTTTAGAATAGTGGTAAAATAATACAAATCTCACAGCTGTAAAATTAGCCAGAATTGCCTTAATTTATTAATAATATTTCATTCTCATGAGGAAGACTGAAACTGAAGCAGTAAAGGTAACACTAACAACCAAAGAAAACTATTGAAGAGGCTACTTACAGTGCAGCCATCCTCCACCACGGAGAAGGTGAAACGACTGTTGCCCTCGGCCCTCAGCTCCACATCATTGGAGCCCTGGAGCACCACAGCCTTCTTCATGTTGCCGCTCTCACCATCCATGTAAGCAACGCTGTTCTTGCAGTGGTAGGTGATGTTCTGGCTAGCCTGGTTGGACAGCAGGCGCATGAAGGCCAGCTGGGTGGCCATGCTCTGGGGGCTGATTGTCTCATCATTGTAGTAAAACTAGATGAAGGAAAACAAAACAACAGTCAATATTTCTAATATAGTAAGTATTTAATACGTGTCCTCTCTGCGGACTCTCACCTCAGTACCACCGTTGATGGTCTCTCCAAACCAGACGTGTTTCTTGTTCTCGGTGCTTCTGTACCAGTTCTTCTGGGCAATGCTTGCAGGTTGGGCATGGATGCAAGTCTCGCGGGTGGCAAAGTCGCAGAAGACCTTGATGGCATCACTTATGCAGCCCTGGTTGGGGTCAATCCAGTAAAATCCTACAGAGCAGGAAAAAGAGTCAAAATGATGGAAAGCGAGTACTCTTCACTCTTACAGGCATCTAAAAACTAAATGTAGGGGTGTATTGGATCTATCAGATTTAGTTTAGTTTACCGCTGGTATATTCAGGGTGGCTGAGTTGGATGTCACGGCAGGTGCGGGCAGGGTTCTTCCTGGATCCCTCAGGGGTGAGCAGGTTCTCAATCTGAGTGTTGAGGGACTTGATGGTGGCATCAACTTCATAGTCCTTCGCTCTCATAGCAGGCTGATCTGCTCTGTACTCATCATATCCAGAAAGGTCATATCCACCACCAGCGGGGCCAGGAGGTCCGGGCAGACCAGGAGCTCCAGGAGGACCCTGATATGCACAAGGGAGTGGATTGATATGCAGACCACAGTTGCAGTTGATATACATACGAGTTGAACTGTCTGCTTTACAAAATAATGAAATTTTGTATTGGAGCAGATGATAGCAAAATAGATGTGCTTACAGCAGGTCCAACGTATCCAGGGGGTCCACGAGCACCAGAAGCACCAATAGTGCCATGGCCGCCAACTCTACCGTCCTTACCAGGGGGTCCATGGGGTCCAGCAGGTCCCTGAAGAGGATATGACATAGTCACAAATTTGACCTTTTTGACACTCCTGCATCAATAATGACTGCAAATTACACTCCTGCAATTGGTGCTTCATTACTTACAAGAAGAACAAAATACAAAGGAGAAAATTCTTAAACATATTAACATTTGCCTTTATAAATGTTACATGACCTCTGAATGTGATCATCATATTACAATCACAGCAAACCTGCATATCTTCTCTGCTGTGGTTACTAGCTCATGTGTAAGGGTTGTATTCACGACATGTTGCCTCTCTACGTGCAGGTGGAACGAGAAAACAACTGGCATATTGCGGAATATTTGGATTCTACTCACTCTGGGTCCTGAAGGTCCATTTGATCCAGCAGCTCCAGTGTCACCGGAAGGTCCCTGAGGGGAGAGAAAGTGAATGACATTGTTGCAATTAATATGACTATTTCCCCATGCAGTGTTTACACCATGGTGCTGTTACAAATCCATACAAATCCATGTGTATCAGCTAAACATTAGCTCATGTAGCTGTATGTTTACATATGTTTTGCACATTATGATGGTGGGCTGTCACTCACAGAAGGTCCGGGCATTCCCTGGAGACCAGCATGTCCACGCAGACCCTTCATGCCTCTCTCTCCATTGTCTCCAGCAACTCCCTTCTCACCACGGGGTCCAGCGGTTCCCTATATCAGACAGACACACACATACATAGCACACACAGCATAAACATCCTGTCACTAGAACAGAGTGTAATGTCTATGCCTAAAATGAACACTGTATGAGCTATAAATGTGGAATAATGAACACTATTCACTTTGCTGTTTCTATGCCTATATGGGTTTATCTTACTTACAGGGGCACCTCTAGCTCCAGCAGGTCCAACAGAACCAGAGGGACCTCCTGGGCCCTAGACACGATGAAAAGACAAGAATGAAAAGGTGAGTGAAGTAGGCAGATGATTGCATCTTGCAAATTTTACTACTTGGAAATGGCAATTAAGTGATGACAGCAATTTGTCTAGAATTTACTGAATACTTAAGTTAAGTTACTCTTAAGACTTACAGACTCTCCACGGTTTCCGGGTCTTCCAACAGCTCCACTGGGTCCAGCAGGTCCAGGGGCACCACCAACTCCCATGGCACCAGCAGGTCCGGGCTCACCACGGTCTCCCTAAAGAATGGTGAGTCATTGCCGATGCACGTCAGACCACAGTGTATGTGTGTGTATTCTGTACGCAAACATACTTAAGATGTATGAAAGGGTATTACCTTGAATCCAGGAGATCCAGGGCGACCAGGGGGTCCATCATTACCAGGGCTGCCCTATAGATAGCAATAATAATATTAAAAGTTCACATAAAGGTTTCTGTTATGTTTTTATATCAGGTGTCATATTGTTGTGAGTCTAAGGAATTGTCTTCTAATTGGTTGTTTTGTGCATCTGCTTAACTGAGTAAACCAAGAAATCATTATTATATTTTCATCAAGTCAAACAACTATTTGGGATATTTCAATACTCTCTCAAAGGTCCTTAAACTAACATGACAATGCAGTGCTTGTTATTAGCTTGTTCACTACTTACTTCACGTCCAGCCTCTCCCTGGGGTCCAGTCATACCAGGCAGACCAATGTTTCCAGAGGGGCCACGGGCTCCAGCGGTACCAGGAGGTCCACCTCTGCCAGGTTCTCCCTATGATAGGACACAGGGAAACTCACCGGGTCACAAACATACAGAGGCTTCATACAAGTCAGGTTTGACCTTTTGTGAATCTTTTTTTTTTAATAGTGACAAATGTGTTCCTTCAATCCAGAATGCAGAATGGGCATACTGACTGAAAATTATTCACAAATTTCTGTGATGTTTTAAATTAACATGCATATTTAATGCATAAAGCCTCATGTCATTGCAAGACATTTTTTTAAAAATTCACTTTCCTTTGGGATGGTTGGCATTATGTTGGAGATGAAGGTTTTGAAAGTTTGAATGGTGTAAAAACAGGGTTCTAAGTTGGTCATGCCACAGGTGAATCCTTTACTATCAGTATTCATTTGTACTCACCAAAGCACCAGGACCACCAGGTGAACCACGATCTCCTCTAGAACCAGGCAGACCAACGAATCCCTGAAGTCCAAGAGGACCACCGGTTCCAGGAGCACCAGGAGCACCCTAAAAAATGACACGCCACATATCAAGGCCACAATACTTATGGATGCTTAGTTATATCTATTTCTCAACTATTATCTCAAAAGTTCGATGGAAAAAAAGAGCTCTAACTTACAGGAGGACCACTCTCTCCAGAGGGTCCCTTCTCTCCACTTGGACCAGGTGGTCCACCCATACCCTGCTCACCAGAAGGACCAGCGGGACCAGGATCCCCACGCAGTCCACGAGGACCATCCTTACCAGAGGGACCAGCGAGGCCAGGGGGTCCAACAATACCCTGAGAAGGTAAGAGTGAGTGTGAGTGTGTGTGTATCGGAGAGTGGGCTGAGAGAGTGCATATGTATGACACTCATATGAGAAACAGTATTTTTATATGTATATGTCTTTACTAATGACTGTAAATAAATTAAATGAATACTCACGGCGGGACCAACAGAACCAACTCTGCCAGCAGCACCAGGGAAACCAGTCAGACCCTGACATTGGAAACACACACAAGCACAGGTTATACACCAGTCATCAAGAATGTGTGGTGTTATCTGTTTGTTTGTGTGTGAGTGGACATCAAAGATGAGATAAGGCTATTTTCTGGCCATGGAGCACAGATAAAAAAAAGAACAGACAGAGCTCAAAGTGTTCCATCCTTGTAACCCATTTTTTGCTATTCTTGAGATTTTCACATTTCAAAATTATGGCTGTGATGGATTTAAGATTTAAGGTCCTGTGAGGAATACTGCTGCAGCCTGCAGCCTCATTTATTCTCATTAATAGCAAAGGATCCCAGCTCGAGCTACAGGAAAAAGTTTCTTCATGGTACTTGTTGTGGAAAACTGGTACTAAATAAAAGGATAGCAAAAAGACATTTCTGATTAAACTGGCTCATTACATTTTCGATTGTAATCTCCTGTCACTATATGCTCTACTAGCTTTAATCTGATTTAAAAGGCATAAAGTGATAGGGTTTATGCAACTGTGATTAAGTCTGCGTTCATGTATTGTAAGCTGCTTTTCATGGACCTTACATATTTATGGCTGAACTAAGTGCAGTAAGGATGAACTGTTTTTTATGTTATACTCACAGGAGGACCGTTGTCTCCACGAGCGCCAGCAGGTCCAGCACCACCAGAAGGACCCTGGATAAACAGATGAAAAAATCAGACACCATTCTATTTCACTCATATCTCATCTTTGCTCGTCAAATCTGATGACAACCAGATATGTGTTTAATTTCCTTTTAATACACGCTGAGTGTAGTAGTATCAGACCTATCCTCATCAGACTAGTTTAGCAAAGTAAAGCAACTGTGTGTCCTGTATTAATAGTACTAACAGGAGGTCCAGACTGTCCAGCGGGTCCAGCAGGGCCAGCGGGGCCAAGTTCTCCCTTTACTCCAGCAGGTCCACGCTCTCCTCTTGCTCCACTCTGACCGTCAGCGCCCTGTTAGGAGGAAGAGTCAGTAGCTGCGCAATTGTGCGTGCATGTGCATGTATTTGTGTTTTGATTTGTTTGATTTTGGAAGGTGATTGGCTGCTTGCTTACAGGAGGTCCAGCGAATCCAGCTGGTCCAGCAGGTCCAACCTCTCCACGCTCTCCCTGTGGACAAAAAGCACTCAGTCAGAAAGACTATTAGGATGGATAAAAGCTGCATGTTGTCTTAAGGTCTTCATCTTATATTTATGTCAATGTGGGTGAATGTGGTAGAGCAGGTCATGTAATGACAGAAGTTAGCCACAGCTACTTACAGAGGCTCCACGAGCTCCAGCGGGTCCACCAGGTCCAAAGCCACCACTCTCACCCTGGAGGAGAAAACATACCATTATCATACCATTGCTCTATCCATCCATAAGATAAGATAAGATAAGAAGATACTTTATTCATCCCGCAAGGGGAAATTCTCTTGTTACAGCAGCATAGAACACAACATCAATACACAATGGTTGGAAAATAGCAGCAAAGAACAAAGTATAGGCAGGTAAAGACATAACAGGTTAAAGTGACATGTTAAAGTGACAGTTGCAATAAATAGTTTACAAGCACTATGAAATTATGTACAGAGGTATAAATAAATAAATATATATATATATATATATATATATATATATATATATTTTTTTTTTTTATACATTTATATATAAATTTACATATATATATATAAATTGCATGCACACATGATAAATCTTTTGTAAACATTAGCATTATTTTAAATATACTCTGTTGACATTTGTAGATGTACTAATGGAAGTAGAATCTAGAAATGGTCAGCTGATGTGAATGCAACAAAACCTAATCACTTGTAGATGCAGCGTTTCGGTTGTATTTCTGCCTCAGTCAGTTTTCTACATATAAAAGCGCAGAGGACAAAAAATCTTAAAAATATCAAATTTGTATGTTTGTTCTGTTTTATTTGTTGTGTTATTACCAATAATATCCTGGATTATTTCATAGGGGAGCCATTGCTGTAATATTATAAAATAGCCATCAGGGGGCAGTGTTGAGGTTCTAGCTTCAGATACATTGCTACAGTGGGGGTAATTGCAATTTTCTCCTACAGATGAGTGTCCAAAGATATGGAATCAGATTGGTCACCTGAGATAGAGTTGTTGTTTTTTTTACAGTGATTGGATTTCAGCAGCATGTCTTGATGGTTTTCTATTGTAGGCCACTGGTAGAACAGTCTGTCAGCCATCTTGAATAATGCTGAAGGCAGCCATTTTTAGCCCTAACAAAGGTCTTTAACATGAATTAATTGGTAGTGTACATCCTAAACCCTTTTATTCTAATGTTTTATTTTGTTATTGTTTTGTGGTAAATAATATCTATATATTAGCTATTTACCTTATCACCATTGGCTCCAGTGGGTCCAGGAGGTCCAGCAGGTCCAGGCATACCCTGGGAAGAGAGAAGAGAGGACACTTAGAGTGAGGCTGCGCTCAAACTTGTGGAGTGAATGGCCACCATTTTTATGTAAGATGCCTCAAGAAGAATTTTGAGGGTTTAACTTACGCGGGCACCATCTCTGCCAGAATTACCATCAGGTCCTTTGTGTCCAGACTCTCCCTATAAGACATTGAAGAAGAGGGTGGACAACAGGGAACGATAAAGAGGAAATACATTCTCATCAACAAATTAGAATTATTTTTGAGGTCCTGCTTTATTTGCAAGTGGTAGATTTTGGTACTAACTTTCTCTCCCTTGATTCCAGCGGGACCAGCAGCTCCACGCTCACCGGGCATGCCACCAGGTCCCTGGTGTCCAGGACCACCAGCTGCTCCAGCAGAACCAGGCTCTCCCTGGAAACAGACATAGCAAACTTTGGTTTAGGTTTGCATAAAACACATTTACATGATGTCATGTCATATTCTGATTCTACAGGCTAATTCTTTTCTCCATGCCATCATCTTACCTTGCCACCATCAGCTCCAGGGGCTCCAGCAGGTCCACGGGCTCCCATTGATCCCTGGGCTCCTGAATGTCCGGCAGCACCGGGGTTACCACGCTCTCCCTGGAGGGACAAACAGAGTGAGTCAGCGTCTTTGGTTATATAAAGGTTTCTGTTCGGAAGATTTTGGTTCTATGCTAACTATTTGAATGTTTTTTTTTTGCGTCTTACGGAAATTTAAAAATTGGTTCCATTTCCTTGAAATAAATTGCAAACCTTAGTGGGCGTGTCATATTCTACGGGTTATAAATAGAGGATGGACTGGAGAAGTCAAATGACATCTTGATTGGTTTTGGATAGAAGCATATAACTGTAATAACAGAACAGAAGCTTTCAGGTAACCAATATGAGCTCTTACATTGCTAACGCTGTCTTCTGTTATGCATTGTGCAAGGCCCTCAATTGATAACACATCCTTAATTGCAATTATGGTTCACTAGACAGCACAAAATTCAAAGACTCCTGAATGGAACCAGTTAATTTGGTGCAAAATCTGTGAGGCTACTTGAAAATTATGAGTCTTGCTCTGATACAAATAGACCAAGGGCAAAGACACATGAACTTACCTTGGCACCAGCAGGTCCAAAGGCACCCTGGTCTCCTGGGATACCCTATGGAGACACAAACAGTGGGTTAGATATGCACGTCTTATTCTATAATTTCTGTTTCTTGACTGTATAGCATGGGAGAAAAATAATGTGTGTTCCTTACTCTTTCTCCAGGTTTGCCACCCTCTCCAGCAGCTCCAGCGGGGCCAGGCAGACCCTGAAAATATCAAGTTGCAACATCAGGACCAATGGGTTCAACAGAGCCATTTATACAGACACTGCTGTCTAAAAGGTACACCTTAAATAAGGGGTTCCCAAAATTTTCAACCCTCAAACTCAAAAATAACGGTGCTAGAGACTTGCAACCCACACTATCACCTGAGGTGGTTGAAACATACAAACATTAAGCGCATATATATCTTTTGTAAAAAATGATGGCTAAAATAGACTATTTCTATCTGGAAATCATCTCCCAACCACCCATTGGTGTCTCGTGACTCCCCCCCCCCCAACTTTGGGAACCCCTGCCTTAGATAGAAGTAATATATCAAATGGTTTGTGGTGTTAATAATACTGGAAATGAAGAAAGAATCACAACAGTAGCTGGAATGGCAGTAAAAAAAAACAATCACTACATTTCTGAATTATTGGGTGAGGTCTCCCTCAGTAAATTTCCTCCAAATTGTAAAATACAGAGTTAGATGATGGATCTAAACCTGGAAGCCAGGAGCTCCTGAAGATCCCTGCTCTCCCTTCTCACCAGGAGCACCCTGTAAGGAGAAAGAGAGAAGGTCATATTCAAAATTGTACACTGATGATTTTAATGACAACATTGTGTCAGAAAAAAAAATATTATATGTATTTGTTGGAAAAAGAGAAACTACCGTTAACTGAGGGTGATTTAAATGTATCTCCTGTATTTATCTGTATATAAGGATACTTACAGAAGGTCCAGCGGCACCAGTGGCTCCGTTGTTGCCGTCAGGTCCGGGGGTGCCCTACACACAAAGATAGGCACACGATCACTTGTTATGTGTAATACTTGACAAATCATATGGTTTAATGTTAAAATGATTGATCAGTAAACTACATTGGAATATGTAGTAAACATTTGTTGTGTTTTTTCTTTTAACTTACTCTCAGTCCAGTGGGGCCAGTGGCTCCCTTCTCTCCAGGCTTGCCATTCTCTCCCTGAAGGTCAAAAGTAGGTTAAGTTAAATTTTAGGATACAGTCCCAAATGCTCTTTTTCCAGTCTTGGCTTTATTTGTACTTACAGCAGGTCCCTTGGGTCCGGGGAAGCCAATGTTTCCGGGCTGGCCTCTAGGTCCAGTTGGGCCGGGAGGTCCGCTGCGGCCATCTTGTCCAGCAGCACCCTAGAGGAGAAAACAGGAAGTACAGCAGGAAGTCACGTTAACAGCATTCATTTGAGCAAATATAATAATGGGAGATGCAGAATGACAGCAATGGGAATGTCTGTGTCCGCAAGTACAATTTGTATATGTCAGAATTACTCACAGAAGGTCCCTCCTTTCCTGGGGGTCCAGAGTTTCCAGGGCTTCCTGGGAGACCCTATGGAAAAAAATATCAGATTAAAATATATCTATTGTCATAGATTTGCACAATTACAGCTGAACCCTTAGGCCATATACCTTAAATTAAAATCTTGTTTTTTTTATCGTTCACAAATTCATTAGCTTTGTATCAAAACAAACAGCACAAATGCTCCAACCTATTCTATCTCAGATGATCCAATTTGCCACAGGCATATTCTCCATTTAAGGTGTCTGTGACTTATTACACTCAGAGTACACACAAAGAGGTTTCCTCTCTTCAAAACAGACCAAAATACTCACCCTGAGACCAGCTGCGCCAGGCTCCCCAGCACGGCCAGCATCTCCAGGGGGTCCACGAGGTCCACCTGAACCGGTGGCACCACGAGCACCGGGCATACCCTACAAGAAGGAGACAAAGAGGTCAAAGAGAAGTGAGAGGGGAGCTTCACCTCATCAATGAATGTTTAATATATTTTGAAATGTAAGATAGCTTTGTGTCTGGCTTCTCGACAGTATAGTATTGTATGATATAGATTTGTGCTATTAAATTGTATGTTGGTGAATGAGGTTTGTTCATTAAATACTTACAACTGGGCCAACTCTTCCCTCAGAGCCAGGCATACCACGATTGCCAGGAGCACCCTGAAGGAGACACACAGGCATTAGCCGGTGATCCACGTAACATACCATCTGGGTCTGTTTGGGTGCAACCCAACCTGATCAGAGACGGTGGTCTGGTACTCACTCTAGCTCCACGGCTGCCAGCAGGTCCATTATTACCAGGCTCACCAGATGGTCCTCTCTTGCCCTCCTCGCCTTGAGGTCCAGGTGGTCCCTGAGGTCCGGAGTTACCCTGAGGAAGACAACAGACAAGTTGAAGGGCAATAGTCATAAACAGTTTAGTGGAGGTCTTCAAATTCAGCTTGGTGAAATTTCAACTACAGAGCAGGATCAGATATAAACTTACAGCCTCTCCCTTGGCACCAGAATCTCCCTTAACACCCTGAGTGCCTGGATCTCCCTAATAGAGAAAGATGAACAAAAGCAATTAATGAAAAGATTAATCATCAAATGTACAATTATTTATTGTGTTTATTATTATTATTATTTAAGTGTTTCTTTGTATCTGCATGATGAGGCATGCTTTATGTGTGCATATACATGCTTTCAAGTGGTTATGTATGTTTTTTGCAGATATTTGTGTATGTGTGCTGGTTCTGTACTTACAGCAAGACCTCTCTGTCCAGCGGCACCCTGAGGGCCCTGGGGTCCAGGTCCTCCTCTTGGTCCAGGGAAGCCAGGAGCTCCAGACACACCAGGGGTGCCCTAAAAACAGCCATGTCAGACAGGTGAACATTATTACAATCTAACTTTAATCATTGTCTTACATGATGTCCTCCCATGTCTGGTTGTTTTAATTTTATCATTGTAACTTTGAAAAATAAATAATATGTATACAGGTAATAATATAGACTAGATTCTGATAAATTAGAATAGAACACATAAAACCTGCCTCCTTAATGATACTTAATTGGTGTAACCTCTGCATAACTCTGAGTGACCTTCGATCTACATATGCTCTCATGGTATAACTTGAATACTTACAGCAGCTCCCTTGGCTCCGTTCAGGCCATTAGCACCAGGGTTACCCTGGAAGGAAAGAAGAGGAAATAATTGAATTGAGTAATATGGAATAAAATATCAAACAATGTCACAAAATGACAACATGCCTTCACTGTAAAGGATTATTAACAGAACTGAAGGAACTAATGCATGGATAGCAGTGTCACTGCTTCCAAACATATGCAAAGCATTTAATCATGATTTAGTATAAATGACAACACCTATCTTATGGAAACATAGTTTGGAACAAGACACCAACAAAAACTAAATCAAGAAGTAGCCCTGGATGAAATGCATGTTTTTGCTTAAAAATGTTCCAGAACAGGTCTCACGTGACAGACAGGTGACCTGGGAGTCTGAATGGAAAAATATACTTACAGAGGGACCAACGGGGCCAACAGCACCATTGGAGCCGGGCTCTCCTCTTGCTCCCTGACCTCCAGTTGGGCCAGTAGCTCCAGCGGCACCGATCTCTCCCTGTCAAAGACAAAATGGTCACATAATTAAATTAAATTGAAAATAAATAAATTAATACCTGCATTCTGATGACATTCTGATGGAAGCAGCCACGGCAAGTTAAATGATTGACTGGTATTTCATAAGAAAGTGCTGGTATGTATTTAAGTGATCACTGATTGGCTGAAATGTGAGTGTTTGAAATGTAGGTCAAGAAGATCATTTTACTATACTGTATGTTAATTATCCTTTTGTGACCCTAAACGTGAATCTTTCTGGGAGGATATATTGCCAAAGAACAGATAATGCCACAGGAAGTGACATCACACTTACCTTGGGGCCAGGACCACCAGGGAAACCTGGGGGACCAGCAGCACCAAGAGGACCCTGGGTAAAAGAACAGGACACATGAAATCAGGATATGTGTGATTTACATCCAGATTTACATCAATTTAAATAATTGTACATCCATTATGGGTACAATAATTGACATAATTGCTCCCCCGTCTCTTCCTGGGTATTAAAACTATAATATTTAAACATGAAGGTACTACATCACAAAGTGCACTTTGGATAAGTATTTTGAAGATATACATCCCTTTTGAGTTGACTATTCACAAGGGGGGTTAAAGTCAGTACAACAAAAGGGATTTAAAAGCCAGTACTCACAGAAGGGCCGGCGGGCCCAACATTGCCATCAGCACCACGAGCACCAGCAGGACCAGCAGGGCCAGAACGACCTCTCTCACCAGGCATACCACGAGATCCCTAAAGGCAGGATACACAAAAATAACAGAAGTCATGAGGAAGGTGTCTTTACTGCAATTATGTAATGGCCAATGATGAATAAATGGTTACAATGAGATAAATGAATAATAGAGCATCCAGTATGGCTATGAGTATTCATGATAAATGGCAAACAAAAGATAAGCATTACTTTTATTGAGATTTACTGAGGTTACTGAGGTTTTATGCACGAAAGATTCATCTAGACTCAATCAAAAACTTACAGCCAGTCCAGGACTTCCAGAAGATCCGTGGGCACCAGACTCACCCTATAGGAGAGACAGGAGAAGGTTATTGGGTGTCTGGAGTGAGGTGAATCAAGATCATAGGATCTTGATTCAAGATCAAATTTAATAATGAATGCATCCTTGCATAACTACAATACATGGTCTGACTCAACAAGAGCAAAGTGACTGCTGTATACCAATGATGTCTGGCTGACATTAACAGTAATACAGGACTAAGAGACGCTGGGTCCCTACATGAATTACAATACTTGTTGCTGCAGTCATGAAGACGGTGGCCTTCTTACCTTGAGGCCAGAGGCACCAGACTCTCCTTTGCGTCCATCCAGACCAGTGTAACCCTGAAAAACAGCAAGAAAGTGATGATGGAAGATGCTTATTAATACATACTATTGGTACTGTGCTAATCCAAAAACAAGCACAAGGTAAGAGGTAGGAGATAAAGTGAGATGAATAAATCAGATTATCAAAGGAATCAGTATGTGGATAAACAAGGCATATGCTTGTTTGACCTCTATGAAGAATAAAAATTGGCAATAAGACATCCGAAGTCTCATTTGAGACATTAGGATGGAAGCTTTTTATCTTCATAGGTGGTTTCACACCAGTTTAGCATCTGGCTTTGATTTATAAGACATTTTTCAGTAATAGTGAAGTGACTTCACAGATGAGGTTCTCATTCAAAACATGGATTACAAGACTTAAATTGGAGCCATTATGTTTTTTCTTATTTCTAGTGAGTTCCCCAGGAGATGGCTCCATAATCATTCCCAACTGTTCTTGTTATGATGCTCAAAAGGAAAAAAAAGTAGTTTGCATTTTGCACGGTACAGGTGGTGCTCCTCCACTGCCATTTTGGTTCTTTTTTGGAGCAGTTTCAGCTTTTTGCTGCAAGCCAGTGAGGTTCTGGTGAGTACCACATATGCAAAGTTCTGGTCAAGCAGAGCAAAAGTTCAACACTCACTCTGTGTCCCTTCATTCCTGGAAGTCCAGGGGTTCCGGGGAATCCACGAGCACCCTACAATTCAAAACAAAGAAAATATTACTAAGACAAAGTGCATATTTACAGTGGAGATGTCTATTTTAGTCCATGTGTGTTTCATTCTCCTTCTTTAGGAGAGCATCTCTTACCTGTGGGCCGGGAGTACCTCTGTCTCCGGGCTTACCAGGTCTGCCATTGTTACCCTGTGAGTCAGAAAAAAACAGATCTTACCACTTTAGCTGCAAGAAGCTCAACAACTCAAATCTATTATCTTTAAATCTTTGCAAAATTTCTAAACAAAAGCAACCCTTTTAAGTGCTTGTAGAAATTTATGTATACATACGTCCTCTCCAGATTTGCCAAAAGGTCCAGGGGGGCCACGAGAACCAACGGGGCCCTTGGGAAAGAAAATCAGGACATTTAAGGTCATAGAAATTACAAATGTTTTTAAGATGATGATACTCTATGGGTGAGTCTGACAAGGGAGTAACACCAAAGCAGTGCTATTATCACATTTGTAGAATTGTGGTTATTTGGAGGATAATCTTACAGTTTGTCCAGGCTCTCCGGGCTCACCAGGGTGTCCGGTGTGTCCCTGAGGTCCCTGTTAAATGACAAGAGGCACAGCATTTAGTCTTCATATAGACAACATAGCATGCAGCCACTGCATTTTCAGGTAATAGGTATGAGTATCTGGTCAGGTTTGATCGGGTCATTTCATAGGTTAGATTTGCTGTGGTGTGTGCGTGTGTGAACTTACAGGGGCTCCAGAAGGTCCGGGAGGACCTCTAGCACCCATCATACCCTGAAAAGAAGAAAAAGGCCAATTAGTCATATCAATTATCAGCAGTAAGTAATAAATGCTAGGTAACTTTATCATGAGTTTGCATGTGAATGCAATTCTATCAGGAGTGGAATCAAACGTCATTGATGTGAGTTACTCTACAATTGACTATAATCTTATTCTAATTGATTAACTGTGTGTAGGAAAGGAAGATACTATTGAAATAAAAGCAAAAGACTGGTACTGTGGATTGACATGGCATGACATGTGTGGCTGTGTGCAAATGTGTTAAATGGCCTTGTGTGTATTTATGTGCATGTCTGTGTGTGTGTGTCGCAGGAAGACAAGGGCCCTCACCATGGGTCCAGGGCCAGGATCAGGAGCTTTTGAACCATCATACTGAGCAGCAAAGTTCTGTTAAACAGAAAAAAAACAAAAATTAATTAGTTGTTAGAAAACTTAGAATAATATATCAAGACTGTTGGACAAGCAGAGCATCAATCCAGTTCAGAAAAAAAGCAGTGGTGAGCCGTTTCCATTAGTCTAAACCTATGGTATGGGTATGACACAGTAACCAGCCATGAAAAATTACATTTGTAACCTCATAATCTGATTTACCATAAAGTATAAGTGAGTATTCTACAATTGTTTGGGTTTGAAAACTTACAGGAGATTTAACTATCACTAATCGTAATCTATTATGCACTATGTGTCTGTTATCTTTAGGTCATGATGTCAAATGGGTAAAAGACAGAAGGTCAAGTTCATAGGGTTATGACATCAATAATAAGATTCAGTGCTTTATTGGCATTTAGTTAGCTGGCATTATAGTGGACAGGAATTTGGTTTGGCAAGCTCAAAGAAAACAAACGTTGTTAATGTGACACAGCAGAAAAGGCGATTATGAACACTGCTATCTTAGCACTGCACAGTAAACCTGAATGAGCCTGAACATCCAACTGATTTTATAACACTTTTTCTGCACAATCATCACCAATATTGGGAGTCAAATCACAGCCAGTCCTGCATTAACTGCATTAGGACTGAATTAAGTATTTGGACCATTTTTATAAACATTGCAAAGCCAAGCGGTGTATTTTTGTAAATAATGGACTTACTCCTCCAAGTCCGGGGGGACCAGGGGGGCCAGGGGGTCCAGGGAGTCCGGGTTTGCCATCTTTTCCATTTGGGCCTTGAGGACCCTGTAAAAAAGGGTTACATACTGCTGTTACCACTGATTTCTTGCGATTCTTGGATTGTTCAATTTGAATAGAGGCATTAATTCCGAATGAGCAGAAAGTGGGGGAAATACTAAAAAAAACAACCAAATTGTCCATAAAAATAAAACAGGTCAATATTTTAAACAGACCCTATTACATCCATTCCCATTACAATTCTTGCCTGTAAACACTATGGGTGATGTAAACAAAGGGGTGTGTCCTAAAGAGGTTAGAAGGTCAAATGACATTAACAAACACAGTGTCAAAGTTGCATTAAAAATGTACTAAATTAAATTCTTATATTACATTTGCAGTAAAAGTCATCTGATCAAAGGCAGCAGAGTTTCATATCTTACCCTGTCACCTTGAGGTCCTTTGTCTCCTCTGGGACTCTGCAGCAGAAACATCACTCAGTCAGACCACAACACAGAGCAGATGGCTGCTTAACAAGGTGTTAGCTCCAAACTCTAGCAAAGCATGCCCCTGCATCTAATCCAAACTACACAAACTATAACCAAACAAAAATCCAGATTAGAGTTAGATTCAAACCATCTGGTATGTGGCGATACCAATGAAATGTGCATGTAAACAAACTTGACCTTACAATAGCAGGACAAGCAAGTACAACACATTTCAGCGATTAGCAAAGACATCATAAAGATGGCCTCTGACCTTTTCCAATCTAAACTCTGATCTATGTGTCTGATGTCACACTATAGGTGCAAAATGACGCACAAGAACAACATTGAGCTCACCTTGATAGTTCCCTAAATAGAAAAGAAGATAAATAAATGTAAGATTTATTTATCCAGTCTTTTCAGGATCTCTCAGATAATCTAATGTGTTTGCTATATCAAACAGTCGGCCTCCTTTTCTTTAGCACAAGCGTGATAATAAGTGAAAACAGAGTATGTGATACTGTCACATAAAACATGCTCATGCAGAATCAGGAATTAAAATAAAGACGCAGCAGAGCAGTGTGCATGTGATGATCATCAGGTTGACTGTTGTGCTAAAAGGAGCGACACGATAAAGCATCCCAAGCTAGTCTCAACAACCTTTTAGCAGTAACAGCATGTTAGTCCATGGAACAAATAGAGCTCTGAAATGTTAACAGAAGCACATCACAAGTGTGCACTGCGCCTTTAAAACACTGAAACACTGCTGCTGATTCTAGGTGATAAGTGTTTAATTTCAGGCAATCTCAATTATGAGCAGAATCATTAAACAGTCTTCAAGTTCAGTCAGGCTATCTTTCTATTAGAGAGGCCCCCGCCTTTAATTATAATTATGTTTTTTAGTTTTGCCTGAGCTCAAGCGCTCAAAATTTCTTAACTGGCCGGAGATCAGCTTTTTGATGACTTCCTAAATCAAGGAGAAGAAGAAGACTGACCCAAAGCCAGCTGTTAGGGGCAAACCTTCCTCTGCCTCTCTCAGCTGACCTGAGAAAGGATCCTTTGTACCAGGTCCCATGGGTGCCTCAGAACTGCGGTTTTAGCTTTCATTGACACAAAATTTAGCCAATAGGACCCTCACCTATTCCTGAGCAGGAAGGAAGAAAATTGCAAGAAACAACTTGGTTCAGGGGTAGAAATTCCTACATGAAAACTCTGCCATCATTGAGATTGCTCAGACGGTTCGAGACCAACAAAGAGACCTGGGATATTTCACCGCATTTGGAAGAAATAAAGGCAAAGTGACAAGGTAAAGCTATCTTTAAGAAAAGTTGCTTTCATGCATGTGTACTAACCAAATCTGTGGCGTTGAAGAGTTGAGGAGGAGGAAGAGGGAGAAGAGGAGGGTGGGGAGAGAAGAGGGAATACTCTGTTAGAACATGATAAGCATTTTTAGAACAAAACAACCTGAAAACAATCAATTTCCATTATCTATGATTTGTAAAGTGTATTAAGCTCTATTTGCATGACAACTAAGTGTATAAAAGTGTTCACTGGAAGAGACTGGATGCCTTAATAATGTCCATAGAAAACTGTAACTTCGAGAATATTTACTGTGAAATAGAAATCTGGGCTTTTTGTGTGTTCTGATGTGTGCTCTGTTATTTGTGGCATAAAAAATATATCAACTATGTCTCAAAATGTTAGACAAATGTTCCTGTCATGCCAACAACACTTAACCCCCCTGCATTATTTAGTCACTATCAATCTGTATGCAGAGGTACAAGTCTCAGCCCATGTCAAAACGTAGCTGAGGGCCATCTCAGGTATTCAAACTGTCTCAGCAAATGTGAATTTCAGCGTTCAGTAGCATTCCATATACGGCTGGCTGCTAACAGGCCTGAACAGGTATTTTATGCCCTTAGGACAGGAATAGTTGGCCTGCTACTGCAAACAATATAAAGAATGCATCCTTTGTATTGTGCTATTTTTGTTAAATATTTGCAGGAATATTATTATTTTCTGAAATAGTCTTATTCCAATCAATTTAATTCCACTATTATGAGTGCATCCTTCATTCGTGGCTGATGTTTGCATCTCTCATCCTCACTTTGTTGCAGGTGGACATCAGCTGCTTTCTGAATCTGGACCAGCTGGTCATGGCGAGGTTTGGCACAGCGGGGACCGCCCCGTGAACTCTAATACCTCATGTCCACCTCCTGTCTAGACCACAGGGCGGCGCACTTGGATATTCAAGGTGAAGTGGTACTCTTTAGCTGCGCACTTAATGTGGCATGCTAGTGAAGGAGATGCGAACATGCTTCAACTTCAATACATATCTTTTAGTTTTGATTTTTAATTTTACATTTGTGGGTTAATTAAAGGTATATCATACACTAAATTATAGCTGAAGAAGAAAGGTGTGCACAAAACTTAGTTTAACAAAAAATATTGCGATAGTAAGCGTTTTCCTTAAGCTTTGAGAAACAGATTTGTTTCTTTTAAATGATGAAAAAAACTTAATTGTTCCCAAGAAGATGTTTGGACTCACGGCCACCAGGGGGAGACATTGCATTTTCCTATAATAAAGCTTCATCCCCTGGACATCTGGATGGAACAATATGTACAACGCCCTTCTAAGTTTTCCATCTGATGTCTAAAGTAAAAATTACGTTTAACCTATTTCAATAACGCCACATGCATAAAAAGTTTAGAAAAGACTCTATGGCGACTACTTTAGAGGTCTGTTTCAAAGCGAGAAAACTTCTCCCTCTTGGAAACTAATCAAATCATTAATTGTATCCTTGGAAAAAGTGAAGTATCCTCTGCATGAGCCCATCCGTAGAGTTTTAAGCAGCAGTGTTTTGCGCTGTCTTCACGTTGACCTTGATGTACGTCCCAAACAAAAGCCAAGCACAAGATCCTCAAGCAGTGGGACCCGAAAAAAATATCCATCACAGAAAAAGAGCAGATAATCAAACTTACTTTGACATGATGCTAGGTATGAAGTTACTGCAAGCAGCAACAGAATCCGAATATCCACAAAGCTGAGCATGTCTAAGCAGACATGCAGACTCCTTGTGCTGCTAAGCCCTTGTTTTTAAACCACCTTTAGGAAGGCATACAGTTGTGGTGACTCGAGTAACTCCAAACTTAGCAGAAACCTGCCGCCGTGATGCTAGAATAATAAAGTTCTAACAGGCCTATTTATACGGCAGGAGGGTCCCTGGTCTGCGTGTCAAAAGTCAGCCCACCGGCCAATGGGAGAAGAGAAACCCAATCTGACTCCCATCCCTCTCCAGCTCAGACTCAGTCATGTGGTGCTGCATCTCCCAGCCTCCGCTCCACCAGAAACCGTTTGGCAAGGCTTTACCGATGATGACGAGTGCAACGTTTTAATTAGATCCATTCTTTTGAGGACGTGGACAACGTCGAGGTTTAAAAGGGAAGAAGAAGGACTTTTTTTTCTTCTCTAACGGGTTGCATTGAATCCAGACTGTCAGTACTGAGTTACGGGCGCCGGCCACTCAAGCGGGCACCAAGTTTAGGTTTGTGCGTAAAATGTGCCACTTTTTTGGGCATGAGTTGGCACCGAGAGGGCACGAGCCTTACTTTGTATTTTATGGGGAAAATAACTTTTATAGACTGCACGGGATTATAGAGCTTCTTCTTCTTCTAAAAAATTGCCGTTGAACTATTGGAAATTAATTGGAGTCAACTTTTAGTGCGTTTTTACGCAGGGATCTTTTAAAACGTCTCCTTATTCTTCAAGTGCTTTGAAAGGCAACTGCTATTTCGTGTAGTATGTGGCTGCCACAAGCAGATGTTGTGTAGTTTTTTTTCCTTATTTTTACCTAACAAGTGCAAACCACATGTGCAAAGCATTTCCTAACAATTCAGTGTGAGTTAAAATAAATCTATGTTTCTGTTCATACATCTGTAACGCTTTGCAACACTTCCAAACTCTTTTGATCAGTCACTTTATGGAGGGAAAAGGAGTCTTTCTATGGAGTCTTTCTCAGCAGAATCAGTGATTCACATACAAGCCACTGAGTTAGACTGACAATGGGCAGGTGTGAAGAGGAGATCTAGTTTCACCCTCTCTCTCTCTCTCTCTCTCTCTCTGAGCAGCTCTTACCTGCCCACATGACCAGACATGTCATCTTCTTTCCTAGAACCCCAACAACACAGTGTGGCTTTCATTCTGCCTTATATCACACAGTCATTGTCCATTCCAATGAGTCAGGCACACACCATTAACATATGTATAAGTTAAGACTTATGCAGTGATGTACTCAGTGTTTAAACACATTAATTTTTACACCATTAACAGGAAGCATCCACTGACCATTAAAACTCACACGTATATGAAGTGAAACTCACTGTTGTTCTCATTTGATGTTTTTAGACATGCCTCAAATATTGTGACCATGGCCTTTAAATGAAAGAACATTGCTGGTTATAATGGAATAAATCAGAAAAATAAAAACAGGATTTGGTCAAGTTCAATTTAAATAATATCCCATATGATGGATATTCCACCTAATCTTATTCTGCTCCAAGGAAAACTTGTGACCTTTCAGTACAACTTAAATCAAAAGGAGATACTTGTTACTTTTTCCACATTTCTTTTATAAAGTTGATTTTTCTCAATAAACACTAAATATATAAAGGAGTGGAAAAAGGAACTCCATTTTGATCCACCTTGGCGAGCCTAGATGGACACATCACTCGGCTGTTTTTTTAAAGTTTTTTTTTTTTACACGTGATGCAGATCATAATGATAAAAACCTTTCTGAAAAGCATTATCATCTATATTCCAACACAGTACAAGTAGAAGTACTGGTACTAACTACTACAAGAATAGGAGGTTGCATGCTTGTTTTATTCAGTTTACTGATTTATCTCAAATAACTGCACAGCTCTCCAGCGCTTGGACAGTCCTGTTCCCTTTCCTCCGCCTCTGTCCCAGAAAAAAAAAAGTAATTGTCGGACACTCCCAACGACTTCACCTCAGCTCTTCTCTGTGTTAAACCAGATAGAAAGACAGAGAAAAAAAGAAAGAGGAGGGGTGAGTGAGATGAAATGTGTTTTAAACATGGCATGGCTCCCACTCACTGCAGAGTTACATTCTCATGTTTGCTGAGGAGCTGAAGCCTTGAAGTAGCTTGAGAGACCAGACAGGCGGCGTAGGAAATCAAAGATGGCTGCAAAGCTCCACATCATCAGACTTTTTTCTCTTGATTCAACCACATTCCACATGAAACACTGCATTATGTTTAATCCTAGTGAATATGTGCATTTTAATAGATATTCTAAAACGTGTTGAACAGTTAAGTAAAGGTTTCTAAAATAAAACGATTCAACTCTAGACTCAAAGGGACATGAATGACAGCAGATTCATCACACCGAAAGATTTTTCTTAAACAAAATGAAAACATCACTTGAACTTATCTGCAGGTCATTCAATTTAATTTGTCAGCTGCTAACCCTCTATCCCTCAAGAAAGTTTTTCACTGGGAGCAGACAGCTAGTTTACATTAGCTCCAGACACAGATCTGCATCTTGATTTAAGGTCAGCAATGGTAAACATCGCTGCTCCCTGCAAGGTGGTTCAAGTGTGAAATCTAGAGGAATTCAGACATATTACACTTAACTCCTCAGACACTATTGTTCAGTTAAAATTTTTTTCAAATGTAGAGTAGAGAAATCGTTGCTTTTTAAATTTTTGTTCATGAATTAATACAAGAAATAAGACCGTACAGGTAAACAGTAAAGGAAAATGCAACAATGTAAAATACAGCCCGGATTATAAAAATCCTTCAGCCATTTTGAATCTCCTAACATCTTTCCCCTCTCCTCTGCTGCCTCCCATAGCACTGCCACTTAAACCTGCAGACAGATTCCTCCAGATGTGCTGTGCTCTGATTGGCTGTCTACGATGTGTCCTCACTGGCTTCAGTCACTGAGTCTCATATTTCCTTTCAAATGCAGAAAAAAGTGGAAAGGCTTATGGGTGGAGCGGATCCTCTCGTGTAAGGCGTGGCTGTCCACCTGTCAGCCAGCTGGTAAGGAGCAGAGTACATAATCAGTGAGATTAGGTAGACAGATTTGATCTTTTGCTGCATGTTTGTATGGAAATGTGTAAAGTGTTTCATCCTTGATAGCAAAATAGAAGAGTACATCCGATGTTATTATGTCATATGGTGGCTATGAGTCACAGAAAAGATCACCTAGTGACACTTAAACTGACATGAGGAGAGGCATTAAAATATCAACCTAATATAATAAGACATATTAATGTACAGCATACAAATGTTCTGTGTATGATTATAATCTTTTTATTAACTTAGGCTATTGTGACAATTACAATTCTCTAACTTCATTTTGCTAGTCATGGCATGTAGACCTTATTGGCATGAGCTCATTCAACTCATTTTTGAGTAAAAAAAAAATGTATGGATTATTTTGACTAAAATTCATACTCAGATTAGACACATTTTGCTATTGCTATTGCTAGGACAGACAAGTCAATGAGGTAAAGTTGTTTATTGCAGTAGATCAAATTGTATGTAATAAAGTTTTTGGTGCTCAGATTCTTCAGGAAAATTGTAATAGAAGGGAATCTACTCTGAGCATTCCATGGAGTTCAAACACTGGTGGTGGTGGTGGTGGTGGCTGATGACTCTGCTGAGACTGAAAAAGCTGATGGAATGATATAATTGGTGAATCTGCAAAGACTTGGTGGTGATGGGGAGGTCGAGGGCACCCCTAACAGCAGCATAAATGAACCAGAGGCACAAAGAAAATCATAAAGACAGCAGCAAGATGATAGGCTTACAATGAAGGTGTGTCACATGCTATAGGATAGATGTGACCCGCTGATGAGAACAGCTGATATTTGAATTGATAGCCTCAGACAATGACAGCAGGAAATTAAGACAGCATGTGTGAAAGGTGTAAATGAGTGGATGGTATGAGAAATAAACTAAGTCTGAAAAGTTATAGTCTTCCTGACTGAACTTTTGCCAGAGCCTCATTTATCACAGAATGTGTCAAGGTTCAAGGAGAACTTCTGTTTTGAAACCATTTATGTTTCTTAAATAGTGGCGCAAAATAACATCTGTTGTGTTCCTGGTCTAAACTGACCCGACTGATTGTATTAGTAAAGAAAGGACATAGGTTTAAACCTACACATAATAGATCTTAATTTAGATGATAACATCACCATCATCATCAGAGTTAGAACAACAAATCATGCCATGAAAATGCATGGATTCCTTTGCATTCAGTATATGCATGCTCAGAGGAACTAATTACACACACACACACACACACACACACCCAAACTTACACACACACACACACAGACGGTCAACAGACGGTTGAGGTTTTCCAAATTACAGCCTGTATTCCAGGCTGTTTTTCGTCTCTGAGTTCTTGCAAACTTTCCACCCAGAAATACAAGTTGAAAGACTAGCATCGCTGAACCTTAGCTTTTCTATGATTACAAAAGTTACATAATTAAATAAAGCATCATTTTAAGCTGTTCAGTGTAGGATTGTACAATGGCATTCAGCAGTCACTGCAGATGTTTTCAGATTTCTGGTCCACTTATCCAGTCTGTAATGGTCAGCATTATCATGAACGTGACAGTAGATGTTTAGGTAGAAGTTACATGTTATAACTTGCTTTTCTTAAACCTTAGTACATTCGGGCTAGCTGTTTGCCCATGTTCCCAGTCTTTGTAATATGCTAAGCTATCCAGATGCTGGTGGGAGCTTCATATTTAGCGCATAGGCATCACAATCTTCTCCCACAGTGTAAAATGTAAGATTGAATTTAATTGGAAATACTGAGTTGACCTAACTCAGTTTTTTATCAACGTGTTAATAACACTCATTTTATTTTAGTTACTTTGGCATCAAGAAAACTGTCAAACTCAGTTTACTTGAGTTTGGTTCATTTAAACAAACCAAGTACTGGGAACTTTTGCTTTTTTCATTACTTAGTTTTTGCCCTTATGAAAATAAATGCTTAATGACAGTTGAAACAACCACTGGGGTTTACACAATGGGTAAATATGCTGTAGCTTGGTGGTCACACGGTAGGTGACGTCCCACCTGGTTGATGCAAGAGGGTGATAAAATAAAGTAATGTGATGTATTGTAATAACAAGCACTGCAGAGCAAAAAGCAAATAACTTTGTCAAATTCATGCAATAAGAAATTTCAGCATGTTGCAATACATTTTAAGATTATGATAGTTTCTCACATTAACAGTAAACAAGCTAATTTAAGTATTACACACACAAAATAAACAAGTTGGTCTGAGTATTGCACACACAAAATCTCAAGTTAACGTTTCTTAATTTATCTAAGGCAAGCATACTGTCTTTAAGTAACTCAACTTATTAGATTTTACTGTGTAATGTTTCTGAAGAATATGGCCATCCAAAGAGTTCACTTCACTCGTTTGCATATTTATGCATCCTTTCTAAAGAAAAAAAGAAAAGAAAAAAATTACATATATGGACATTCTCTTGCTCTGAACTTATGTGTGTTGGACTTCTTTTTCCTCTCCCAAACCACAGTCCAGCTCCATCTAGCAATTAACTGCCTGCCGTTGACTCCAGTGACATTGTGTGGGGATATTTCTGTCACGTTTATTATGCGTTTGCTGACCAGACTGTGAGTCATGTGGACACACAGGCAAATCTAACCATGAGTTAGATTTAGTAGTCCCAGCCAAGGGAGGTTCCCTACTCTATTCTGCCTAAACTTTTTTTTAATTCTCACGTTCTGTCTCATCACTTCAGCTCCTTCATTGACAGAAATGCTTTTTTGAAGGAATCGTCTTTACTTCCATTTTGAAAAATCCTCTGAAGTACAACACAAAAGATGGAGAAAAAAAATAATTTTCCTTGGCTTGCTTGTTTAAGGACCATTCCCTCTGACTAAACTTCTCCACCATGCTCGCTAGTGTTTCCTGACACTTATATATACTACTCTCTTACCTCTACCCCTCACTCCCTGCATGCATCCGTCCCCAAACTGAGATCAGAACCAACTCTTCAGTAACCCCGCCTGCCTGCAGCAAAAGTCTAAATGTTCAAGAAATACATCCCAGCAGAAACAGCCTGTAGATGTGGCAACCTGAGGCAGAGAAGACACACATGAAGAAACAGTGTCAAAGACCAAGAGATGGTGGTTCAGGTCAAAAAGGGGACACAGAAATGATCTGAGAAGCATGTGGTGGGTGGGAAAACAGGAAAAAAGAAGAGAAGGAAGGGATTCAGTGATAATTGGTGTCATATACACATACACACATCACAAACTGTGTGTTCTGTCCATTACTAGTCATCCCCCAGCTTCTGTCCTGGGTGCTATAGTTAGTCAGCAGGGTGGATAATGCTAATAGTCTCAGCATGCTGATATGCGCTCAGGCCTGTCGAGCTAACAGGAGCGCTGAATTCTTTGACTCAGCCCACCTTTTTGATCGCGCTCAGAGACTCGAGCAAGTACCAGCAGCTTCCAGGCTCTCCTCTAAAGAGCAGAGGAAACATATTTTGTGCAAAATCTTAATGCCTGCCTGTTTTACTCTCTGTGACCTTTTGCTGTCCTGTGCTGAACGTCTGTCGGAAAAGAAGTGATTCCCTGTTTATCCACTTGATAAAATAGAGACGTACTGCTGTCTTTACTCACCAATGTTAATGGACAACTCCTTACAACCAGACATTGTTCAAACCCAGCGAACTCTAACTAGTTCTACTACAGTTCACAGTTTCTAAAGATATAAAATATGTTGCACTAAATTGCGGGGAAATGTGTATAAAACGATGCACATGGCATCTAGAATATTTCTCCTTGATGTCCCTCGTTCTCACTGATGTGGTTTAAATTATGACTATGACTTTTGAAAGAATTTACCCAATCTTGCTCTTGTAAATGATGGATTTTGTTGCTATAGTCTTACACGTCAAGTCAATGGCAGATAGATACTACTATGTGTTGCAGCTTTGATTTTGTTTCAGTGAACATATGAACACAGAGAGAAACTAGAAAACACTGAGAGATAGTTTCCAGGCTATCTCATAACAACGTCCTGCACCAACACACTGTGATACATTTTGTATCCTCAATAACTGAACGCCATTCGGGTTCAGATCAGGAAGGCCGTAAATTAGCTTGCTTACTGTTATTGTGATAACTCAAACTACCAATATCCTAAAAAGCATTGTAGAATGCTAAAATTTCTTATTGCTTGAATTTGACAAAATTATTTGTTTTACTTTGGAGGGCTTGTTATTATAATACATCACACTACTTTATTTTATCACCCTCTTGCATCACCCAGCGCCTGGGTGCCTGGGCGCCTTGCTGCATGATCCTGGCCCAACACACCAGCATCTACTAAGACCCGATCTTTACTGTTGATTGAGGCCACCAGTGGCCGCTGAGCCGGTGTTGAGGTCAATATCACCCCTCTGTGTTCGGTTCTCGGGACTCTTTAGGCTCTGGGCTGACAGAGAGTGCATGGAACACAAACCAGGACATCGCTTGTCGATGCTAACTACATGTCCCTATGTCCTTGTTTGTCTTGTCTCGTCTCTGTGCTTCACACATATGGTGTATCACGTCCTCTTTGATGAGAAATATATATTAGTTCTAAATAAACCATAATAGGCTAGTCTCTCAAAGAGGGCTGGTGTAGGTCACAAGCACACATGCACAGGAAAAAACAAAACAAAACAAAACAAAAAAAACCCTTATCTGCTGCAAGATCAAACTGCATGCATTTTCTTTAAGAAATGGTTTCTACCAATCTTGGCACTAACCATAAATATACATGCAGACAGATCTGAATGTGAATTAAATATTTTAGAAGCTGAGACACCAAATACCTGAGTAGAGTTTTACAAAACAAAAGCACCATTTATTCAACTTTTCTCATATAACAAAAGGGCTGTTTCCCATGAAAAGTAGTGGAGTACAAGTAGAAAGTGGTATGAAAAGGAAACAAGCTATTCAAGTAAAGTAGCTCTAATTTGTGGGGTACTTAAGTATAAGAGTAATATACTGTGCTCTATTGTGGGATACTTGTTTATTTTGTGTGTGTAATACTTAAATTAGCTTGTTTACTGTTAATGTGTGAAACTACCAATATCCTAAAAGGTATCGTAACATGCTGAAATTTCTTATTGCATGAATTTGACAAAGTTATTTGCTTTTTGCTCTGCAGTGCTTGTTATTATAATACATCACACTACTTTATTTTATCACCCTCTTGCATCAACCAGGTGGGACGTCACTAACTGTGTGAGAGACGTAACTCATGATGCAATGGTGTTGTATAACTAATCATTTTCTATTGAAATATTTCTAAAGAACTAATTACTGATTAACTGATAATTATTCAGAACACATTTAAACACAGGTTACTTGGGCTTATGACCTAAAACACATTGTCTCGAGGTATGCTGGGAAACTCCACCTGCCTATCACCAACACACAACAGTACCTATTTACCCATTGTGCAAAACAACAGTAGTTTGTTTTCATTAAGCATTTATTTTCATAAGGGCAAAAGACGTCAGCAACCCAACATTGAATAGAACAGCTGCAGAACAATAAACAGGTACATGTGAATCTATTCTGGTGTGTGCTGTTGCCACGACTGTTAAGAGCATTCCATGTAACAGATCTGAATGTGAATTAAAGATTTTAGAAGCTGAGTAGAACACCTGATACCTGAGTAGAGTTTTACAAAACAAAAGTAACATTTATCCAACTTTTCTCACATAACAAAAGGGCTGAAAAGTAGTGGAGTACAAGTAGAAAGTGGTAGGAACAGATAACGGGCTATTCAAGTAAAATAGATCTTTCTAATTAAATTCACTCTTACATTTTACAGTGTATGGTGTTCATGGAAGGGAGTATAGTTGTGTGTGTGAGAGAGTATTATTGTGTCTGTATGAAAATTATGAGAACGTATAAAATATGGCCTTACATGGCCTCTCATAAAAATCATTCCTTCCCACTGCCATTACACTGTTCAACACATCACTGTCACAGTCATAACCCATCAACCATCACCACCCAACATGTTTGCTCCTGTTTGTACTGTATATATTTCTACCTCTGTATATAATTTCATAAAGCTAGTCAACTATTTATTGCAAATTGTCTTTATCTGCCCTTATTTTGTACTTTGCTGCTATCTATCTTGTATTGATTTGTGTTCTATGCTGCTGTAACAGAGGAATTTCCCCCTGTGGCATGAATAAAGTATCTTCTTATCTTATCTTATCTTATCTTATCTTATCTTATCTTATCTTACCTTAGCTTAGCTTAGCTGATCTGATCTGATCTGATCTGATCTTAGCATGTAGCTCAAACACCATAGTACGAGGTAGTTTTGTTCAAATATGATTACATAAAACTGTATGTGGTGTAGGATACTAGTTATAATGGTCAACAAAGAATAAACCATTAAAGTGCTCTGCTTTTACAGTCTATCACAGTCCTCAGTGTCATGGGAAACACAGTAGATCTTCATCTCCTTGATCCATGCGTGTTCAGTAAGGAAATAACTTGGATATTTATGCTAGCAGATGCAGTGGTATGTGGAAGTAATTTTCAGCATTAACATATTCAAAATGTTACACTGATTGTTTACTTCTTAATAAATCAAATTCTTGCATGGGGAAGGCTTGAAATGTTTCAATGATCTATTCATAGATAATAAATTTGCATCTTTTGAACAGTTATCAGGGAAATTTGATATACCTAGTTCTCTCTTTTTCTTTTTTTTAGATGTTTACAGATTAGGCATTATATTAAGGAGTCTGTTCCACAGTTTCCCAATAAACCCCCTACCAAATTAATTGATGCCATAATGAATTTGAATCCAAGAATTAGAGGTACAATTTCATCTATATTAAGGCTTATTTCAAATCTAGACAGCCCTTCCTTGTCAGGTATCAGACATGCATGGGAACAAGATTTGAACATAACAATCAATGAGGAAATTTGGGCCACGGTTGAAAAAAGGGTTCACTCTTCCTCCATGTTTGCTCGCCATTCTCTGCTCCAGTTTAAAGTGGTACATCGGGTGCACCTCTCTAAATTCAAATTGGCCAAAACATACCCACAAATTGATCCTGTTCGTGACAGATGTAAGGCAGCAGATGCAACACTCATCCACATGTTCTGGTTATGCCCTAACTTGAAGGGATACTGGAAAGGAATTTTTGAAGCTTTGTCCGCTGTATTATCGACCATAATTGACCCAGACCCCTTTATGTCACTGTTCCGAGTTACTCCAAAAGTCATCGCCTTTGCTACTCTTTTAGCCCGCCGCCTGATACTTTTGAAGTGGAAGGACGCTACACCACCCTCAGTTTCTCATTGGATAAGGGATGTGTTGTTCCACTTGAGGCTTGGAAAAATTAGATATACATCACAGGGCTCTGAGAAGAAGTTTTCTATATTGTGGAAATCATTCCTGACATTTTTTGATAAACCCTCCACACAAATGCAGGAATAAATAAGGGATTATTCTGCTCTGGCCCTTGGCATTCACCTTGATAGATTTCTCACATTTCTGGTTTGGACATATTGCCTCTGGTAGATCTCTTACCTTTTTTTTCTCCTTTTTTTTCCTTTTTTTATTTTATTTTTTTATTTTTTCATAACTGATCTCTTGTTACCTATATCATGATTCAGTTTGCTTGACCGAGTGACAGCATGGGGTAGGGGATGTTTGTTATGGGGTGGGAGAGATGTTCTTTATGTTTGCATATGTATAATTTGTCAAATTCAATAAAAGAACTTTGAAAGAATAAATCAAATTCTGTACTGTTACAATGACAACTTTTTTTAATGGTTGAACTGAGAAGTTTGCAATCTTAATGTACTTTTGTCTGTATAAGCAAATGTGTGAGGGATAGTGTTCACAGTTAGGATAAAAGAGGCAGGACTCCTCAAAGCAACCATTTTCTGTTGAGTGAAGTCAGTGTGTTTGGCTGTTGAAGGGTTAAGTTGAGTTCAGTCATGGTGAGCGGAGAGCACTGAAATCTTTTCCATATTACAGCACACATGAGGAAAACATTTAAGTGAGTTCAGCTGTCTGCAGCATCTCTCTCTCTCTCTCTCTCTCTCTCTCTCTCTCTCTCTCACTGGTTAGGGGCACGTTCAGCACAGCAGTATATCATTAAACATCTGGGAAAATGCGCTGAGAGCCCCGGATGACAAACCAGAGAAAAGAGGCGATGCCTCCATAACTGACGTCCTGAAATGATGGAGAAAATGACACAAAATGGGTAAAAACACAATGATACAAATGAAAAAAAGTCTCTAATACTGCGTGATAAACCATAAAACTAAGACATTAGATCCACTCTCAGTTTTTAAGAGTTCTCTGTGAGAGGAGAGAGAATGTGAGGGTTGTTATCTTCCCTCAAAGAAAATAAAAGTCCCTCCAAAAGATGTGAACGGGACAAACTGTGGAATTAATATTAACACAAATGGAAATCTGAGACCTTAACTCTTTCTCTCCTCCCATCACTTCCCTCTCAAGAGCTCCACCTCTTTCAAATTGCTCTTGGTTTTTGCAGTTTTATTCTGGTATGATGGGCTGGTCAAGCTTTCAGGAGGGAGGAATCGTACCGTTGTTTTTTTCCAGTATGGAAACTGTTGTTTCTCTTCACTCCACATTCCACGATAATATTGCCCCCTTTACTTTTGGTAGAATAACCGTTAGAGTCTTTCTCTCTTTTTTTCCTGCCTTTCCTGTTTCACATCCTGCAGTGAGAGTGATGGGTGGCAAAAAGGAGTTATAGAGGTGAGGTCAAAGTTGAGAAAATAGTCCCTCCACGCATCATTTCAAGGCCAACATATGCCACCCTTTTCATGCTTGACCTCAAACCTTCCATGTCTTGTAAAGAAAGAAGAGGCACCTCAACAAGAAGCCTCCTTTTTTCCATCTTCTGTCACCTTTTTTCCTTATTTTCACTGGTCTATCAGTCCGGCTAAGTATGAGCATTACTTATTCTCTTTCAGTATCCTCACACCAGTGCCAGGGAAGTCACAGACATTTTACAGGAAGCAGAGCCATCCAACTTTGTAATATTTGGTGCAATTAATGTTTTCTCAAATGAAACAAATGAGAAAGTACCATTGAAAAGTCTGCACCTTTTCTATCCCTGTGTTTTCCCTTTTTGTCTTTTGAGTTACTTATAAAGAAATGAGCCTATTTATAAAACTTTGTGTCAGTGGTGATGTACATTTAAGTTGGAAATAATTCCCCTGAATTCAGTTTTACTTTCACAGACTTCACTAGCTTTTGTCAGGAAAAAAAAGGAAAGAAAAAGCTCCAGCGCCTGGCCTCTCTGGCTTTATGGCTGCAGTCAGTGTGACAACAAGGAAGTAAAATGACTCCTCCAGACCTCCTCCTCCTCACTTGAATGATTTCACAGATGGGAAGGAAGAAAATGGTCGACCAAACACTTGGATCTTGTAAATCCAGGCAAAGTTTCTGATGCGGGAGGTTTTATCGACTTCAAGTTGCTGTATAAAAATAAAAGCAAAAAAAGAAAAAAGCCAAAAGATACGAGATGAGCATAGAATTTATTTTTAAGATGTTATGCCTTGTAAAGTTTGACTTTCATGTGTGGCTAGTGTACGGCAATTTTCCATTTTCCAAGAAAGTAATCATGTTAACCGATAAAACACATACAAATTTTACAATGTACCAAATACTGTACTTCTTCTTTCTCAAGTTGTAGATGTAATAAATCATGAACTTACCAAGAATATTCTTTAATTGTAATGATGTATATTTCTCTATGACACCACTGTCCTCAATAGTATAATAGTATAATAATTGAGTTTTGGTCATTGGAGAACTGTGGAAAACAAGCTATAAAGATAACACTGACATATTATCACCTTTTAAGCTGATATAAACTTTTTTAGCAAAGAGTTGCCTATTTACACATATGATTTCTTTTCTGTAGTAGCCATGCAGATAAAGGTGGGTGTTGACATTGTGAGTAAATAAATAAATCTCAGTCAAAAGTCTGGGTGTGGTGTTGAGAATTAGTTGGTAGAAAATGTTAAATAAATCTTAATAATTACTTACAACATGTATGTAACATGTATGTAACATGTCTTTGTAGAATGGAGCTCAATATGAACCAACTCACTGCACTTTAATGTGCTTGTCTAGCAAGGGTTTGCTTTCTTCAGGGATTTGTTAGTGCAGTCAAACACTAAATGATTTGACTTTACTATGACAGGGGCTTGAACTGTCTACCACCTGCTACCAATTAAACCAACACCTGCCACATAAAACACCTGGTGGATGCTTTCTGAGGGCTATAAGCCTTTTTTAAACTTCCACTCTGGTGTGGTAAAATGAGAAGAGAGAAAACCTACTGTTACAGCGAATATCCTGTTGTGTTTGGATGTTTGACTCATCAGTCTGACACCTGGTTGACAAATGGTATGGTATACAAATTTGATTGAGTTTTGATGTGTAACTTAATTTCAGGAGACACATTAACAAGATCATGGCGTCAAGTTACTACCATCTGAGGAATATTGCCAGATTACTCAATGCCTAGTTCTAATGACACTCAAATGATCATTCATGCTTTCATTGGATTACTGTAATGGTCCTTTAACAGAAAGCAGAGATCAGGCACAAACACACTCCACTTCAACAGCAAAATATATATATATATATATATATATATATATATATATATATGCTTATGTCACTTTACCAACACCTGTGCAGTCTGAGATCTTCAGTCTGGAACCTGCTGACTGCCAGCTCATGCTTTAAAACTAAAGGTGACCAAGCATTTTGCTGTTAAAGGTCCTCAGCTGTAAAACGACCTGCCTGAGGAACTCAAGTTTACTAAATCACTTTTAAACAAACTGCATTTTGTTTTTGATGATGCACTTCGGTCTTGCACATGCTCCACTTTAATCCACATGCTCCTTTAACATTTTATCCTTGTGCTTTATTTCCAGGTTTAATTGTCCACACTGTAAAATGTAAGATTGATTTTAATTTGAAATACTGAGTTGACCTAACTCAGTTTTTATCAGCTTGTTAATAAACTCATTTTACTTTAGTTTGTACTTTGACAGCAAGAAAACTGTCAAACTCAGTTTACTTGAGTTTGGTTCATTTAAACAAACCAAGTACTGGGAACTTTTGCTTTTTTCAGTACTTAGTTACATCCCACAATGTAACTAATTATATTAGACTTGTGCTTGTACTTGTCCTCCACTACTTTTCATGGGAAACAGCCCTTTTGGTATATGAGAAAAGTTGGATAAATGGTGCTTTTGGTTTGTAAAACTATTATTTATTAATTATTTATTGTTCTGCAGCTGTCCTGTTCAATTTTGGGTAAGTGACGTTTTTGCCCATGTGAAAATAAATGTTTAATGACAGTGGAAACAACTACTGTTGTTTTGCACAATGGGTAAATATGCTGTAGTGTGTTGGGGATAGGTGGGTGGAGTTTCCCAGCATACCTTGACACAATGTGTTTGAGGTCTTCAGCCCAAGTAACCTGTGTTTAAATGTGTTCTGAATAATTATCAGTTAATCAGTAATTAGTTCTTTAGAAATATTTCCATAGAAAATGATTAGTTATACAACACCATTCATCATGAGTTAAGTCTCTCACACGGTTAGTGACGTCCCGCCTGGCTGATGCAAGAGGATGATAAAATAAAGTAGTGTGATGTAGCAAAAAGCAAATAACTTTGTCAAATTCATGCAATAAGAAATTTCAGCATGTTACAATACTTTTAAAGAAGTAGTTTTATTTACTTTTTTGGTAGTTTAAGTTATCACAAACAGTAAGCATGCTAATTTAAGTATTCCACACACAAAATAAAGAAGTTGGTCTAAGTATTACACACTCAAAATCTCAAGTTAACCTTTCTTAATTTATCTAAGGCAATGAGTTTGCATAATATTTTTAAGTAACTCAACTTATTACATTTTTCAGTGCATGTTTTTAATTTGTATTCCTCTTTTATTCCTTATGCCAACCTGTTTTATTCATACATTACTGTATTTTTTTTATCATTGTATTTATATTTGTCGTAACGTTGACTTTGATAAGTCCTATACAAATAAACTTCATTATTATCATTAATTTGTTCAATTCATGTCTTTGACTGTTTCCTAAAAGATTTGTCAGTAGTCTGATGTAGAATGCACCTCTGCAATCCTAATTCTTTGTTGAAATTTCCAATTTGGGAACACACTGAAGTTACAAATGAAGATTAGTCCTAACATGGCTGGCACATGTAAAAAGGCAAACTCATTGTTTCAGAGCGGTTTGTGTGTGATGTGATGTTTGTAGCTACACACTCTGGTCTATCTAAGCTTTTGCATTCCACACTGAACAATGTCTCTTTCTCTCATGTGATGTCCTGGATTATGTTCATTCAATCAACAATAGCCTATGAACTTTGAATGAATGTTAGAAAACCAAAGTAAGTCTACTTCTGATATCATTTTTGTCTCCATTTGTTCACTCTGTCTGGGAACAGGCTTGCATGTTGCATTTTAGTCTGCTGCTGTGTCACTTTTTCCACCGGCGAAGCCAGAGGGAGGAGGCCCGCTGCACTAGAAAGCTAAATATGCGTTGAAGACATCTCCTATCGGCAGCAGGAAAACCACTGTTAAATCAAACATGTATACCTATAAATGATGCATACTTTAAATGGGAACTTTTTGTCATTTACAGTCAATGCAATTAAAATGATCTTCCTCTGCAAGTCCTCACTTTTCTGATTATATTTCCTGAATATTCCCTATTTTCTCTTTTCCTATGTCCCAGCTCGCACAGTTCTAACAGAGATTTTGCATAGCGATCATAAAGTTAAGAACACGTGCAGTTTCTTGAGCGGTGCAGAAACTCTTAGGAAACAAGGAGTTTCCCCAAGACCTTTAATGGGACGTACACTATAGCTATAGCTATAGTGTTTTATAGCAGGAGGACCCTCAACAACATGAACCTTATGCTGTCCTTCAAGGAGGAGTTGAGATGGAGAGGCTGCTCATGATGGAGGAAGTACAGAAAAGTAAATTTCATACCAGGGTCAAGTGAAACTTAGGAGATGATTAAGAGGAAGGTAAAAAGTGCCATCAGAAAAAGCACATGGACACCTCCTATAGTATATCATACAAGAGGTGGTTTAATCGATATTTAAGTTAATTAACAGTCTTAATTACATGGATTGAATTAGATAGTGTGATTTAATGATGAAATCTGTGATGAATGTTGAAATCAAAATTAGGCTATAATGGAATATATACTCAGCATACTCATCCATTTTTCTTCACACTCTCCTTTTCTAAAAAAAAAAATCCTCCACACTCTGACTACATTCAAGTTTCACAAGCTCCACATCATCACTTCTCCTCTGCCTCCCTCTCCCTCCCTTTCTCTCCTTTTCTCTCTCCCAAGTCTTCCCCTCGCTCTCTTCTCTGCTCTGCCTGTTGCACAGCTTGTCTGGATCATAGTTCAAATGTTAGGTTTGCACTTCAGAGAAAAGACTGTGCAGAGCCAAACAAAAGAAGAAAAGATGAGAAACTCAAGTTGCTGCAAGGGGCAGTTTTCTGTGTCCTGTCATAATCTTAAGAGACACTGATTTGAAGCACTGCTACAAAGTATTTTGATATGGATCCTCACTGCTTTGTGTCAAAGCTCAGAAAGAGACACATTTGTGTACCATTTATTTCAAATTTAGATATATTAGGGTGTAATAATTCTCTGAAATAACATAGGAGGAGGCCAGTCTGATGCCATGGCATCGATTCCTTCTTTACTGTAGCAAGTTAAACCTGTCCATTACTATTAATAATAGATGCACTAATAACCCTTGGTGCTACTGTATGTGAAAGAGGCCCAGTTATATGCCAATCACAACCAAGTTAAGTGTATGCAAATAACAGTAAAGCTATTAAAGCTGAGAGGAATATGCTAATAAAACATTACTTATTGCACCAGTTGGTTGACATTTACAGTCATGGTGCAGCAGTAGCATTTAAACACACAATTCCATATAGATATGAAGTAATACAGTGCACAATAAAATGCAAACATGCAGTATGTGCATCAAACATAATAACCAGCATCAATTCAACAGTCATATATACTTATTCCAATACTTCTTCATTTAAAGATAACATGTAATCAACGCTATGTGTTCTTAAAAACAATCAATGTATTACAAAGGATTTAGAGTATTTCAGTCAGGAGAGAAGAGCGAATATAAAGTAAAGATTATTGTTCATTACAGCAGATGATATTGTATGTGATAAATAGTCTGTCAGAAAGTCTTTGGTGCTTAGACTCTTCAGGGAGATTGTAATCCAAGGGCATCTGCCCTGAGCAGCTGCAAGATAAATCCGCCATGGAGTTCAGACTCTGGTGGTGGTGGTGGCTGATGACTCTGATGAGACTGAAGAGGCTAATGAAATGATGAAGTTGGTGAATCTGCAAAGACTAGGCAGTGATGGGGAGGTGGAGGGCACGCATAAGAGCATCGTGAATGAACAATTTATTTATTTAACACCTAAGATGATAGTAACATTCATAATTGTTATAATCTGTGTTCATAATAAACCTGTTTCAGGTAAGTCTTTACAAAATGAAGGAACCAGGAACAGCAGGACCTCCACAGTAAGGGAATCACGTCTAACCGGTTAATTAACAAATTACTCAGCATTTATGCGAGTACTCCCAACAGCTCACTGGAGCTTGTAGCTCAGCTTGAGATGCTTTATGTTTCCTGTATATGCTGCTTTGCATAGGTGTGTAAAATTACTCCATTGCTTGCTTTGTGAGAAAAAGAAAATGACACTTAAGATACAGGATGGAGAAAATGTGGGTTTTAGCATAAGACAGTCAAATGTATCCAACAAACACTGACATATAATGCGTGTTTGTGTCTGGTTGTGTGCACATGTGTACCGTGTGTCATAATGCATGTGAAGCTGTATTGCTGGTCATCGTTGGTGTATCAGGGTTGTCAGGGCCTTGAGCAGATTAAAGTGCATTCAACACCGCAATTTTCTTTTTGCAACAATAACTGTGACGTGTGCAGAACTTGTGAGATCACTTATGCAGGGTCCTGTTTGTGTGTGTATAGGGCTATGTATAAATGCATATGGGTGAGAGTAACTTCATGGTTGTGTGTATGGAGCCATGTGGCAGGCACAAGGGATCCCAAAGTGGCAGGGGGTGTCTTTCCCACATTACAGTCATTAGTGAAGTTCGCAACCCCCTCCAGCCTGCTCGTATGGGCTGGCCTGATGACATCATCACCGGGTGAGTTGGACCCCTTGTTGTCTTTTTATGGTGATATAATGCCTTCAATTACCTTTATACTCCCAGATGCGGGACGATATGTCAAAAGGAGATTCTGTTTGACTTGATACAGAGTATTGTCTTAAATTAACTATAAAGGGGAATCTGCTGATCTATAGTGTATATAGACCATTAGATCCTCCAGACTTCTGTGTGTGTTTACGTGTGTTGACTTCCTCTGCAGGTTACAAATGGAGGTTTGGCGGATGATGGAAGAAATTCCATTTGAGAATTAGCCTACAGATGTTTTTTTTCCCAGCTTCTTCTGTCTAGTTCCTCCCCTCTTTCTCTCTTTCTGGATGTGTCTCCCTCTCTGTGTCGCGCTCTCATTTCTTGACTGCTCGATGGAAAATCACCATCATATTGTAGTAAATTCTAGCCTGTGTGTCTGTTCGCCCTTTGTATTTGTTACCAAAACCAGACAAAATTCGTGAACAGTATTTATCATGAGAGTACATATACGCAATTCTTGTACCTCCTTTTGTCAGACGACTGTACATGTGAATGAGTCAGAGACAGCAGAAATGGACAGAAGGAAGGGGGGGGTAAAGCTGTGTTTAGAGTGGTTGAGGGAGGAGGGTAAGTTAGAGAGAGGTTAAGAGAAATGGGGGGGGGTGCAGAGCAGGCAGCCCATTACATAGCTAAAGCATGAGTACATGCCTGTTGGCTGACGTCCACTTCTGCATCTGGTTAAAATCTACTGCCTCTGCTTTCCTCCCTCCTCTTCACTGCTCCTCATTCCTCTTCACGTTTCATTTTAATCTCACGTCTTCCTCAATTCTGTTTGCTCTTATTTGCATGCGTCTCCTCTTTGTTGCTTGATTACTTTTTGCTTGTTTTTCCTCTATCTTTGTTCCCACAACAACAACAACAACAACAACAACAACAACAAAAACAAAAAACAGATATACAGATAGAATGAGAAACAGGAGGGGGCACCCAAACTTACTTACTCCATAAAGGTGTAAGAGTTTGACATATTGGGAATACATTTTCCATTTTCCTGCTGAATGATGGAGCTAACCTGGGCTCTGTCTGAAGAGATCATTATTTAACATGCTGTATATAGTTAGTATTTGTACAAACATGAAGGAGTAAAACCAACTTAAATAGGAATAAACAAATAACAGGTCAATACCTGCATTATTTTCTGTTATTCCCTGTTTCCAGTCTTTTCGCTATGCTAAGCTAGCCCCCTGCTGGCTTCATATTTGCATATATACATAAGAATGTTACATATATTCTCATATAACAGTCCAGGAAAGGGATTTAGAGGATTTCCCAAAATTTCGAACTGCTTCTATAACATTAGAGTGGATTCCTATTTGTTGTCTCGTAAATATTTTTAGACAAAACATAGAAATGAGCTTAATTTCTGGCCATGGAAACCCAGATAAGGTGTAGATACCAGTCTTTAAAAACCAATAGGTTCCTATCATAATGTTGAGAAAAGAAGAGGCCTTTTCACCATCAATGACCTCACTTCAGAGTTTGCCTTGTTATGCAGGAGAGTATTGCTTTTGCTTTGTGTCTTACTCAAGAGATAATCTAATAAGAACAGGAAAATAATACATGAGGAAATGACATATGCCCACCATAGCTGACTAAACTAGCATGAATAGCATGTGAAGCCGATCATCACATTTAAGGAAGAAATTTGGTCCTTTAATGGAGTAGTAGTTTCTATGTACAGTCGATCCTTACGGTGGCCATCGCTTATGATAATGAACCGTTTCTGCATGGCTCAGCAGACACTGTTGCCTTTCAGCCTCTTAAATATCGCATGTAAAATATTGTAATGTGCTTAAATGTATTGCACTTTGATTATTTTGCTCCTTCCATTGACCCCTCACCTATCAGGAGGTGTGTGGTGCAACACCTGATCACTGGTTTTATAACATCAGTTAAGACTAATGGATGAGACCACGTGTTCAAACACAGTGGTGGTCCCGACTCATACGGACTCCAAGCCATTCCAGCATTTATAGGGGGCAAAGGGACAAGTATGAACTTGTCATACTTTCTCTCTTTCTCTCTCTCTCTCTCTCTCTCTCTCTCTCTCTCTCTCTCACCCCCTACACACAAACACACTCTTCAGTTCATCATTTATAACTTCAATTTTGGTGGGTTTCACATTTAAAATGCTTGACTGGCTGGAAAAAGAAGAAAAAGGTTTGCCTCTTCGCTTTCTTATTCTGTCATGTCCTCTTTGCCATTCCTCTTTTTTTGTTAAGCTTCTTCTGTCTTTATTTTTTCTGTAAAATAAACATACACTTGCCACATACACACACACACACACACACACACACACACACACACACACACACACACACACACACACACACACACACACACACACACACACACACACACACTTCACAGCTTCAGGGCGTGCCCACACTTCCATTTTTCACTCAGTTCAGTTTGGTGACCAGATGATCTTCTGCAGCCACTCACAATGGCAGGGTGGAGCCTGAATAACAAAACAATCTTTGCTTTTCCTCCTCTACAGTCCTGCTTTCAGCTTTTCTTTTCTTTTTTTCTTTTTACGGCTGAACCCAAAACTTCATGAGGACCAGAAAATTCTTCCACGTGTCCATTGCTGGATCAAGAAAGGAGGAGGGGAGGAATAGAAAGTGTATAGTTTTCCTTCGCCTTTTTAATAAAAAAACTTAACTTAATCAAATTTATGAAATTTTAACAGTTGTGTTAGATGCTCTGTGCATTTAGATGCACACAAACTGCAGCATGCAGGAGGGCAGATATACACAGCTTAGGAGAGCCTGGTGAAAGCTGCACAAGATGAACATCAAAACAACCCCGATCAGTGTTTTCCAGTTTGATTGTCATTTTTGTGCAGAAAGAAATATTGTTCAGGGCTTCATGTAATGCACAGTAGTAGAAATGAAGTTTAGCTTACAATAGGAAACCACACAACTGTAGGAGAGGAGGAGGGTTAGAGAGAGGATTTCACAGCTTGTTGAGATGACAAATGAAGATATAGTGAGACTGAGTAGGAAAAAGCAGAAGAGACAAATACACTGTATAAAACAGAAAATGTGTTTAATATGTACAATATATTAAAAACTTATCCATTATACTTATTAACTTATTCATCTCAATAACCCAGGCTCTGAGAGGAGGAGAGAGTGGAGGAGGTGGTCTGCCTAAGGGGGGTTAGAGAATGAGAGACACCACGCTCAGGAGGACATGCCCCGACTGGTGTGTGTGTGTGTGTGTGTGTGTGTGTGTGTGTGTGTGTGTGAGGGAGTGAGAGAGAGAGAAAGACAGGGAGAGATGGTTTGTTATGGGCTCTCCCTCTCTATACATATTTGGTCATATTCTTGTTTTCACTTAAATTGAAGGGACATGTGAGTGACGTTTTGGAGTCTTGTTAAAAATGATGTTGTGATTATATTTCATTGAAATTGTATTCAACAGAAGTCTTTTATAAAAAAATGGGCATTTGTAACCCCTTTCTTGCATTTGGATATTTTGTTCTAGTCTTGTCATATTTGGGATTTGTAAAATCATTCAAATGAAGCCAGAAGTAAACAGTACACTTATGTACATAAGCACATCCTCAGTGGCCTACATTATTAATTAAAACTGTGATGACTTAATAATCAGTTTATACAAAACTGAACAAGATGACAAAAGATGTCAAAATTTGTAATTGAATTCATATAATTTCAAATATTTTCCACAAACCAAGCTGAAATGTTTTCAGAGATGTTCATTTTTTGTCATTGTGATAAAGGATCACATGTACACCAATTATACACCGGATTTTTCTAAGTGACAGTATGCTTGCAAAAAAAGCGTACAGAATATTCTGGCTCATTTATTTTACAGTAAACACAAGCTTTATGGAACACATTTGTTGGATAAACACAAATTGTGTAATGAGTTCATGGTCATTGTGTACCTTTATTCTGACAGCGTGGGACATTTGAATATGAAGTTGTCCTTTACAGACTGAATACTGTAACATGGAAAGTGTTGAGCCTTTGAAATGGAACTGCTGGTATTTATCAAAAGGTTGTAGCCTGTCTGTAATCACAATTAACCCTGGGCACTATTTTGATCTCATCTTCCTATTGGATTAAAAGGCAGACGGAAGGACTTTGAAGCTGGGGTGGTTTTAAAATAAAACTCTCGAAAAAACGACGGCACCATAGTTTTATCTAAATAAGGAAATGATAACACGGTAACTGATGGCGGGCTTTCATCCTAAAAATGTCTTTTTCCTGTCATAAAAGCAAAACTCAGATGGCTGCTGTGAGAGATCTTTAATTTAATCTTGTTCAGATTCTGATTGTGAAATTGTTTCTCATTTTGACACTTAGAGAAATCTGAGTATGAATTTTGCAAGTTAGATTTTTGTAAATGAAGTATGTTTCGTATTCATCCTCAATCGCCAGTTCAGTGATAATTTCTCCCTCTGTCATTATGATGGGTGACATCATGGATGTTTAGACTGGCAACTCAGCCTGTCAGTCCTGACCAGGTTGAGATTACAGATGAGCTCTGACTTGTTATTTGCTTGTGAAATATGATCCCTTTTCCTCACTTAAGGGACGAAAGCACTAAAAGGCACGGCCATATTTTCTCAACATATACATGTGATCTGTGATGATGAACATATTTTCAACTTTTTTTTTTTCAGAGAAAAGTCATGTAAACCAGTCACATTAAGATAATGAGTAGACTATGAATAGGCAGCAGGACTATGTCGCTTCAACATTGGCTCAGGTTTTTCTTTGTTGACAAAACAATGTGCCCAAATTTAAAGGTACAGATAGAAATATACATATAAATCAGCATAATTACCTCCACCAAGGAGGGTTACGTGATGGTTTGTTTGTCTGTTTGTTTGTTAGCAGGATTAGGCCTGATTTCTATAACCTGCTAAGCATATTTTCATGAAACTTGGTGGAAGGTTTGGGACTGTGAAGGTGCTACTGTACAATCTAATAAATTGAGTTACTTTAAAATATTATGCAAACTCATTGCCTTGGATAAATTAAGAAAAGTCATCTTGAGATTTTGAATTTAAACCAGCTTGTTTATTTTGTGTGTGTAATACTTAAATTAGCTTATTTACTGTTAATGTGAGAAACTATCATTATCCTATAATGTAGTGTAGCATGCTGAAATTTCTTATTGCATGAATTTGACAAAGTTATTTGCTTTTTGCTCTGCAGTGCTTGTTATTACAATACATCACACTACTTTATTTTATCACCCTCTTGCATCAACCAGGTGGGACGTCACTAACCGTGTGAGAGACTTAACTCATGATACCATGGTGTTGTATAACTAATCATTTTCTATTGAAATATTTCTAAAGAACTAATTACTGCTTAACTGATAATTATTCAGAACACATTTAAACACAGGTTACTTGGGCTTATGGCCTCAAACATATTGTCTCACTGTATGCTGGGAAACTCCACCTGCCTATCCCCAACACGCTACAGCATCTATTTACCCATTGTGCAAAACTACAGTGGTTGTTTCAATTGTCAACTGTCAATTAAGCATTTATTTTCACATGGGCACCATTTCTCACCATTTCCCTCTATTATGCATAAACTCCCTCATAGATTTTGATGAAACTAGGTATGAGGATTATTTGACATGGAAGAATATGATTCTGCATAAGGCTTGATTTAATCAAAGGAGAATTTGGGGCTGTGGTGGAGGTATCCACTCCATTCTAGTTTTCACTTTTCATTTTCGTCAATTACACTTAAACTGCTTGATTACCATGAAACAGGGTGAAAGAGCTGCCATTGTCCCAAAGAAGGAAGCATTGAATTTTGGAGTAGATACAGATAAAGTGATGATTTTTTTTTTTTTTATTGTTGCACATGTCTTGATTATTGGGCCTTGGTGGACATATATGCCCTCTATTGATTGCCTTTCTAGTTTATTTCTTGATTTGGAATTATTTCCCTCCATCTGCAGCAGGACATTCTTTTGATCAGCTCTGCCACTTGAGCTACAGGTCTATGATATGTAAAGATAAAGAGATAAATAGTAAACATATTTATTTGTATGGCACATTTAATCTAATATTTCTACGGTAAATTTAATTTTGCCCTTTTTTCACCCTTTTTGTTTTTGTGAATTGCTGAACTTTTCGTACCGTGGATGTTGTTGTTCTTTTGGGACATGCATGCTGCATCTTGAGTGTTACATAGCATGTCATTAGTACAGCAAAGGTAGACTCATTACTCAAGAGTGGCACATCTATTTAGTATGAAATGCATGAGACAAAGCATGAGGCCTATGATTTTAATATGAAAGAAACACAGCTTTTGTCATCCTTTAAGATATTGGACACAAAAATAAGGACTCTGCATAACAATCATTCAGGTGTCATTCATTTAAGACCCATGCACACACATTAGTGCACACACTCAGGTGAGCATGTTTGGCTGTGAGGTGGCCGTGTTGCTGTATTTTCTTAGCCTGTGTCAGACAGGATGACCACAGTGAGCAGGAATCAGGGGTGTTTCCTCTAACAGCTCCCTGCGGTGTTAAACACACACTATCTCCTTCACACACTGCTTTGGTATAAGTCTGTGATACCAAAGTACAAGTGAGACACTTTACATAACTTTACAGAGACATTGTGGAAGTTTAAGAGAGCTGCAAGATTTTGCAAAATGCTGAGAACGTAATGAGAGGAGAGAGAGAGAAAGACAGTCTTCCAGCATGTCTCAGCTCTTAATCTGCAGCCACCAGCCTCTCAGATCTGGATTTCTTCCAACATGGCTGAAATTCATTCTCCTTTTTTCTTCTTCTTTTTCTATTCCTTCTGTCTTTCCTCTTCCACATTTGATGGCCACTCCCTCTGTGGCAATAATTACACTTTAAATAACAAGCATTACAAGATGTTTTCTGCGCAATTTGAGCTATTTGACAAACAAATTATTTTTCTTCGTTATACTTCTCCCAAAGGCTGCACTTCAATTTATTTAACATTTCAGAACAGATACCAAAATACCCAATCTGCCTGCTGAATTTTGGGAAATGTGCAGAGAAAGATGGACAAAAGAATAATATTTCCATTGGATAGAAGGGTGCAGCCATAAAATTCATGGATTCTTTGTTTTCAGAGTGAATATCTTATGCATATCTTGCCGTAGAAGTCTGTATGTTAATGGATTTGAACAGTCTAACAGTACAATGGTATGTAAATGATTTGATATGGTGATTTTCTTAGACTGATGTGATGCACAGGGATCATTTCCCATCGCACAGACGTAGATGTGGATGACGTGGCTGGGTCAGGCTTCTGAGACTCTGATGCTCGTGGCTCAAACCAATTTCTAAGGGAGGACTAGAAAAAAAATCTTAATGACAAGCCCAAGCGGCCAAAAAGGCATTGAGAGCTGGCAGTGTTGGGTTGCATTTCCAGGCGTCTGCCCGCCTATTGTGGAGAATTGTCAGCATTTAGGGAGGGACATCTCCATCTTAGAAAAACATGGAATGAAACTTAGAGAATACAATTCACACACAGACAATTGCTGCTCCCTTTTTTTTTATGTCTCAGTTTCTTCCGTTTTCCTTCTTTTTAATAATTTCTTTATTCTCATAGAGAAGAATTTAATTTGCTTTGGGCACCGAGTCTCACAATCAAGACACTTTTCAAACAAACCTTATACTCCTTCTAGTTGCCCTTATGTATTTTCTGCTCTTCTCTAAGTCTATTCTTTTCCTTTTTCTTCCACACCAGATGTGTTTCTTCTCTGGATCTCCCCCTGTGCAGGCCCCCATGATTCATTTTCCACAGACATCTTAAAATGGCCAAAACTCTCCCTTCCCCCATGCCCTTTTTCCTCTTCCCTTTCTCTCTTTCCCTGAGCTCAGACTCCCACTACTGGATTGTCTCAGCCTGCAGTGCTCGTCTGTGACAGTGGAATGAAAACTCAGCAGGAGGAAGGAATGAAGCTTATGTGGAATCTCCATAGCTTAAGGTTTGGTGTGTCTTTCTCTCATCCCCTGGTGGTCAGACGGGGAGGTGGGACCTACCTGCCCAGGTGTTGTTAAAGGTGTTAAAGGTGGGTGGATCTACTTGATGACACCCTCAGGGAGGTAAACACACCTCCAGAATGAGGGGAAGTGATCAAGTAGGTGGGACACTTTTCTTATGGGCTGCATTACTTTCACTGATGGGAGGAAAAAAAACAGGAGAGGGAGATACCTGCTCTTGCAGCCTCCCCCCTCGTTCCTTCCTTCCTTTCCTGCCCCACCACATTTCCACCCTTCCCTACTCCTCCCTCCCTCACCCAGACACACTTTTAGCTTCCCAGCTCCGCACCCTCTTTGCCATGCTATTCCTATAATGTTTCGAGGGGGGTGACGCTTCTTTGGTGGAGCTTCCTGATTGGTGGAGGGATGTTAGTTCATGTAAACATCTGGTTGATAATGCATCTTAAACCGTGATGTGTTAGCAAGGGGAAGTTGGACGTTTTGAGAAAGAGGGTAATTTGCTCTCTAAGAGTTAGAGAAAGGATACAGTTCATATGTGTGCATACAGTATAAAGCTAAAACTGCATGAAGGAAATATCTAGCCTTTTTTTAACCAAATTAATTATTGGCCAGTAATATTGACACCCTGGTTTCTCTGTTGTCTCATGGTCATGATAGAACAACCAGCAAAGTGCTGTGACTGCTTATGATGCCATTAAGTAGGTAGAACTTCCATTTGACAGAGGGTAAATCAGTTCTACAAATGTCTGGTTCTATGAAATAAAGTATGTGAAGTGAGTGTGTGGGTGTGCCAGCCATACCTTGTCTTTAAAGGCACGTGGCCTGTGATTGCACGTTGAGAGAATCCCCCTATTTCAAAAGCAATAAAGTGGAAAATTGAAAGGTGGGCTAAAGAGAGGTGAAAGCCACAATTATCTGTCGTCTGGTCTGCAGTGCATCTCTATTCCCTCAGTGGAAGAAACCTTCACATAGGGATTCAGTGACACCTCAATGAAATATGTTCAATGGCAAGCAAGAATCACAGCATGAAGATGCATTTTTAAGTCAGTTGCCCAAAACATGTCTGGTTTCTTTCTTTTTTTAAATTTTAATTTTTAATTTTTAATTTTTAATTGGGACATTGCATCATTGTTTCAACTTCATATATAGCATATCATAAACATAAATATGTCAATTTTTTTATTTTTAAACATGAAAACAAACAGACAAACAACCAAAAAGAGGTAAAAAAAGAAAAGAAAAAATAAAGAAATTTGTTTTGTTTTTTAAAAAACTCCATTCCTCATTTGGTCCACTATACAGGATATATCAATATTTTTGTATTTTACAGTATAATGTAGACATAAGATATATATTTATCTCATATATATAAGACATTCATACATATAGACAATATGATATCTATCAAAAGTTCAAGTCCATAAGTATAACTAATAAGAGCATCAGTTGCTCTATCAAAATATGAGAGAATAGGTTGCCATGTAGTGTAGGATTTATTAGTTGACCATGTATGGTTTTAAAAATCCCTTAAAAATGAATTTATTCTGATTTCTCTTGTGGCATATGCAGGTATTATAAGTGTTCATGTCAGCATAACAAGAGCTCAAACAAGTCTTTCTGCAAAGGTCAAACTGCTTACATTAAACTGCTTTCTTTACTATTTTGCAAGGTTTCGATATTGTGAAAAATCTTCTGCATCCAGTGACCTCATGATTTAATCAACTGGTTGTCTTTTCTTGGACGTACACAGGAAGTTCCATTTAAACAAGATTGCCTGATCACTGTGATAAGGCTGTCGGCAAGGAGAAAATACAAAGAAGGAGAGGGTTGTGCTTTGGAACTTTGGAATCAATCAGTCAAACCAACTAATCCCCCCTGTAATACTTATACATTATGCTATAGTACTACTGGCGTTAAATGGAGACTCTAATAAATTATGGATAAGAAAATACCCTATATTAAACGTGTAATACCATAGGGGAGCTATCAAATACATAAGGAAAACTTAATTGCATGATGAAAAAATCTATATTTGCTGCAGTGCAAACAGCATTTAAAGGGGTTTGAAAGTTAATCACTGTTTTGTTAGAGCTCTCTTATAACTGGTTACACAGAGCTTTCCTGCAGCATTCATCCTCAGATGAACTCAGAGTCCTGTCATCTCATCCAAGGTCTACATTGGATGAAGCCTCCTGCCACGTTGTCTCTTATGTTCTTTCTCCCCTCCCTGTCTCTCTCACTTCTTCTCTCTGTCTCTTCCTCATTCCCTCACTCTACATTTCTCTCTGTAATCTTTTTACTTTTTTTGATTATTTTTGTATCTTTTTCTGTAGTTTCTCTTTCTGATGACAATGGTCTTTCTTTCTTTCTTTCATTCTTTCTTTCTTTCTGTCTTTCTTTCTGTCTTTCTTTCTGTCTTTCTTGTGGTTCTTGCAGGGATTAAGGGAGGGTTAGTCCAGTTGCTTCCTGTGCTGTGTGTAGTCTAAATGGCAGCTTGGTGACCACACAGCAGTGCATGAAGGGTACAGTGAAGGCTCACATGCTGAACCTCAGTCGCAGGCCATTTGTTGCTGAGCTGTGCTCCCTCATTTTGTCAAGACTCTCAGACAGACACACTGTTAGGTCCCTTCGGCTTCCATTTAAAAAAAACTGTTCCATCCTCCTCTTTCTGTTTATCTTATTTTCCCATTGTCTTCAGGTGTAAATCTCCCACATAAACTGGTGAATTTTTCAGTCAAATTAATTGCTTTGTTGATGCAAGTGGGAGAGATAGGCAGGAAACTGCCTTCACTTCTAGACTGCTAGGTTGCCTATACTTCATGATTACTGCAACTTACAGTAAATTATTCAGTGATTTTCTACTGTATAGATAAGATGTTTTTGCAATTGGATTTATGATTGGATATGTGAGGGACAATTAGCAAAAAGTGCACAACTTTTCTTTCTCTTTCCCATATAGAAGGTGGAAACCTAAGCAATTGGGATAATACAGTCATAGTAGTAAATGCATATGCTTTACATACACATTTTTAAGAGTCTCACTAGCATTTCCTCAAGCACCTCTGGCAGCAATGAGAGAAACGTGAAGTGTCTAAACGCCTCCCACAATCCTTTTTTTTATGGACCGCCCCAACCATCTGCAGACAAAGACGGAGAGACAGACCAGGAAAAATTAAATGCTGCTCCCAAAATAAATAGCATGAATGGTGCAAAGACATACAGAAATATACAAGCAACAGGCTTTGTGTTTTTACATCTATACTTATAGCATTATTTATTGTATGCCATTAAATAAAAATGTGTTGAATCAATACACTGGATTTTTGGTTTAACTAATTGAAAATGTTCAAACTGCAGCATCCTTTTTCTTTTCTCACTGCTTGTTTCTGTTACAGCAAGACAAAGACTTTCCAAACGCACATTCTCCAAACATCAGTCTAGACTTGGACGACTACATTTTTTCAGTCCCTCCATGAGTGAGAGAGCAGCAACCTCTTCTGGTTAAAAGGCTGAATAAACAAGACAATCCCTAAATTGTGTCTTGGACCTTTTCTTTTCATGGTGTTTCTACTGAGCATATTGGAACTGTCAGGGAGAAAAGATGTTGTAATCTGTGAAGTAGCATATAATTGTTTTGTAATCCCTTAATATAACCTGGAACAGTTTTTTTTTTGTTTTTCTAACAGGAAATAAAAGAAGAAGAAAGATCAACACTGTCACATTCTCCACTGGAGGGTGCCACTGCATCACATACTGTACCATAATTTCTCTTAAAATGCAAAAGGCATCAGCAAATTCTTCCTGATTTATTGAGCATTCGGTAAAATCACGTTTCTAAACATCAGTTCAACTTATCCGTCGTGGATTTTTCTGAAAAGCTGTGATTTTCCTGAAAATGGGGAGTGTAAATGTACTCATTTTGTCACCCATTATGGAATCTGCTCAAATTCTAAATGTTTTTCATCTAATGCAACATATGTTCTAAACACCAACTATAGTACTGTCTAGGGACATGATGGTTTTACATGAAAATCAGAACTATGTGTTACTGAAGGTCTCCTTTTATACACACTGCATCTTACATAACTCCCTCCCTCTTTCAATCATGGTGTCCATTATACAGCATGACATTGATTGACACTGGTTTAATGGCATCTTCACTTAAACCATGCCTGTCTTGATTCTATTGAAACATATTACTACATCTATAAGCTTTTTAAAAAAATTTTTTTTATAGTAGGTGCAACATCTCACCCATCATCTCACAACCTCCTGGATTTTGTTCAGATTTGGCTGCTTTTTTTTTTTAGCCAAATAATACAACCAATATGGGAAAGGTGGCATATGATTTTATTGGTATATTTTTTAAAAGAAGGCACATGTAGTCTGTGGTATATTTTGAAAACAGAAAGAACCATATTCTGATCTGATCTCATTTTGATCCACTCCTCTGGACAAACTCCTCTCTAAATCTATAGTCTGAGGTAAGATTCGACGAGAAAGACCATGTTTGCTTCTCCTCTCCCTGCTTAGCTGTGTTTACCAGAGTTCCCGTTCAGTCATTCAGAAGTCACCAGGAGACTCTATAAGGAAATGAAAGCTTTAGCTGCATGCATTAGAATTGTAAATGCATTCAGATGCTCACGACAGCAGCCATACATAAAGATTAGTTTTAAAAAGTGTCAGAACTTCATAGACAAGCTGAAGTGAGGTGAAAGTCACAGATCAGCGGACTAGAGACAGATCTGCCTTTAAGACACAGATATGCATATGATAATTATTGGCTTTGTTAACTGAAATGTGCCCTTCAGGAGAAATAAAGTATATTGGTGATCTAAAGATTTTACTTCAATTGCTGGTAAATTGACGGCAGTGGATATTTTTGCCAAATTGGCAAGCAGGGAAACTGCAGTGCAGCCTGGTTTAAAATAATTTATAATCAAATAACGTTTTTCTCCATGTGTTCCTGACAACCAAACCTTTCACTAGAATCCGTCCTTTTAAATCAAATATCAACGAGAAACATCATCAACTATTCATGATTTACTGTTGTTATTTTTCATGATATTGTCAAATTGTTCAAATAAAACAACGCCCAGTCACGCAATGTTAATGATAGTGACATAGTGATCCAGAATCCACACCAGATCCACCTCAAACTTTAATCAACTCTTCTTTGGCCCAAGATTTACCCTAATACAAATTTCATCAAAATCTGTTGACTACTGTGGCGTTGGGGTTTGGGTAGAGCTCAGCGGTAGGTGAAAGAGAGAGAGAGAGCTAATTACAACAGCTGTTCTGTGTTGCACTGATTGTTCTCTCTCCCTTATTTGCAGTGTGCTGGACCTGAAGACAGCTGCCTGACACTGGGACTGGTAACAACTCATGTGTGAAAGAGACTTAGACAGAAAAGCTTAAAAGCTGTGTTTATACTGACTCTATGAAAATCTGTGTTTTGAGCTGTGTTTAATTAAAAAATAAAACAAACATGGTTGTCATCTGGTCTGCTGCCCGAGAGAACCCAGGAAGGGAGCAGAGAATATTGGTACGACAACATTTTGAGAAATCTTTTGGACAAAATACTCAAAAAAAAAAATCATACAAACTAACAGACAAACAACATGAGCGATCACATAACCTCCTCCAGCTGTCACTGTAATAAAACAAGGTTAAAAATGAAATTTTGCTCAATTACAAAACACTGGCTGTCAGGTTTAATGAATCTACTACTATACCATTTAGTAGGCAAGCACATAGAATTAAGGACAAACACAATGAATAGCTGGTGTAACCCATACCTATTTTCATAATAGTTATTTATCCACTATTTAGGCAATGGTATAACCACTCCTCACTTATCGTGACTTTAGGAATCTCCTGCTCATTGGCCTGCTCAGTCCTGAGAACCTTCTGCACTGTGCAGGCTATGTACTTAATCATCAGTCTTGGTCCAGATCATCGGGAGGTCGTCTGTTTCCACCTCCTGTCTGTCACTTTGTGGGAATGTACAAACACTTAATTAGCTAAGTGTGAGTCCAGAGCACACCCAGGACCCGGCGAATTAGTGTTGATCTGACATGAAGTGTTCTCAACGCAGCATGGGGTTAGAAAACATACACATTAGTGTGTTCTGAAAACTGACTTTCAAGTAAACTCAATAACTAGTTAGATTAGGCTTTCAAAATGTCAGGACTTTTTCTCAATTCACAGGAATTGTTTTGCTTTTCAGTAAAATTAGTCCATTTTAAGCATATGGTTATCATTTAATTAATCACAGACAAAATGGACTCAGCACACAAACCTCTCCCAGTGCTAGAAGTTTTAATTTGAAATCTAGTCAGGTCATTTAAAAGTGAAATTTATGTTAATTTTTTTTTTTAAGATACTATATTCATCCCACTGGGGGAAATTCTTTCTCTGCATTTGACCCATCTCTGAGGAGCAGTGGGCTGCCACTACATTAGGGTGCCTGGGGAGCAAATTGGGGTTTCAGCTTCTAGACTTGCAGGGGCTGGGGATCGAACCACCAACCTTTCATTCTGTGAACGACCGCTCTACCTCCTGAGCCACAGCCGCCCACAGCAGCTTAATATATCACCTACGTCAAACATCACTGATTTATTTTAAAGCAAGTTTAAAGCTGATTCGTACTGTGAACATGGCTGTGTTTATTTTAGCTATATGCATTTTTAGAATTTATTTATTCATTTTGAGTAGTATTTTAACAAAGTACATAAAATTGGTCACAAAAACTGCTAATGATAAAAAATAAATAGGCCTGTATAAAAATAAATACAAGGCAAGAATAAAGTCTCTGAGAATTTTAGTACCAGTTGCTCCATATATAACCCATTTGTGCAATATTCTTTTTCCTTGAAATGAAGCTGACGGTACCTGAATCAATAAAGGGAATTTACACAGCTCCATCTCCTAGAAATTACATTTTTATGTAAGTTATTGCAGCAGTACAATACATTTATCAGCACATAGATGTAGTTTCAGTCAGTCAAATACATGTTGCCTCTAAACACAATCCAGGCAGTGATTACATTTCCCTTATGAACCTATTTACTGTTGCCCATACTGTAGAAACGTTCAATTTATTTGCCATTACAGTAGCCACCCTGATTCTGGCAATCAACAGTGAACAACTCAGCCTTATTTGTGACACTGATCTAAAAACAGCCTGGGTTGTGAAGATGAGAGTTGCTAAATTAAGCACAAAAGCTTCATGAGGATAAACATTCAAATGTAAATACATTGGGTTATCACAGGGGAAAAATGAACAATTACCATTAGGCTTTACATCATCACTGGGTTTGACTGGTGAAGGAAATGATTGACAAGAATGCATGACTGATTTGCAGAAACCCCACAGAAATTTCAGCCATCACTCCAAAATCCTTGTCTCTCTTCAGTAACAGCACAAGACAAGCCTGTCAGTCAAAACCATGATCATATTGATTGTCCTCACATGATTCTCATACTCCTTCTGTGCAAATCTGTAATATACTGATGTAATATTGTGTTTGTATAATGGTCTGTATTTTTCTATTGATTGCTTTATGTGTTGCCGTGGCTGTTATTCTGCATTCTTGTGCATTGTCTTTTTCAGCTGCCCTGTGTCCAAGATTCAACTTCAAAGCAGGGATTTTGTGCCCATTTGAATGATAATCCAATGAATCCCAGAGACAACGACATAAGATTGGATACAGTGGCTTTGGTGACAGTATATGGAAAAGGCAGTGGATTGAACTGTTCAACTTTCTCTCACGCTATGTCCATAACAGCATTTGCCGTCATCGTGTTTCCTAACGTTGCCATCGACCTCTCGATAGCACGTCTGACCAGAGCCTAACCTCAGCTTTACCATCCGTTTCCTCTATATTTAAAGATAAAACTCTCCTGGGCTGTGGTCGTGTCCCTGAGCCTGCAGATCTGAGGTGGTTGTGTTGGAATGCATAGTGACAGGAGAACCTCAGGAAGGCACTGAAGCTAAGGTATGGGTAAAAAATGTTTTGCATTTTCAGTTCAACATCAAAAGTGGTCCCCAATGTCTGCTCGTGTTCAAATAATCCTGTTGTTGCGTGCTGATTGATATTCTCCAACAAGCAGCCTTGCATATTATTTCCAAAAATTTTTTTTTTGCCTTTTAATTAAAATCTCATGGCATACATCATGACACCTTTTCCTAAAAATAGCAAGTTAGAACAGGTCAGCTTTGTGAATACATTTTTAACGATGTTCCCTTCTTTCTGCAGCAAGTCATAAGAGAGACAACTGACTAATATGTTAATCAATAAAAGCGTCCTTCATAGTGAAACGTAAGCAGCTGGGAATTTAAATCACTCTCACTTATGCATAAGCAGATTATTGTGGATTTGTTGGGGGATGTTCAGGATCCACGTTAAGTCTGTTTGTTTCCCTGAGAGTCACTGAGAGCTGTAAATGGAGTGGGACGGTCTGAACTCTCTGAGCTGACAGCTGAATGAGACGATTGGATTTGCTTCATTTCAGTGCATTGATTGTTCATTTCACGACCATGGCATTTATCTCCATTAAGGAGTTGCATGCAAATGACTGTGCTGTATTTCTGTGGTGATGACAGCATATGATCAACTTTCTGTCCTTGTTAATCTTGCACCATTTGCCATTGAGTAAAAAGTCCCTTTTTAGGACACATATGGGCATATGCTGTCTGAAACACTGTTACACATAGGAATCAAATGTTTCCCTTATAAAGTTCTACTTGTGAACTAAGTGGAAAGAATTAAAAAAGATCTTCAAATGAGTTCAAACACTGATTCCTTTGAGTGCTTTCAAATAGCATAATTGTTGCATTTTCATTGTAGGCAGAAAGCAGCTCTCAAGAAGAGAGTAGGGAACAAAATATCTTCTAAAGTACAATGATTGTCAAAGAAGATGATTGTTGGCTGAAATAATGCTCCGGAATAATGTATTTCATTTGAAAATGTTTCCCATCTCCCCGGACTGTATAAAAGCCCTCTAACAAAGTGAATGGCTACTTGTTGTCTATGTGGGCTGAACATCTTATCTCTTATGTTATTTTGTCTGAGTCATACTTTCCACATGAAAAAAAATACAAAGCACTCATAGAGCACATACCTCTGCCCAAGCTGTTGGCACTAATCAATTGTTGTATGATTGCACCCTGGGCAATGCACATACTATGTGATGTCTCCATGATGATGTCACCACCTTATTCCTTGACACAGGAAACCTGCTTCTAGCATTTGGAATCATGTTTATCATCAGCAGTTTATGAGTCATGAAAAATATCATTTTATTTTTCATTTAGATAATGTCTTATCTTTCACCGTTACATGAAATCTGCATTGTCTCAGCTGAATATGGATGGCAGTGCCATGTGTCTGCTCCTCTCCATTACCATATGTGTTATCCGGATTATGATCCAAAATCTTACCAAAATCCGATTACAACTTTTTGAGATATATTGCAAACAAATAAACAAACTAACAAACAAACGAATAAATGTTCCTGATCTCATAATCTCCAGCTCGCATTGGTGGAGGTAAAAAGTAATTTCCTCTTTTAGTCAAAAGAGGCATTGAGGCACAGTTTATATGTTCATCTTTTCAGCTACTTGTTTCATACTTACATCTATATCTCTCAGATATACAATGAAATATGTTTATATTTGACAAAGTCATGCAATTAACTGAGGAAATGAGTCATGTTTTCTTTGCATTATCTAAAAGTGCCAAAGGTTCTCAGTTGAGCCACGACTTGCTCTTAATTTTGATCTTGTTGGACTTCCCTGGGGACTTTGTTGGTCTTGACTTTAAACTTGACCTAAGGCTTTTGGTCTTACCTTTGACTTGTTGATTTTAATTTTGGATTTGCTGGTCTTGGCATGTGTTGGTCTTGGCTTTGAAATGTTTCGTAAAACAATGACTTTGACCAACCTATGCAGAATGCATTATCAACATGTAGGTCCCAACATTACAGTCCCTATGGTGTCTTCACAGCAGACCTCAACTTGCCTGAAATACCATGACACTTTTATTGCTGTCCCTGATGATGCGATTTAAAATAAAACAGTCAAGAGTTAGTTGAACATCTGAATTGGCCATGAGATAATTACAACCAAGCAAAAGAGGGAAGTAAATGCATCAATCTGAAATTCTGCCACTTGATGCAGCAAAACATCAAAATATCTGTTTCTGCCTTGAATCACAATGAGAGACAAATAAAGATACAGAGTGAGTTTCAGTTTGTTCAGTTTTCTCCCCTGACAGTGCTGTGATGACTCATCGCTCGGGCCATTCAGGGGACGTTGGGAAGCTGTCATTTGCATGGTGTCATCTGAGGAATTAAGCGACAACATGAAGACCTAAGACTAATTAGGATGTGTCTGTAAATAACATTACCCTTTCAACAAATATTTATCAGCAAAGACATGCCGGCGAAGGTCATGTCTAATATATTCCCAACAGTAGCATGTTGATGTGATCTTCTATGCACTGACACAGCAGCAGACAGGCTGTGCCCATCACTCATTATGTCAATCAGTCTTATTATACAGACTAATCGTATGCCCTTCCATTAAGGGTGAATGTTCCTTCAGAGTTTGGACAGTGAGGAGGATTTTTCCCATAGAGATTTAGAGATGCTTATGTTGAGCTTTAAACTGGGTGGCACTGTTGCCCTTCTCTAGTCTTAATACTGCTCGAGAGAGAAAATCAGACATTGTGTTAGTAAGTACAACACTGGGATTGATATCATCTCTGGCATCTTTAGGACTCAGCATTAATGATGCAAAAATTATTAAAATATCATCAATTTCATAGTTCTTTGGTATTTACAGTAAAAACAATGCATCCTGAAACCCTGTTTTACTACAATAGTTATTTAATAGTCATACTGTGTAAAAGTGTTGCCATACAGTACATGCAGAGGTGACACAGTCTTGCTATCCCTCTTTGTCTCTTTGTCTACTCTTGTTGGTCTCTCACCTGGCTGCATTCTCAGGTAGGCTGCTAGAGTTTGGCACAGATTGATGTAAGATGAATCGGTACTCAGACTTACTGACAGGATGCCATCGGTTCCCTGAAAAGCACAGAATTCAGCGACCCTACTTGCTGCATTATTTAAAAGATAAATCCCATTCTGCTATATTGCCTGCAGCTTTAGATTTTCATTACACGAGGTATGACAAATGTCAGAGATTCACCATCAATCTTGTTGGAATAGGCTGCCACACTGATACCGGTGTTGGCTTTTATAATCAGATTACAGCTCGTGTTGTCACATTTTACTTTCCAAGCAGAAAGTGGGTCGAGATACTTTAAAAAAAGCAGCGTGGGTTCCAACACTTTATTGTCCCTTTATTTGGAAGAGTCCTCAGAGGATGTTGATGTGAAATTAAAGTCACTGTAACTTCAGAAAGCAGCTTCTTCCTCAGTTTTATGAAAAGCTGCTGCTTGGATCAGGGATTAATCTGGAAGAGGGTGTCACTAGTCGGAAGTTTTTAACTTACTGAATATTACTTGAAATTGATATGGGTTGATTCAGAAGATGATACATTTGTTATTTATTAGAAATCTATTTATGGAAAAGTATCAGAATTGCAGATCACAAGAGTAAGAAAACTGTTTACAGCATAAGTTTTATATAAACTTGAACCAAAAACATCAAAGTTTACAAATTAGTTGGGGAATTTTTTGACACTTTATAATTCTGTATTGTAACTGTAATTTTATGGATGGTCCAAAATTCTGCATATTTACATGTAATTCATACACATTTTTTCATTTTGGAATAGGTTATTGGTTTAATTTAATGTGCCTGAAGAAAATGTGCAGTATATCCAAGCATCATCATGACCACCATATAGTTCCTTCATTTTTGTTCATCTGTCGCAATAGTACCTCTTTGGAAATGTCTCCAGATACTGCTGCAACCCATTCCTGCCTTTGCATAAATACATAAACTAAACCTGGGCCAGGCCATCTTTGGTTGCACTAAGTATTCTACAAGCACAACAGAACAGGAGGTTTGACATTATGCCTCATCCCTGAGGGGATATAACTCAGCAAACTATGAATTACTTGTCAAAGCTTGTCATGCAGAACACTGGGGATATAAGATTTAGCCTTGGTGATACTCAATTATAGCAGGACAAAGACATGCAGTGTGGTGACATATTGTAGGGAGGAGAAGTGCAGTAGACCAAAGCTTTGGAGACATGAGGGATACGGCAGTGCATAAAATTGTAATTCTGGTTTTGTTGTGTTGGTAAGTCTTTCAAATTGAATTCACAACAGGGTAGGCATTTTTTCTGGTTTGCTCTTACTTGCTGAAAGAGAGGGGGAAAAAGTAATATTCATGACAGATAATAGAAGATTGCCAGGTTTGTGATAGCAGTGACGGTGATGTTGCAGCATTTCTAAACCTTTTTATAGCCATTGCATCCTTAATAGTATGCAAAAACTTGAGTCACCTGAGTCCAAAACTGTGTTTAAAAATGTATACCCTGCATCCCTCTGATGGCCAGCGCACACACGTAGCTCCAGGTCCACAGCCCTCAGTTGCTCCCTGTACTAGTTCTTGATTTAAGTTTGGCTCAGAAAGCTCAGTTTGCACAAACACGTCGTCAAGAATGGAAGCAGAATTGCAATGGGTCTACTTGAAGCTATTGGGTTCTCCTTCTCTAATGATATCCACAGCCATGTCTTGAAATTTTAGTTTTGAAGTGCGATCACGTGCTCTTGTCAGTTGTGTTGACTGCTCAAGCAAATAAAATACTGGCTAGTAACAGATGATTTTTGTCATGTGTCTTCTAAGTTTGCTTGGTTTGACAATGTCATACCGCATACCAGGCACATAGAGAGAGTGCATGATGGATCCTGGTAAAGATAAAGCCAAACGACCAGTCATCGAACTGTCCCTTCTTTGTCTTGCTGCTGGCTTCTACTACCCATGCTGCTTAGCTACCACTGGATGCTGAGGTTGATGGCACAGATTCAGACTTACCTGTTTCTGGGGCCATTGGTGGTAGTCTGTGTGCCTCATGCAACACTCTACCAATGCATCGCGTGTAAAAGAAAAACACTTTTGTAGGCGGAGCATGTGAGACAAATTTTGATGATGTAAGTGATGGGTAATGACTTGCATTTTCATGCATGTTTTTCATTCATGTTTTCGGAATCTAAGCTAATTTTATGATGTCAGCAGTGTCATATATTTGTTGACAGCGTCCCTGATGAAACCAGACAGCACCCTTGTTGAGAAAAGCGGCAGCTGTGTATCAGCATGTCCCTGTGGTTGGTTGGTTTACCAAACTTCACCACCATGAAACTTTGAAAGTGGATATGAAAATGAGGCCACCGTCAACCCAGCTTGCACATTAATGCTCAAGCCTCACTGCGCTGAAATGAAACAGCCTTTTCCTGGCTCCAGGAATAAAAAGAGGTGACAACATTTTTTTTCTCAGTATGATCAAAGACAAAAAGCTCAATCTGCTCCTGGCTGTTTTATGACTCACTCTGCTGAACTGTCTCTCTTGCCTTGCAGACTTTTCCCCTTCAAGTGGACATCTGGGAAAAGCTCATTAGTGCACACCAGCATTATCATACATGTCTTTTCATTATCATGCTTCATTGTGTGCGTCCTGGGAAGGTCTCCCTATCCCCATGACACTGAGCAGGTCCACAGTTTGCCTACACCTTATTAAGATGCAAAGAACCCAGACACTTTCACCAGGTGAGGATGAAACTCAAACAAATGCAATCACCTACTTTACTGCGTTTGCTAAAGTGAATTTGCTTTTACCCAGGTTTATTTTCTGTCCTTAGAACTTGTAAACAAGACAGACTGAGTCATAAAGCTCAGGGACACTCAGGTATGCAGTTATGTTTTGCAACTTTATCCCCATGTGAGATCCTGCAGACAGGATTTTAAGTGATGTAGCTCCCGGTGTATATTTGCTACACAACGTGGGTCCTGGAATTTGTAATACAGCAGCTGTTCTCCTGATAAGTCCTGAGGCAGAGGTAGAGATAAGTCCATGCAGGTGCAGGTCTGTAAATTAGGCGAAAATAATTATTCAGATGATATCAAAGCTGTACATGTGCTGTGAAGCAGCCTTGGCACATCTTACTATTTAAATGTTGTGCCCTTTAAACAGCAGTGATAATAATGTGTGACTGACTTTAGACCACGTTTTTTTTGGTCAATGGGGTAATCGCCTTCTGCTGCCTCAGGATAAGCAATGCCCCTGAACACACCTAGTTGTAAGATCAACACACCCATGGCTGCACAGATTGGTGTAAGTATATTTTACACAACATTCTTGGGTATTATAATAACACCCACGTTTGTCTGAAACTGTCAGCGACACTTACACTGTACTGTGTGCGATTTTGTGCCAGATGTAAGACTGGGCCCACGAGAATTGTGCAGACAAATGTAATTCAAGCTTTCAACAGATTCAGAGAGCAGAAAATATTTGGAACCCTTGAGACTGAGAATCCCACTGTATGTACTGTAGGAAGTAAATGCCATCAATAAATTCCTCCACTGTTGTTTTCCTGTGTATTGATTTTTAACAGCCATGCTCTGCTGTTACTAAGCCAATTCCTTTCATTGTGCTCTCTCTAAGATTAAAAGTATTGGTTACTTCTTGGGTGTTTGGGGCATTTTAACAACAAAACAATCCACCACTGGTGCAGTGAATACATTTACTTAATTATTATTACTTTGTTACTATTTACTTAAGTGTTATTTTATTTCTCTATATTTTTGAGTTAAAAACTATACTGTACTCTTTACTCTACCACATTATTTCTGTAAGCTATAATTAATGGTTAATCCCTAGAAACAACTATTTTACCTTTACATCCTAAACATGCAGCATGACAAGGCTCTAATATGATAATAGAAAGTGGCTCCATCACTGCTACAGTATAATGATACATTTCTTCTAATATTTCAATGCATCAACATAATGATTCAATTACATAACCTATAATATAATAACACTCAGAGGGTCATCTCTTAAGGATTGAGTGGTATGTTTTGTTTTCTCCTTAAATCTATGTAAAATGTTGTGGTAAGATTTTGAAAGCAGGACTTCTACACTCAAAGGAATATTCTAAATTATGGTATTGTTACTTATACATAAGAATGAGGTCTGAATACCACTTGATGATGATAATTCACCTAAAGCTACCCTTTCAACTGACAAGAATCCTTAAGAAAGTAAAATACATTTTGGACAACAGAAGAACTAACTGAGGCTCACAAATTGTAAAAAGGCTACGGAGAAAAACACCATGGTTCACTCAGAATGGCGATTTAAGGAACCACAGTGATTGGCCACACTGTTGAAAGTTCTGGTTCTGTGTGAATTGATGGGCTTAAAATGTCTTCATGTTCAGCTGAAAAGTAGTGTGTATATGATGGTTATTAGCACTACATTATTATTATTATTATTATTATTATTATTATTATGCATGGTCTACATGTGTCTACATAGGTCGCCTCTTGATGCTCCGGCTTCCTCACACAGTCCAAAAATATGCACAGTTGGTGAATTGTTGTTCTAAATTGCCTATAGTTGTGAATGTGAGCGTGCATGGTTGCATATGGTCAGCGATGCTCCTGCAACAGATAAGTGGCTATAGAAAATGGATGGATGGATCAGCCCATCCAGGAGCCTTAGGCAACTGGTGGTCCATGTTTTCTCCAAGGTGGCAGACCAGTCCATAGCCTCTCATAGGTGACCCTTGAATACCCTAGTTAGTTAAATAGACAGTAGTAAGCAATGAGCCGGTGTATCAGTAACTTTAAAAAGTGTTTGAAATAAAAAAAAGTGCTCCAGTAGGTGCACTAAAGTACTTTTCACCGCTGCACTGGAGCAATCAGATTCAGACTGAATGATTCAGTGAAAATGTGTTTCAGTATGATGCCATAATTTATGATCATTTCCACCAGGTGCAGATGTACTTAAGCTCTGTTAGATAATGCAAGCGGGCTTGACAGAATCCAATGCATCTGTGAAGCTGATGGGGATGAGAGTGTGTTCAGCAAAGCATCCTCGGTCAGGTGAGTGCAGTCAGTGACCAGTGACCACACAGTTTGTCAGACAATTAAATTTGTGCAGTAAAAAAAAGGCTTACAAAAACACGACAGGCCTCTTCTGCAAGTAAATGCTACTCTCTGGGACAATATACTAAAATTTAGTTCCATAGTTCCACAATGTAACACACTCCTGTAGGTTGTTGGTAAGGATTTACCAAAACTGTTTAATAATAATCCTCAAAATTCTTGTTTTATCTGAGCAGCTCAAAACCCCAAATATCGAGATTATTATCAATTAAATAGCAGTAAATCCTCATACTTGAGGAGACAAGACAGCGATTTGTTTATTTTTGCATTTTGCTTGACAATAGATTTATACCTGAAATAACAGACAACTAATCTTCTCTTTCTCAGCAAATAAATCATCAAATTAATCATTTCAGCTCTATTAAAGATAACGGAACTAATTACACAATTGTATGAATGTATTTTATCATGATGCTTGAATTGAGCCCTGGTGGTGCTCAATTATAGCACGACACTGAGGTTACACCCACTGAGTGGCACCGATACGTTCTGCTTGAATGCTGCAGAAACACACACACACACAGACAGACAGACACTCATCTAAAATGGAAAAGAGCATTTGTGTGACTGACAGTACAAATAGATTCAACAAGAAACCACAGCTATCAGGCTGCTGAAAGCTGAACAAACGATGCAAATGGATTGCTGCAATTCACAAAAACAACCGGAATCCAGGCACTGAAACGTGGATCTGTGTTTGAGCATCTGTGATCAACAAATCCTCAAAGACCTCATCACATTTTGTTGTTTCTCATTCTTCTCACGAATCCCGCCTTGAAGTTTGACCAAGCGTCAAGGCTTTTGTATGCCTTCAGGCTTTGTTTCGTGTATTTCCGCGGTGTTGAAATGAGATACATATAAATGTCAGGAAACACAATTCCCGTCCACATGTTGATGTCCATGGATCGGTGGTTCTTTGGTAAGTTGTAGGGATCACGGTCAAGTCAAACTGCCTTCAATTTAAGAAGATAATTATTTGTCTTGTTCCCGGTTTCACAGGTTCCCTCAGGTAGACATGGTGCAGGATGTTTCGCCACTCAGTGTAACCGTAAGCACACAGCTCATACTCTATATCTTCACTAAGCAGTAAGTGTAGATAAAATAGAAAGGTGTGAGAGGTGTGAGTGCATGTAAAAGATTATGTCTGAGAAGTAACGACAAGGAGGAAGGATAAAAGACAAGCCAGGAGTCAGATGACATTTCTTCAAAGGTCAGTTACTGTAAGAAGACTAAGCAATTTGTAATCCGAAAAACTTTGAATTTCATTGATAATAAAAAGCCATCTGTCAGAATGGACTAAGGAGTCATGTGTGCATCATAATCGGAATGAAAACAAAGCCACTCACACCCAGCTCCCAGTGGTGTGACCAGTGAGAAAATGAATCAATATTTCAGTTCAGTTGTAAATGCTGCCGCATCTCTGTTGTCAAGGAACTCAGCGCTAGTGTCAACCCATGAATCAAAGATCAAATTGAACATGAGAAAGAAGCAATGAAGTTCAGGCTAATTTAAATGGGCAATTTTGCTGTGTTTCAATGGGATTCATTGGGGTGTGTCAGGCTGCTGACAGACACACACACACACTCTCATGCAAACACACTGACGTGCAGAAGAGTGAATAATCAGCTGGATCCAACAGGGTGACAACTAATTTTAGTTTGAGTAATAGTCTTGTTTAGTAGGAGTGATGGGGAATCCCCTAAAGGAATTCAGCAACATGGAATAGACATGACACTAAAATGTGAGCTTTTAAATAAGAGAATTGCAGAGAGGAACATCTTGGTGTCCAACCACTCATTCATCATGGATTTTAAATTTCAAATGATGCCTTATGGTCATGGATGGCTGGTGGCCTTTCCTGCAACAGCAATACAATGACCAGTTGCAATTTAACCAAATGATGCAAGTTGACAACATGTACAACCTATACAATGCTTTGAATTAAAATGTATTAAGATATGATGGGATGAACCAGGAAAAATACCCTATATGCATGTTCCGTACACATAAAAGCAGTGAGATGGCTTTTCTGATGATATCATTCTGTGACAGCTTCTCTGTAAGCTCTTGTTTTCATTTGGACAGTTAAGAAGTCTGGGATGTATGATGCTGCCACAGAACATTTTGCCTCATGAGTTAATCACACAGATTCCTCCATAGTGTCTGTGATCCAGCCTTCCAGATGTCAGCAGTCAATAAATCCTGCTCTCAGCACCTACTGCTTATGAGTTATCATTGGCTCTCTCAGTTTAGAGCCATGTGAAATAAATTATTACATGTAAAAATAGAGTATGATATATATCTGAACTGATTAATGTGACTGATTTAATAACTTATTACATCCAATATGACATTACAGTGGATCTGATCAGTTCACTCTTACCCTTGACTGTGTTCAATGTTACGCTTGGATGTTTTTTCTGGTTAAAATACTTCATTTTATGAAGCTAGTAATATTTATCAAATATTAAATATTCAAGATTAATTTACCCAAAACAATTATTTTCTCAGTATATTGGTTGTATATTTGTATTGCAGTATTTAGAATGGTTGCCATGATGGTATTTTGTCAATAATTGTGCAGAAGTGGATGGTTTATCCAACAGTGACATCAAAGTTGTGTCCACTCTGATATCACATGGCTATTATTTCCAGCAAGAAGGTTATGTTTTCACTGGCATTTCTTTGTTTTTTGGTTTGTCTGTTAGCAGGATTACATAAGACCAGCTTGATGGATTTTCATGAAACTTGATAGGAGGGTTGGACATGTGGCAAAGAAGAACTAATTACATTTTGAAGTGGATCTGGATAAAGTAGAGTCAGGAATTTTTTGTTGTTGAATTTTTTTCAGCATTTTTTCAACATGTTTATCCATAAACTACTTGATGGATTTTCATGAAATTGGTGGAAGAGTGGGACATGTGCCAAAGAAGAAACCATGGAATAATATAATAATAATATAATAATAATAATATCATCAATCATAATAATAACTTTATGAATATAATAAACAAAATAAACAAAAATTATGGTTTTTACCTGAGTAATAAACATTTATTTTATTGTTACGCCTATATATATATATATATGTTTGACTGTATGTATTCATCATTATTTATTTAATAACATTTTATTCAGTATTTAATATTGCAAACTTAAGTGCTCCATAGATTCTACTGTAGATCTATTTATCAGATATCACCATACCACTGCCTCTCCCTCTCTCTCACCTTGTTTTGTCTGCAGTGTCTTCATCCTCACCCAGATGTCACTGTATAATTCTCCTGCACATCTCATTAAAAACCATTTTCTGATGAATGAACAGATTTGGTTCCGTTCTGAACAACACTAGATGGCTGTGTGTTTCATCTAATATCCTCAAAAATAACAATGACAATTTATAAGCCAGAGAATTTGGAGCATAACTATAAGGCTTACAGATTTCTTTTAACTGCGGTTCAAAGCTATCTTAAGTGTGGGAAGCAGAATCCTTTTTTTTTTCCTGATTCTAATTGTGGGGAGCACAAAAGCATCACTTTGATCTTTCCTCTAGCGAATATTTCTCTCCATTTCTTCTTCTCCATCGTCTGACTCCTTCATTGCTCCATTCTCTGGAGAAATTATGCTAATCAGGTCCAGCCAGATATCGGTAAGCATCAGCAGTATCCAGTGAGAGGTGCAGAACAATTCTCATTTTCAGCTAATTATAGTCCTGTCTGACCAAATAGCATGCAAGCACTTGACTAACTGGGGAGTATCTCTTTTTATTCTATCATAGATAGGTTATTGAACCATTACCTTCTCATCTTAAACCCATCCACAGTTATTATCTTTTTCTGCCATTTAGTTTCCTGATAATTGATGATACAAATGAATGATTCTTGATAAAACTCATTCAAAGAATAATCAGTTGACATTTGGGGACATACGCTTATTCACATTTTGTGGAGAATTTGATGAGAGGATTGATACCATTGTCATATATCAGTCATTTCATTCAATTTCAGTAAGGAAGCAAGTGCATTTTTCAAAATGTAAACTTTTTAGTTAATAATTCCTGATATTAAAAATTATGTAACGTCAAAGCGTTTGCCTCAGTGTGCATCTTTCAAATGTCAGATATAAATGTTGAATTTATTCATATATAGAATATCTCAATGGTTGGAAACAAGATGGTGGTAACACAAAGCAAAATGTGTACACAGGAATATTAGGCTTGTGTGTGTGTGTCTACTCAAGGCAGAGTGTGTGTGTTGATCATTGCAGCAGGGATTCTGGATCCACAGAGTTTTGATAAAGACCATTTTCCAAACATTCAAGTGATTTTCTCCTCTCTAAAGACCCGTCTGATCAACCCAATCCCCTCTGATCCATAAAGGCTGAGAATCGCACACAATTCAATCAATATCCTCTCTTTATTTGACAGTCATGTCAAGGTCATTCATACATAAAGCAAAGCCTTGAGGTGACACATAAAAAGATGCCTTTTGGGGCGTTGAAATGCATTATGGTAGATAGGGACTTAAAGTTGTATTTATTTATAAGGTATTGGATTGGAATAAATTAACATCATGAAAGCCATTCTAATCTCTTCTATCATATCAGCTGTCTCCTGTAATATTGGCACAAAGCCAGGTGAGGAATGATGTATGAGGGGATAGGAAATGCTAATCACTGCTAAACAGCATCTCTAGGATTTTGGAAATATTAAGAGACTCTTTTATATCTGATATAGTATAGATGGATGTGTCAGTAATAAGCCCTGTTATTAAATCTAGAAAATATATTTATCTCCATTTCACAGTGGTAACATTTCAAAATGTTCAAAAGGAATAATCTGTCTGTGTCTGAAAGGGAAATCATAGCAATTTTTTACTTCTAATAATATTTCTCCCACCAAAGGGAGATCAATCCATTGATGTTTGTGACTGCAGGACCTTTTGTGTTTTAAAGATGGGTGTGTTCTTAGTTACAGCACATTCTCCTGACAATTGTATATTGGTTTCAAATAATTTGGCATGTAATATATGTAAGCTGAGCAGTCAAAAGTATTAATAATTCAGCTTTCTTTGGCCCAAACAATAGATTGTTTGTATCCCTATGCATGTACACATAATAAATGGACTGACAAAAAACATAATAACATTGATTCAGTGAATAAATATATTGTATTGAGAAAAAAGAAAACATTAATGGATCTTTTGCATTTAAGGACACTATAGTAACAACTTGTGATATTGCTCTTGTCATTTAAAATCTATAATAGCTCATCATGATAACGAGCATTTTAATAATCATTAAATAACAACCTCGTGAGGAGAAAAGCTTGTCACATTAACTGAAAAGTGTGTGCAGTGTTTACAGTTTCCTGATAATGATTAATAATAAAATTCCTGCTTAAACCAGAGATAGAAGCTGCAAGTCCAGAATGTATTTAAGGCACATTCAATAATGAAGGGTGCTCATGGGTTTACTGGTGGGAGCAGTTTGTCTTTGTTAGTGGTTGTCGTCTCACCTGCTAGTTTCTATTGTGATTTAAAGATTATCTACATGGCTTTAAAAATAGATTTCCCTGTAGGCATTCACAAAGCTAAGTAGATATAAATTAAATAAATAAATGCAGAGACACACACATTCAAGTGTCCCCCTCACACACACACACACACACACACACACACACACACACACACACACACACACACAGTAACACACACTTTATTTCATTATCATTTTATTTTAAAACCAACTTCTTCTATTAAATAAATGTCGATTATAATCATCTAAGGAAATGATACAAAGCATCGTAACAGGGCTTTTATAAATGTTAAAATGCCAATATTGCATAATTTGGTATGCATATCTCTTTTTGTATTGGGTTTCATCAGAAAGGATTGTCCTCGTCGGCCACCGTATGATGTCGTGGCGTTTGCTGACACACTCTTACTACCTACAGTCACCGTTAAAGCATTTCCTGTGATTTCTAATTACCTGGTCTGAGTTACACCTTACTTACACGACCGGACAGTGTTATTTTCCGTGGATCGAGATGAGGCGCGCCGGTTTGGGTAAGAGACAAACGTGCATCTCTTAGTATCTTTCTTAGCTAGCTTGCTAATTAGCTAGCTAACTTTAGCTAATGTTATTAACCAATGTGAATGAACGCTCGTTGTTATTTAGTCCATGCTAACGTTTTTACAACATTACAGGCTTCAACGCACCATTACATGATTAAAACATCTTACTAGCGGTGTATTCATCACTGTTGTTGTTTCTTAAAGGTGAAGGAGGCTCTGGGAATTATGTCGCTAGTGGATACAGTGTGTATGAGGAGGAAAATGAACATCTTCAAGAAGGTTTGAGAGCTAAAGTCAGCGCTCTCAAAAGTGTAAGTAACAAATGACGGAACTAAATGCTAAGTTACTGATGGAATTTATCAACACTGTTGTCTGTTTGTCCCCTTGTTTATGTTGTACTTAAATATTATATTAACATATTGATCCATGATATTTACAGCTGTCTATCGACATTGGAACGGAAGTCAAATACCAGAATAACGTGCTGAATGACATGGTGAGTTTCAAACATGGGAGCAAAATATGAATGGTGGTAGAGATAAAGTAAAAAAGGAATAATAATACAGTAGACCTTACAAGAAAGTCAAATCTTTTTTTAGGTAGATCTATAAGTATTAGCGGCAAAATGTAGGAAAAAGTAACATTTATTTAATATTTAGTAAATATTCAATTCATTAAATGTGTTGTTACTGTTTATCTCATTATTCAACTAAGTGCTACATTTTTCCACTGCTGCTGGTGGAGAAGGCGCTTCTTTTAACTACTACATATTGTTGGGTGGTTTTATTTCATATTTTATAGCTAAAGCTAATGGCGCATACCTTCCACCAAGGCCACACTACAACATGTCTGCCTAGCAATTATAATATAAAATAAAAACAAAAGGGAAATAGTCTGATAACACATTCATAGATAAATGTTATTTACATACACCAAAATTTAAGGGGTGTAGCATGGCACATTCCCTGGACATTCCACCACCATCAAACACATTTCCCAGGGTGTGAGTGTTGTTGGCTGGCTTGCCTCTCTTGATTTTAAAGTTTGTATCCCTCTGTCACACACTAGGACACAGACTTTGACTCAACAGGCGGCCTGCTTGGTGCCACCATCGGCAGGGTCAAGCATCTCTCCAGAGGCAGTCAGACCAAACTGTTGTGCTACATGCTGCTCTTCTGCTTTTTCGTCTTCTTTGTCCTTTACTGGTTCATCAAGTTGAGGTGATAGAGGAACCTCGTTTGACTTGGTTCTTTAATTCCACAACCTCCTCTGCTAGCTGTGCCAAGCTGATGTATCTCAGAACTAGACCAACATAATGATGATAAAATTGTCTCCATTTTACAGTATTTCATAGAATGACCCTAAATTTGAGTCATAGAAAGTCTCCAATGCTTTTTCATTGAGTCCCAAAAAGTAAAATGGGAGAGATGATTAAAGATGATGTGAAGTAGGAAATATATATATCTGAAGTACACTGCCAGTATATACTGTCATAGATTCTTACTGCAGTACTAAGTTGTATGACAGTGATGACATGGTAAATCTGTTGATATAGCTCAAATTGTGGTATATGTCATTAAATTATAAAAAGAGATGTGGAAGAAATAGTGCATTTGATTTGAAGAATGGATGGATATCTTATTGCATTTGCTATTCACATAGAAATCTATAGCAGTGATCTTCATTAATATTTGAACTTTGTTGTAAAAATTTTCAATGTAAATAAAGATGTTTTATGCTCTAAATTGATCCTTATAAATATGTGCTAGTGTTGAAAATATGACAATTCAACTGTAGGCATATAGGGTTAACCTTGTCCATCTGCACATAACAGGGAATAGTCGATCCACGTCTCAAAAACCGATGGACAGAATTCAGTTAAACATTAAACATGCTTTGTAGGGGCCCTAAAGGTGAGCAGCCCATAGCCACTCTCCTCAGTTTGTTGACTTCCACATTTCTTTCCGTTTTTCTGGGAGCAGGGGCATCTGTGTCCTTGGACACATTATTTTTAATCAATTTGTAAACAACAGAAGTCTTAGCTGGATATTTATTTTACACAACAGTCTCTTCATGAATAATTTCTCCATCTATAACAAGTAGGCTTAGTCTGATCAATGTTTAAATGAAAAATGACCATAAAATTCAGCTATTTACATTGTTTTAAAGGATCTTCATCATTATGTGTTTGAACAGATAAGCTTTTCTGTCTGGTTAAATAAAATACACAATAGTTAAGTTACACTTAAGTAATCTGTGTTTAGCAGTTGCATTGTGAATGATTAGCACTTCATCAGCAGTGTTGATGACATCACTTCTGGGGCAGCATGTCCATGTACTTGGAAATGATTCCCAGCATGACCTCATCAGCCCCTCCCCCGATTGACAATAACCTGGAATCCCTGTGGAAAAGACAAAGATAACATAAGTTGGTGTTTATTTCTGTAACAATTACTAGAATTTCCTAAAACATCTGATTCACAAACTATTTTTAATTAAACTATTTTTTTTCTCTGACTGAAAGCTGCATTGTGCATTTTGCTACATTATTTGCCCCATCAGTAGATGTCAGCACAGCGTAAAATATGACCTCAGACAATCTGAGTAAAACTGGTGCTTGATTATATGCTGCATAAACTAATGAGTCTTCAATAATAATTATTCATCACATGCTGTGTTTCTGTAGAAGCCAAATCAACATGATTGTGTGTTTACCAATCATGTACTTATGCGTCACGTTCTTGTAAAATACATTGACGACAAGCTTTATCAAGCCTCTGCCGATTGGGGAGTTTCTGTTACCATAGAACAGTTACACTCTCACAAAGCAGCACACAGTTGGCAGGCAGATAGCAACCTGTGCCAGTGCCTGGTGCTGCTATGTAATGACTACACAGAGGAATTTTTTTCTTTTTCAGCTGAGATAATGGAGAACTGAGAAAATAACCAAAAATCATGATGCTGAATCATACAATGGTGGAGAAAATGAGGAAACATGGTTTAAAAAAACAACAAACATTATACTTCAGTTGTGTTACCATTTTTCCGACCGATCTCACCTGTAAAATCTGCTGACCAGCACGTCACTGGTGAATCCCATTCCTCCCCAAAACTGGAGACAGCTGTCACTCACTTCCCTAGCCAGGCGCCCTGCCTTTAATTTGGCCATGGATGCCAGTTTGGTGACATCATTGCCTTTTATGTACAATGCTGTAGGGGAAATGGAAAGAGAGAAGCAGTGGCATGGGAGGGTCAAAATGTCCTGGAACATGTAGAGAGGGAAAACCAAGACAATAAGGCAATGTTTTTCAGTTTTACAGTCACCTGTGGCTGGGTCTGATTTAGTTTTTCCCTGCACCAAACAGATGGAAAAGCTTTGATCTGTTCCTGGGCCAGCAAATTATACATGAACTGCTACCATCTAGATTAATTCATTCAGCCACTGGAGTGGTTATGAACATGGAGAAAACAACAAGACCTTGGACATCTGCCCGTCAGATGCATTTACATATTAATATCACAAACACTGCAGTGTGAAGCAGTTTTTTGGAAGAGCTGGGTAGGTGGTAGTTTTTCAGGTGGCTACGTCTTTGAAGTTATGCCAAAACATCCAAAACAACACTAGGATGGTAGAACAGCTTAACCTCACTCCTCTCTACATATAAAAATGTCCTTCAGCAAGACACCCAACCCATAATTACTAAATTCCATTATTTAACTTTTCAAAGTACAAAAAATTTGATTTTGAAGATTATAATTTATTTACTTTTTGAGAATTAACTTTGGATTAATTGATAGGTTTTCATGGAAAGACAAAAATGCTATCAAAGCTTTTGAATGCATGTGAACTATATATCTAAAAAAAAAAAAAACAGAAACCTTATAAGTATTAGATTATTTCCCAGCCTGTTATGCTTTGTCTTTTAGACCAACCTGCTGCATTACACATGGACAAACTTTACAAACAAGACTGGTTTGGCATGATCATCACTTTTGCAGAGTTGAGTCAACTGTTTTTTGACACTGAATCTCATCTATAAGGACAGCTGCATGCATTCATTTGTTAGAATCAAACATTTATGTTCCTAATTTGGACCTGGATTTCAAGGTGATTCTGCATAATGTAATATCATCTAGAAAAGGCTAATATTCCAGATATTTGTCTTTTTCAAAAATGAATGTTATTTATACACATGAATATGGGAGACAGGGAACAGAGCCGTTCAGATGTAGCCAGCACTACCAAGCGAGTATTAGTCTTTCATTTTCGTGATGTCATATCTGTCTCTACAGTGACCCACCTGTAGCGCGGTACAGGAGGGAGCGGAGCAGCTCAACCTCGGTCTGCAGCTCAGCCAGCTTGAACTGAACCGACTGGTGGTAGAGGATGGGCTGCTTGAAGATCTTTCTCTGTCGCGTGTACTGGATCGTCTCCTGAATGATGTTGTCCATCATGGTTATGACTGGAGGCGTTAAAATAGAGAAATAGAGATGTTGCATCACTACTACTGCTGTATCATGGTTAGAATACACAAGCTGTCCACTTTTCTTTTTCTTAATGACGGCGACAGTGTTTCTACTTTATGATACCTAAAACTTTACCAGGACAACAGACTAAAGCATCAGTGTCTCATCTCTGAGCAAGCATGTGCAATTCCACTTCTCCTTAATAGTGTCTCACAAGTTGTACCCAGTAAAATATCGACTCACTCTTGTTCCTCAAATTAAAAGTAAACAACTACTCTGCAGAGGATTGGCTTGATCTATGTGAACTCCCTAATTTTTTGAAATCCAAAATGGGGATGATACCATGATATCATAAACTTTCCAACTTAGAGTGAGATCTGTAGGAGGCAGATAAGATGTTAGGAAAAACAGAGGTGAGAGTGAAAAATTAAGGGAAGTAGTCAATAAATTTAGGTAAGCTGCGTCTCTGATGACAAGATGTGGTCAGAAGAGAGATGAAGAACTGGTGACTCACTACTGGCCGCTGCAAAGAGCCTCTCTTCCTGGAACTGAAGCATCTGGTAGGTGAAGCCCATGCCTTCCTGGCCGATGAGGTTTTTGCAGGGCACGTGAACGTCATCAAAGAACACTTGAGCTGTGTCTGATGACCACATGCCCAGTTTATCAATCTTGCGGGCGATGTGTACACCTACAGTGGGAAGGACAGAAAAATAAACGTCATAGTACATCTTGATAACTGCTAATAATAACAAATCCTATTGATAGAACGGATACAGAAATTCTGTAGAGTTTTAGGGTTCATGCAAATAATGTGGGAACATTGCAGTAAATTATATTTCAGACCTGAAAAATGAGAATGTTAAACTAAAGCAGTATTGAACGGGCCGTGTCCTCACTACCAGACACCTGCTGATCAACATGGCTCGGAATTTTTGTGCGTTGTGCACACTGTGCAAAGGATTACGTCACTTCCTGTGTCCACTGTGAGCCACTAGAGAGAGCCCATAATTTTATATTCTATCTCATTATATGACGTTTAGACTACACCCTAATCATTTCATGTAAATCAAATGATATTTGTCACACAATGCTTACTCCCTCCTGCCAGCAGAAGTCACTATCACTGTAACTGAATATGGCATATCTGACCCAATTTGAGGTCAATAAGAGTCAACAGGCTTGTAGGAGTAAATCAAAGAAAACGTGGCAATTCCTGTTGCCACAAGGTGGTGCTACAACTATTAATGAATTTCGACGTGGACGTCTTCAGGTCGAGACTCTTATCCAACAAACCGATTTTGTGGCAGATTTGACCACAGAGAATGGAGTTATTACAATTCCTGTTTCATGGCGAAACATCAAAATTCGCCACGTTGCCACAACTGTGCCATTCAATGAAAATGCTGGATTTTAATAACATTTTATCCTTACGGTGTTAAGACTGGACTGACCAGATTGGAGGTCATTTGTTTAACTTCTAGGAGAAGTTTGTTTAAGTATGACATGCATAAATTGCAAAAAAATGGGCACATAATTCAAAATGGCCAAATTTCTGTCAGGTCTAGGTCTCGACTCCATGAGACTTTGTTGTAGATGGACACCTGATACATATGCCTACCAAATTTTGTGCATGTAGGTGAAACCTGCCAAAAACCATAAAAACATTTAACTTTACCCTATGACTATTAGTGTGCAAAATTTCATAAGCTTTCTAGCACATTTAGGCCCTAAAAAAGCAACTCATCCAGAGGAATAATAATAATCCCTTGCATTTCAACAGGGCCTTGGCATTTATCGCAGCTCGGGCTCTAATTAGAGGTCTTGCACATAAGTCCCAGATGATTAAAAGTTAATTAAATTATTTAATTTTCAGTTCAAATGGTTTGCCATCTGTTTTTATGGGAAATGATCCCCCAGATCACTGAGTCCTACCTGGCAGGTTCATGGGTAAACAGAGGAGAGATTTGTTTCTGTGAGGGGGGCCGTCACTGGTGTTGGCGAGGAGACACATCCAGTCAGCCTGGACACCATTGGTGGTCCACATCTTTCCGCCGTTGATCACATATTCATCCCCTTTCCTCACTGCCTTGGTTATGATACCTGAATCAATGTGTGGCGGAGTGAATAAATGGATGGAGAGAAAGTGAAACGTGGGAAGATAAGTGTAAAGACGGGATTAAATGAAGTGTTTTAATGAATACATAATAGAATTTTGGTCCGTAAATCAAAATACTTCAGCATGAAGCTGCTGTAATTCTCTAGATGTCAAACATAATACATACTAATCCACAAAGAAAGAAGCCAAAAAGTGGTGAAATCTGATGACAGTGAACTTATTCAGTGTGCCACATTGAGTATGTCATCCTCCTCTCCTGAGAGAATATTAGTGCCAAATTGATTGCAAAACTGCTGCATTTCTAGTCCGTCAATCATTGTTTGCAGAAAAGGTAAAATATCTTCAGAAGCTAAAAGGGAGATGATATGATAACAAATGACCAGAGGATGATGGACAGACATACTTGAGACATCAGAGCCAGCTCCAACTTCACTAACGCCAAGACAGGCCACTTTGTCCCCTGTGATGGACGGAATGAGGAACTCTTTCTTCAGCTCAGCTGAACCAAACCTGCGCGCACACACACACACACACACACACACAGACACACACACACACAGACACACAGACACACACACACACACACACACAGACACACAGACACACACACACACAGACACACACACACACACACACACACACACACACACACACACACACACACACACACACACACACACACACACACACACACACACACACACACAGGCACAAAAAGAAATGAAAAAATAATAAAAACTATGACTTAGCACATACTTTGCATAATGCAGAGCAATAAATTCTGAGCTTTAAAAAAAACAAAACAAAACATCGCCATGTTTGAGGCAATTCCAATTCCAAAGGGGTAAAGGAGGGAGTCTCATCCTGAATCTCCTGGTATCCCTTTCTTTTCTTTTTCTGATGTTCTCTTACAACTCACAACTCATTAGATCCTCAATTCAGCTCCTGAGACTCAAAATGTCTATTTCACTGAAATCTGTCTTGTGTCGCCAGAAGCTGTTTGATCACAGGAGAATAGCACACAATAAACCAAGGCCCTTCGTGGGTGAGACAAACATTTACCAAATATTTTAATGCACATTCCCTCCAGGGAGAACAACACACTGTAGTTTCTAAAGTAACTTTAATACAAGATGAATGATGCCGCAGTTAAACAAGGCCTGGACCTTGAAAGATTGCACTTAAGTGATTGCATTTAAAATTTATAAATGTTTAAAGTTTACTTCACCTGATCATTTACTATAGTCTGACCAATAAATCACAGGGCTAATATCAAAGTTATAACTACTTGGGTGACATGAAACAACTTTTATACATAATATAGTAAAAAAAAAAACAGCCTGGGATATTCTTTAATTCAATAGTTTGTAATATTCTGCAGCCACTTATCTGGCAAATCCTCTGCCTCCCGTATTACATTGTAGTCATACGTTGACAGACACAAGAGAGGAATCCTTATGGAAGTGTGTATATTTACTTAGCAGTGGTTTGAATATGGATGTGGTTATAGTATTTTTACCAGTATAAAATGGATTTTAACTGTTGCATCATACGGTATTATGTGCAGTCAGTGCAAGTACCTGCTAACCAGTGCAACTATTAAAATCATTGTCCTTGACAGACCAATGAAATACACAACAAACACAAAAAACAGGAGACAGATGTAGCTTGTGCTAGCAACCTTTTATCACTTCAAAATGAATCACTGTAGGACGAATGCTTGTGAATGTACTCCAGCTCTGACACCACTGGCACTGGTGGTGGTGTAAAAAAGGGGGGGAACCCAAAGACACTAGTGCCTGAGTCAGTGAACAGTTTTGGTTAATCTGATAAGGAAGGAAGCAGCAGAGAGAAATTGCGCCTCAGGCAAAAACGTACATTTACACAAAGACATTCGGCAACACAAACTGTAGTCGGTTGACTTTAAAGGAATGAGGAAACCGCTAGATTTCATCATCAGTGATGCAAACTCTTACCAGATAAAATGATCGTCAGATTAATCAAATATTCATGGCTGGTGCTTCATCATGAAGCATAACGTCTGTGTGATTGTACCTGGCCAGTGCAGGAGTAGCCATGTCAGTCTGGACACCAATGGCCATGGGGACGCCTCCACAGCGGATGTTGCCCAGTTCCTCTGACACGGCCACGCTGTAGCTGAAGTCAAGACCCAAACCTCCATACTCTGCATGAGGAGAAACAAACTGCCTTTTAGCTACTGCTGCTGTCAAGGCTGACAGTTTAGTCTTTGACTGGCTTTACAGAGTCACTGTGGGTAAAAATACAGTCATACATCACTACATTAGTCACCTCAAACTAGCCTTGCACCTAATTTCCCTGCCTCACTTCCATCTTTCCCATCAACTCTGTAATAATAATAACCATGTAATCACGGCACAGCATTTTTCTGCACACACACATCTAAACACAATCCCCACTGGTATATGCACACAATACTTTGAACTGATGTACTGGCGCTGGAGCATGCACTCAAATCAATTACCAGATATTATCATTAATTGTGCTATCTCTAATTATAAGTAAAAAGCACTGCTGGGAGATCGGCAGGGCCACTGTCATCTCATCTCTTCTGCTTAGTATATTAAACTTGATTTGGGTCTCTTACAACACCATCCCATCTACTAAAAAAAAGTCAAAAATGGATGTCTATTTCCTCCATTCTCGCAACAGGGACATTTACAAAGACCTTAGGTCCTTAATGGAGTTGAGCGGTGCATTACCGTGTTTAAAACAACACTTTCTGTCCGTTATCCTCATGAAGAACCCTCTTTCTTTTGCCTTTCATCATCAGTGGTAGCATTTATTGTGAGATGAATAGCCTGGTTTTTACACTAAAGGCCAATTTTCTGTAATTAGTGAGGTGATTTACTTGCTTTTATACTGCTTTTCAAAAGTTGTTTGTTGTAAACTTAGACACAACCAAGGCCTTTTGAAATGAAACAATATGAAAATGAAACATGAATGAAAAAAAAGACCAAATCAACATGATGCCTTTTTGCAGCACCAAAGACTTGACATCATCTTCTCATGCTGGCCCAGAAAATTTTAACCTGACGATAATTAATTTATGTCAAGTCCAGTCAGTCAATAGCAACATGACTGAGCATTTATGAAGTCCTCTGTGCAGTCTCCCCATAACTACATGCGTCATTCACTTGATGACGGATGCTAACAGTGACTAACAATGAACAATCATCATTGATTTTATCACATGGAGGTCTGCAACTCCAGCAGAGTTCACATCACCTGTCAGACTAACTTTATCGAATAATGGCAGGCTCTGACTTGCAGACTATGAGAGAGAGACAGGCAATTAAAAGAGAGCAAAATAAGTGGGGAAAGAGAATGAGGGGGGCATAATGGGGGAGGCAAACAAGGGAGACAAAAATAAGAGGAAACAGGTGCAGCTGTGCAGCGATTAAGTCCCTCAACACTGGCAACCCTGCGGTGGATAATGAGGGAACTAAGGGAAACACTGAGGTTTATCCCACTTTGAGCAAAGCAGCAGGCCGTCTGGTTGGACAAGCAAGCAGAAGAAAAACAAACAAAACGCAGTCAAAAAAGTCAGTCCTATGCACATATGTCTCTTCTTAACACCAGATGTTTCTCAGCATAGGTCCTGATTGGGTGGAGCTTCATATGATACACGTATTGACGGGTAAAGATTGAGAGAATCTAAAGGAGAAGCAAAAGCAGACAGGCAATGGGAAGGGAACGGGAAGGTTTTTCTATTCTCTCTCTGTACTAAATGTGCATGAAATGATGATTAAACCATGGCAACATCGGAAAAATGGCCAATGAACCGCTGGTGTGAATTTATGACAACTCTGTGACAATTACTAGAAAAAAATCGTAAATGCCCTATCATTCAAACCCTGAATGCATGTATCCCCATGACTGTGCGATGGACTATAAAATCTGAAAGGTCACTGTGTTTCTGAATAGAAAAACTAGCTTTTTATTATGGTGCTGGAAAAGTAGAATTTGTATTAACGTAAAAGAGCATGTTGAGGTGACTAACCTCTCTCCAAGAGGTAAGTCATCTCAACATGTGTATAAAAAAAATATTCAGTTATAAAGGAAAAGTGTGCAGGCTGCCAGGTTCTATCTGTCAGGCAGGAGATAAGAGGTCATTGCCATGGCATGAAGTGCGGATACCTCTCTCTCAGAGCAGAGGAAAACAGGCACAGAGCCAAGGGTCATCTCTGTCCCCGAACGTGGCTGCCATGAGAAAACTTCCTGCTCTCATGTTTTGAGAGATAATAATGCCTTTCCTTGTACAGTGAAAAAGAGTGAGGAAAAGTGCTGATTGCTCTTGTCACTGGATTAAATACAGGGACCAACTGTATGCCACCAAAAGATGTAAACATCAGCATTAACTTTGTTGACATTTAAGGTTCAAACTCAAGCAGAAATCTATTAAATCCACTCCCATTTGCTATATTCTTTGATTGTTTTCTTTATTTTGGGGGGCATTTTTTATGAGACAGGAGAGATGAAAATTAGGAAGAGATGAAGAATGACATGCAACAGGTTCTCAACCAGATTCAGACCGGAGATAGTTCAGCTCAGGGTCGTTCTCTTCACCCTGAACCCACGAGATTAAGGGTTCAGAAGATTTATTTTAACTTTATGAAGGGCACTTTTAAACTGAGAAAATAAAACCAAAACAAATCAATAAGTTTGGAATTTTTTTGAATTACTTTGCATGAAAATAAAAATCATTTCATAATAAAGCATAAGGTAAAAGAACATCACTTGATCCCAAAACAGCCCTTCAAGAATTTCCTATAATTGAGTGTCTGAACCTTGAAAAAAGACATCATAAGGTAGATGGCGAGTTCTCATCTGAACTAGAGTGACCACCTCTCATTCCACCTAATGAATCTTTTCCCAACTGCCCAGTATCCTAAATCCGTTTCCATTCCTGTAATCCAAGCTTCTAAATCAATCAACAAAGGGCAGAAGTCTGAGTCTGTTTCTTTAGTCAACAGTACAGCAAATGGACATGCTTAGTTTAGTTTCTCCATCTGCACACTTTTCCAAACAAGTATGGAAACTTTGCCTAAAATGTTTGTCTAAAACATTTTTAAAACAGCCTTTCTACATCGTTTTAAGTTGCATACATATTGTTTTCAGCATGCTTCCTGTGCTGCATATATCATCAGATAATCTACCATCTGATAACACAGCATGTCTTCATAGCTCCTTCTCTCTAATCCTGCCAACTAATGCTTGAGGCTTGTGTACTCTGCAGATTTTAATCCCCTCATCCTCCCTCTTCTTTGACCTACAGACCTGGAATGAAATCTTTATCTCAGAGCTCAATGGGCATCATTACTGTTCACAGATGTGTTCTTTTCAGCCCCAGGACAAGAGGCAAATTAATTAAGAGAAGTTCATTTATTACTGTGGGAATAACTGAATATGGAATAATAGAAACTTTAGACCTCAGCTGTTAGATCGTCAAACACTTACCACAACATTCAGACTGAATTATAAATCACAACCACTACCATTTCATGGTCTTCTACTGTACAGAACTTGTCACACTTCCTCCTCTACCCCAGCAGTGGCACAGCAGGGTACACATCTGGAAATGGGATATAATGTAGCAGACAGATGTTGGGGGATGTTGCTGTGACATTGGTATCCATCATCACAGTGGGAAATACTTCTCAACCAAGACCGACTGTAATGTGTGGCTGTCAAACTGAGGGAAAAATGGAAAGAGAATCCGTGAAAAAGACGTGCCAAATGCTGCTTGACGTGGAGATGGTCACTGCACACACTGAAGGATTCCTCATTTTCTGCTCTGCTGCGGGACACATTTGTATCCACCAATCCCTTAGTTGCCACTGTCTCAACAATGAGTGCCAGTGATTTGAAAATTGTATACTTAAAAGTATATATTATGTTGTGTTGTTTATGTTGTGCCAAGAACTCTCCCACTCACAGACATGCCACCGATTTCTCATGGGAGATTATACAATGGAAACAGAGAAAGTACATACATCACCAACTGAAATTCCACTAAATACTAATGGGCTAAAGCCTGTGCTAGAAAATGCCATCAAAACACTTCCAGAGCCATTTTTATGTAATGATAGATTTGAGTGTTTAACTGTTTTTCATACTCAAGTACATTGTCAATTTAAGACATCCAGGTTTTAGTAGTTTGCTCACAGACATGTCTAAACTAAGTTGTTAAAGGAATTTACTAAAATCTTACTGTGTTGACTTAAAATGAACACTGTCAGTGAGACAGTAAGAAAAGTGCACAGAGTTTGGAACCTTGATGTGAAGGTTATTATCATTCCCTGGCGGGCTTTTTATCTCCTTAAATTCTTTCACAGAAAACAAGCCTCCCCAAAAATGAAAAAAAAAATGCTTCTGGATTTTTAAATTAACCAGATCTTTTATTCATTTTCTCTGCCCCATAAGGCACAAAGCCCACGAGATTTATCAACCGTCATATTTTTTTCAAAAGGAGTTGTCTGTGATTTAAAACAAAAATCACTTACATTTATTCAATCCAAAATTCCTTTTTAGAGTAACAGGGGCTGGAAACCATCCCAGCACGCACTACTAGTCGATTACAGATCTAACAAAGATTCAGGTGGATGAACAAATACCAACTTTTACTCCTATGGGGAAGTCACACATTTGTGTTTGCACTTTTGTGGGCTTTCAAATACTAATCTCTCAGATGTTAGAGAACTCTCTTACCAACTGGTTTGTTGACTCCAAGGAAGCCGGCACTTCCTAAGATCTTGAAGATTTTGTGTGCTGGAAACTGCCCTTTTGCTTCCCACTGATCCACATAAGGGTTTATCTCCTGGTCGATGATCTAAAGCACAATAAAACAGGAAGGAGATATGTTAGTGTGTGTCCTTTGAACAGTGTGCATTAAACCCTCTAACCTTTTTGATTGTACACATTAAGTATAACTGTACATATGCTTGCATGTTACTGTATGAACATGCACAGATTGTCTTTTTTATGATTCTAACGACAAATGACAACCCTGCAATTCCATCTCCTTTTTCATAACCAACGCCAAATGATATACATTACGAGCGAAAGAAAAACACAATGTTATATATACATTAGTTTCCTGCTGTGCAGTGCACATCTCTACTTAAGTCTATGTAATCTATCTCTTGCAGACAGCCAGAAAAGGTATTAGATATCAATGAATAGAAAGCAGGCTGAAAAACTGTAACACCCGGCGAATACAGTGACAGTATGAATGGCATGCTATTTCCTGCACGAACATTTTATCAGTCTCCTACTGATAAGCAAGAACTTGCTCGAGACGTACACCAGGACAAGCTGCAGGCTCATAAAACAAAAGGGGGGTGGGCTCAATCGTAATCTGTGTCACTTTGGAGCAGAAAAACTGTGCTAAAGGCTCTAACAGAATTCATATAATGGTAAGTGTAACAGGAATGTATTCAATTGCACATAGAATGGGATATGAGATAATTGCACATTATATGAGATATGAATATGAATATGATATTCAGCATCTTTGCTTTTGACCATTCGAATGCCAACGATTCCTGTTTCCTTCACCGTTTGATTTTTGGCACGATAGAAAAGAACATTTGGAGCAGCATGTGAAAATAAAGCTTGGGACTGAGACCCATACTAATAACATTCCTTCTGGATTAGCAGCAGATCTATCTCTTCAGCCACAGAGACCGGGATATAAAACGGCCTACAAATGAAGAATGACTATGTTTTTATGCGTTTAATAAAAACGTGTGCAGTTTTGGTTAAGGAGTAACAGAGTTGGCAGCCATTAAGTAGATGACACAAAATCCCATTTAATAAAAGGCTTTTATTTTACATCTACCGCAGAGCTCAACATGAAACGGCTGCCAGGTTGCCTGAGGCAACAGTTTGAGAACTTCTTGGCTAAGATATTCAATCATCATAGGAATGTGGACAGCAGACAGCAAAACATGCAGCCGAATAAATAAATAGAAACATTTGTTGCATTAGTGATATATCAATATTCATTCATTCATTTTCTGTAGCCACTTATCCTGTGCAGGGTCACAGGGGGGCTGGAGCCTATCCCAGCTGACTTTGGGTGGGAGGCACAGTAGACCCATGACAAGTTACCAGTTCATTGCAGGGCCACATAGAAAGACAAACAACCATTCTCACTCACATTCTCGCCTACGGTCAATTTAGAGTCACCAATTCACCTATATTGCATGTTTTTTGGTGGTGGGAGGAAGATGGAGAACCTGGAGGGAACCCATGCAGACAGAAGAACATACAAACTACACACAGGAAAGTCCGAGGTGCTCTGGTGGATTCAAACCCAGGACCTTCTGGCTGTAAGGCAAAAGTGCTAACCACTGCACCACCGTGATACCCTATGTATGAATATTGCTGTTACAATCAGTATAACAACCAGACAGCACTGCACATGCACTGACATGTTAACTTGACAGCACACAGGCAAAAATATTAAACTTGTTTGACTGTGGGCTGAAAACGTCCAATAACCCATCAACATCACGAATGAATGTGCAAATGGATTAAACTAACAAAGAACCAGATGAGCCTGAATGAAAAGCATAATGGAAAATTAAAGCAGTGTAGCTTTTAGCAACACGGGCAGGCAGCTCAATGACATAAGTAGGTGGAGGTTGCAAATATTAAAAGTCAGTAAAGTATCACATAAAACACAAAACTATAAAGGATGATGTAGGCTTGCAAATGGTTTGATTTTGGTGTTATGACTTTAATGCACACTTTAATGGGTGATGTTTTGAACAGATATATGACACAAATGCGTTTCTCCACTTAGTACAATGTGCTCCAAAGCGTGGGTGAAGCGAATGAAAAGTAATGATTAGAACAAAGGAGGTATTATTTGGAAATAGGAAACATATTATCCAAGTCTCAGTCAATGAAAGGAGTTAAATGAGCCATGTCCAAAAAAAATCTGATTTTGGAAAATAAACCCTGCTTATGAGGGAAAGTACAACCAGCAATGCACTAGACTGGGTTTTACTATTTGAACTATAAAAAAAAAAGAAGAAGAAAAAAAACAAATTACTGAAGAAAAATTCACACGTTCTTTCCAGGATTGCAAAAAGTGATGGACATTCATTTTCTCCTTCCAAAACACACAAACCCGCAGCAGACAACCACTCAACCTGCCAAGAATAATGTACTGGCTGTGAAACATATGAATGCAAGGCAGAGAAAACATGGTCTTTTGGTTCTTTGGAAAACATGGTTTTCACTGTTCAAAACAGAAAGCTGGACCTGAATCTGTAAAAATCCGGCTAAGTAATAACAACAAACATAAGACTACGTGGTAAAAAAAAAAGAAAAAAAAAAGGAAAAAAAAATGCTGGTCCCCTTTGACCTGCAATAAACTCATCCATGTTCAAAGTTCAAATTCTGAGGAGGGAAAGGGAGGGACGGATGGAAAGGGAAAAAGAAAGATAGCCTGGGAGTGACACGACATATCTTCCCAAGGGTTACTGTGAACTATTTCTGTTATATACCAAAACAATTTCTCAACATCAAACTGTCAAATAGTAAGACAGTGTCAAGAACATCGCATTTAACAGGTTGTACAATACTTACACCAAGAAAACACTGGAATACTACAAAAAGACTGGGCTTCTCTGTCAACCCGGACTGTTGTGACAGCGTGGGTTTATGTTTTTGTATTGTGACATAAAACACTTCAGGGCTAAATAATCACAAGGTTACTCATGTTGTGAAATATGACAACATGTACTGTGTCAGCTCAGATGTTGCAATACCATTTTAAACGATTCCTTAATATCTCTAGGTGATATCTACGTTATATCATTCAATATATTTTCAGGTAACTGATTTATTAGATTAGCAGCATTAATTCCCATCCAGTTATTCTATTTACACAGTTTCAAAGTTGAATATTACACAATTGAATACCACAATATGAATCAAAATCATGATATAGCAGCACATATACAGTGAAACAAGATTATAGATACAGGTCTATTTCCAGCGATAAATTACTACCAGGAAAGCAATTCATTCAACATTAGCTACAACAAGACAGTCAGTCACTCTGAGATACATCAATACATACTTAAACAGAAAAAAACATCTCACAAAAACAGGGGGGAAAAAGGGTTTTAACAAGGACTCAAAGCAACATGACAACAGCTACGGGTTTATATAAACAGACTGAACCAGTATTAGTCAGGTGTAAATGGAGAGAGCTAACAACATGCAGCTAGTTAGTGGGATTAACTCAGCCCTACAGTGTTGCCTCCTTGTGTTTTACTGCGATGTACCTGAGTTGGAAGTTGTGCACACAGTTTCACTATCCTACTCCGACTGATGTCCACAAGAGAGCACTCTCATCTACAACAACTAGGTGCAGGTTATGCTGTCAAACATTAAGTTAAACACTAAAATACTTGAGTACGAGCCCTGACGCAGTTATAATTACTACAATATGCTGTGAATTCAAATCAACACTTCCCGTATGCTATTCACATTAAAATCCCTTCAGCGTTTCAATGGACAGAACAATTTATTAACAAATCTTTCATTTAGAAACATTTGTAGGAACATGTCGTGGAAAACTGATTTGTTAGGTTCCCATAGATACAACAAATGTACCTCCTGTCATCTTTTCTGAATTTGCACTATAGGCCAAAGTCTTACTTTGTTTTTTTTAAAATTTTAAACATTAGAAGAAGAAAAGTTAAGTAGAATGGTTGCGAGAAATAAAAATGCAATTTATCATAATTGGCTTGGTTGATCGTGGAGCACTCCCATTCATGGAATCATGGGAGTTGCTGCTGAGTCAAATAAAATTCTGTGTACAACTCAACACTAATATTATTGATGTCAATCATTTCTCCCAACATTTCTTTAAAAAAAATGCATCTGTTGGTGACAACAGGATCCAGCTAACTCTGATTATCAACAGATACTGAATGGACACTGCTGATGTTGCAGAAAAGATGATAAAATGTTGCATTAAATCACTATTATGTTGAAAACCTTTATTTGGGTGATGTAAAACATGAGCCAATTTCTTAATATTTTTAATATAAAAAGGTAATTTGCTACTGGTAGCATCTGGCCAGCACTGTTGTTCTGAAACTCCCAACAATGGTTTTGCAGCATGAGAGGAAATCCCAGTCTGAAACCATGGGACGCCTCACATGAGGAACATCTTCCTCGAAGTGTTAAGGAAATGGCTTCATGTTCATTAATGACCTTTCCAGTTGACACACCATCCTTGGATGGTTTGGCAGTTTGTGCATGTGGGAGCTTCATTTTTCAGTCAGTCACACATTCAAACACAGTCTAACATGGTCCTACGCCCTTCAGAGTGAAAACACTGACACTATTAAGGGACGTCCAACCTTGACCAGTCACTGAAGGATTTCCTATAACCCCATTTGTGTACCATCTATAAACAGATTCTTTTAATAGACCACGTTGCCTCAAGTTCCCTTTCCTGCACTGCCGACATATTGTTCAGTATTTCCTTTTCAAATTTTCATCCTTCCCATTATTCCCAGTACTCGTTTATTTTCAACCTCCAAGCATACGATTGAAGGTTTAGTCACACAGCAACCTTTGTCTATTTACCGCAACATCTTCTTTCCTGCCTTGAATTGGGCATTTATTATTTTTACAGCCTCTGTCTCCAATGTCTGTCTTTTAATATGCATAAAAATGTGTCAGGCTGATTATTAATACTTCCTTTAACTCTTTTACCACCACACTTTGCAATGGCAGATATTTAACTATTCAAAAATAAAAGCTCTGCAGGTCAGAAATAACTAACTGCAGCAGAAAAAGGTGAGGTAGACTGAGTTTAAGTGGAGTTCAGAAAATTGGCCACGGCAATACATGAGTGAGTGTGTGTGTGTGTATAATTTCTAGAACATTAAACTGTCATTAAAACCTGCCATTGCTCAAGCAAAGAGTAACTCGTCAGATTCAATGATCAATGTTTCCTTTTATTAAAGGCAAAGTTAACAAACTATTTCAACATATTCAAATTTAACTATTCCAATTTTTTTTTTTATCTGTACACCTGGATATTTAAGAGGTTTGGAGAGCACTTTCATGGAAAATTCATCACCAAAATAAACGAATATACATAAATAAATAAAGGAACTCACTTTCCACTATTCCCATACAATCTGTGGTCCTCATGAATATTATTGAATCTATCCAAATCAATACCCAGAGGAAGAATACCAGTTCTCAAGATTACAAATAAAGATGGTTGGCTTTTAGATGAGGGAGATGCAACATACAAATATTTGTTTGACAACGAATACTGTATGAGCTTTGGCTAAGCTACCGTACATTGGCTTGTCGCACTTGCACATAGGCAGTTTCATCTGAATGCCATGGCACCCCCAGTTGTCAAGCCACCATAAAATAGATCCAGATCTGACATTATGGATAATCATATATTTGTTGATAACTCATAAACTACTGATGATAAACATAATTCCAAATGCTAGGAGCAACTTTCCAGTTGGACAAGTAATTAAGTGTTATTACTTAAAGTGGCACGATGGAAATCTGAATGAAGTGACATCACCACAGCAAATGAGCACTCATTAGAGAGTGAGGATGATTACAGGATTTTGTTTTTGACATAGCCTGGAAACTGCTTTCCAGTTGTTCAGATTTTATTCTCAATGGCGTTGGCGGGTAGTATGTGCTCTCAGAGTGCTTTCTAATCATAGTATTCTTTTAGCTGCAATTCCAGCAGTGTCAAATGGCAACAAATCAGGGTCAAGAATATAAACACAACCCACAGTGGTCTATAGATGCTTGGTGCATTACTTGAAGCAAATGAAAAAAAACTTATGTTCATGGCAAACACAAACAAACACACTCACACACACACACACACACACACACACAAGGAGATCCATATAGTTTAGATTATATTATAAAGCATCATTAGATATGTCTTAATCACATATGACTCAGCAAGTTAACAAACATATACACTCAGTCAATCTATGATCTTTTATCATGATTTTTTTCTCTCTCTGAGCATGCTCACATCACTGTCAAATCAGTACAATTCATCAGTAATTGTCATATACTGGTGCACAAAGTCAGACAGGACGGTGTAAAATTTAAGAGATGAATGGGAAGATGCTTCAATCAAATCAACACAGTCGAGTCCAGTGAAAGGAGAACTAACGCTGTATGATCAGCTAGCAGTGACCTCTCACCTACTTTTATTATACTGCACAAATGGAATAATATGAGTATTATTCTACGTGTGTAGTAACACTTACCCCACTCCTGACTATCTAGCAGCACACATGAGTGTTTAAATATTCAGCTATCACTAGTTAAACAAATCATTATCCCACCTCGCTGTGACAGTGATTTAAGAGCTTGCTACACTGCTAGCATACCTTTCTGAGGGACTCCTTCAAAGCAAAGTGCTCTTGTGTGTAGATTACACTGTCGCCCGTGATCTCTGGGCCACTGGACGTCAAGGGTTTAGTTGATATTTTTTCGGACAACGACCGGACACCACCAAATGAGGCGAACTTGTGAAAATTATGACTGTTTAATATCAAGTGTACACGAAGAGCTCCTTCGCGCAGCGCCATCTTTGTTGAGTTGCAGGTACGCGCATGCGCATGTCAGGTTCCGTCATTTGAGTATACATATATATATATATATATATATATATATATGTATATATATGTATATATATATGTATATATATGTATATATATATGTATATATATGTATATATATATGTATATATATGTATATATATATGTATATATATGTATATATATATATGTATATATATGTATATATATATATGTATATATATGTATATATATATGTATATATATGTATATATATATATGTATATATATGTATATATATATATGTATATATATGTATATATATATATGTATATATATGTATATATATATATGTATATATATGTATATATATATGTATATATATGTATATATATATATGTATATATATGTATATATATATATATGTATATATATATATGTATATATATGTATATATATATATGTATATATATGTATATATATATATGTATATATATGTATATATACTGTATGTCTCTATTCAAAATTATATACGTATTTTCTTTTTTTTTTAGATCCTTGCTATTTTTGTAACAAGTTGGAAGGTTCACCTCATCACACCTGTAAATGAAATAATTGAATTGAATCAAATCTGGAGGTCCTGACACATGCAATGTGTGGCAACAGGCATCATTTTAAGAGGGCAGAAGTTTTAATACGAAATGTTGTGCTTATAACTTCAGTTCCCTGAAGGAGAGAACAAGGTACAACAGATATACTGTAGTATGGGATCCCATACGTTGTACCGAGTGAATCGACTGAAAGGGAACAGCTGTCTTAAAGGGTCATACCAGTTCTTTTGCATTCGTAGTCCATTTAAACATAATATAGAATCCTTTTTTTCTGTTCCTGGCATCTACTGCATACGTTATATTAAGTCATATTCATACAAGTTTGTCTGGTCTTGATTGACATGAAAAAATTATAATGGATACCGAGAACTAAAGTACAATCACAAAATAAAAATAAAGATCAAATAAAGATCTGAAACTATACATAAAACAGTAGAAAAAGATATAAGACCTGCCTATAAGTCTTAACAATAATGTAAGCTACAAAATGCTGATAATCTTCAAGACATTCATGAGAAAAAGTTGGGTGAAACTTTTATGGTATGAAAACTGAGTTTTGAAGATGTGTTTGCATCTCTAGTCTGTCATGAAACCCTCCTACAGTGAATGATGGAGACAAGCTGAGTGATAAACAAGCACATTTAATAACAGTTCCTTTTGTGTATGAAACAACACATGGGTCCATTAGCTCAGACTTTATGCACCATATAAGACAGAAGCATGATATAACCATTGCCAAATAAACTCTTTTTCATTGCATCTTTTCCAATAGTTAATTATGAGGCTACAAATCTGTCCAGAAGATGGGGAATCATTTAGACAGGAACTTGTGAAGTTTTACAAAGTCTTCCCTTATTGTGTCCTTCTAGTCTTCTCAGTCTGCTAATCACTTTTATGAGGGGAGGGAGAATGTCCTTGTGTGCTAATCTGGGATATCAAAAGCTCCTCAAGTCCAGTCTAGCAGATGACACAGCCACCTTTCTCCTTGAAGGGGTTCTTTTCCTCAGGAATGCCTTTGACGAGGATGTCCTCCTCCACGCCAGCCTGAATGTACTCCTTGATTTCCTCACAGCATTTAGATGTCTAAAGTGATCAAACAAAAGTAGTTGAGACAGTACTATGCAGTAATTTGTTTCAGTTTCAAATGATCCTGTTAGAATTGCATGCTCGTTGTATAATTGTATTCAAACAGGTTGACAAATCGCTTGTCATGGATGAGGGTCTAGAAACCTAATTTATACACAGCATCTTTTCAAACTACAAAGGCACAGACATGTTCATCAACAAGAACAACTTACCAACCACCGCTCAAGTTTCACTTCCGTTTTAAGTTGGTTTACTTCCATTACAGCCTTGTCCTTGTCTGTCAGGTCATCCACATTTATAACCGGCATTCTCTGCCAAAAAAGGAAAAATTCAGCACAGTTTGCAAAATGTTCACTATATAAGAGACAAAAGGTCCTGAAGGAATGCGATACTCACAAAACTTATATGAAACACTTGAAATGTACTTACGAGTGATTACAGGGAGCGGTCTTTCACTCCCAAACTCCTGCTGAAGAATCCCTCTCCTCTCCCTAAATCTGGGTTATAAAGTAATCTGGAGAAACAATCCTAATCTGCTAATCTGATTAAAACTAGTCACCGCTGTATGATCACGACTGTATCTGAAGTATATTATCAAACAGGACAGTGAATTACACAGGTGTCATTTGGGCTCTTTCAATCATATGTAAAACAAGCAGATGCATTTACTGCATATTGCAGATTATATTTGGATTTCAGCAATATATACTCTGTTCTTTTACATTCAGAAATGGGTCAAGGGGTGGCGCCTCATGTATCAGGCCACTTCGATAAGATGGCTAATCTCTATTTAACCCCCACCTGTCAAGGTGGAGACACATCATTGTTACAAACATGACTACAAGGCAGTTTTACAAAAACATCCTTGATAAGTGATGGAACAAACGAGCGGGGTACACTTATGCAACTAAAAAGTCATATTTTATTTCTACTTTCATTTTCAGATAATGTTGTTTTCAAGTCTAATAAACAGATAAACAGGGGCCTTGGGCATTTAGAGAAAAAAGACCCTTAGAGTCCCTAGGGATATTAGTTACTTACTTAAGAGATAAGATAAGATATCCCTTTACTAGTCCCACAGTGGGGAAATTCACAATACATAATACATGAGTGTTGTGGGGTCATTAGCTCACCGTATGACATCATCATCATCACCACCAGTGTCCAGTAAATAAAGGAGATTTCCTTTCCTAAAATAGATCAAATTTAACTATCCCTTTTGTTATGTCATTTGGGTTGAATGTGCTCTTAGTCACTGTACTAACAGACCTTTGCGCAAATTCTACAACGTAAATTATGGAGTCATCAATGAAACTCAAATGGAGTATGTAAATGAGTCATTACATGCACGCCCCTAAATTTCCCGTGGGAAACGCTCATCTATAAAACTGGATCTGGCTGGAATGGTAGGCAAAGCGGAAAAGACTTGCGAGGAAAAAGTCCCACAATGGAGTTTTGCATACTGGCGCTATTTACGCTTTTTTCCTCATTTTACAACGTCTTGGCATTGGCACCTAAAGGTAAGACATAGAGCGCCAGATTGGTGTTCGGAAGAAACGCGCAGCAGTTATTAATCCTACTCGCCTGCTGTATTTTTCTTTGGCGGATCGTTAAGTCTATTATTCTTTGCTGCTTTCAGGCGTTTGTCTCCTTCAAGTGGACGAGGGACCTTGCAGGGGAGAGATTGAGCGCTACTTCTACAACACTATCACCCAAAAGTGTGAGGTTTTCTACTATGGAGGGTGCCAAGGAAATGCCAATAACTTCAGGAGTTATCATGAGTGCCAGAAAACATGTTTCAGAATACCAAGTAAGTTCTTTATGTGGTAAACACACACTTATGGTGATAACATTGCCCATCTGTGAAAGTTATTTCATGTGTGCTCACAGGTGTTTTTACACTTTGAATTTTATATCTGAATATTTACCTTGAAAATTATTTATTTATTTATTTATTCTATATTCGACAATTTTTTTTTCTCTTTGCACACCAGGCAACAAACACCGTAACATTTGATCTAGTCCTAATCTCAACTCTTGTCATCACTCTACCCAGAGATTCCCCAAGTCTGCAGGTTCCCGAAAGAGGAAGGACCCTGCCGTGCTCTCTTTCGCCGTTACTTCTTCAACATGACCACCATGCAGTGTGAGCTGTTTTATTACGGTGGCTGCCAGGGAAATTCAAATCGCTTCCAAGATGTCACATCTTGCATGGAGTACTGCAGTCCACGAAAAAGTTAGTCCAAACTCAACTGTGACATGCGTGAGAACTGTGAACTGTGACATCTCTGCATTCATTCATTTAAAGAAAGAAGGGAGCTTTTCCGGTGCTATGAAGTGGTATCACTGAGGAAGAATGCTTATTGTTCTCAATGTCTTGTTTCACAGCTGTTCCTGTGCTGTGTCTGGATCCTCTGGACAGAGGGAGGTGTTCAGCCTCCATTTCTCGCTATTACTACAACACGGCCACAAAGATGTGTGAGGAATTCATCTACTCAGGGTGTGGAGGGAGCATCAACAACTTTGTGTCCAGGCAGAGCTGCATGGACGTGTGTGTTAAAGGTGTGTGAGCGGGGAAGGCATGTGGTGAAATGAAATCTGTAATTAAAGAAAATTTAAGGAGAATTTGCAGACTCTAGACTTTATTCAATAATGGATTATGCTTGGATTGCCAGTTCGAGCCACTTTTGAGAAGAAGCTTTGAATTTAGGCAGTCAGAGGGTAATTGGAAAGATTCAAAATAATGCTCAGCTGATTTCATTATCAGGTTTAAGTAGAAGCCATCGCCATAGACTTTGGGGGTTGATGTCCTCCAAACCATTTATGTACTGTGGCCAATCATTAGGAAAACAAGGAGAATCTGAGATTAGAAAATTCAATTTGTGTAATCATAGAAAGTAAACAAGCATTAGAATGATTAGGTTATCATATTAATCAGTTGGTCAACATTTTCTTTTGTTCCAGGAGGGAAAAAAAGAGCAAGTCAAGGAAAAGGCCGTCGCAAGAGACGGAATAGAAATAATGTCATCACGTTCTTGCAGGCGTAGACATCTGTCACATGTTCTCAGGGACTCTCATTTGGACCACCTCCCTCATGGAAACTGACTTTGTTTATGCCAAAATGTTGACCATGTCTTTGTTGTTTTAGAGGCACATACAGACATTTTCAATGTATTTGAATGTAATGTTTCATGAGCAATTTCAACTGTGATTTAATTTCCTTTGTATGCTGTTGATGAAGTTTGTTACTACTGCACTAATGTTACTGATTGTGTATTTTTGATACTGTGTGTATGTTTTTATAGAAGTAATGCATTATACCAAAGGTTTTGACTTGCTTAACTTTTTTTAAGGACACTTTTGATAAAATACACTGAATATTATGAGTCATTGTGTCTTTTTGTGCAAATTTATGCAGCTGATATCAATGTGCTGACTGCAACTTCTTCAACCACAACAGTGCGTGTGACCTATACTTTTTATGAACACAGCAACACTTTTACACCCCACCCTCCCTTAAAAAAACAAACAAAAACAAAACAGTCTTGGCTGGGTTCTGCACTTTTTTTCAGGCACTTGCATTTTTATCTCTAGGCTTCCTCTACTCGTTACTAATGCTGCTGTCCTCCCTCCTTATCTAGGAATACTGCAAGGCACTCAAGCCTATCTTGGTCGCTTCTGCATAGCCTTGAATCAGCAATTAAGCAATCATGAAGAAGGAAACGCGGCTGCGGCAGGTTCATTAGATACTGCATGTCTAGGAAAGGAAGAAGCAGGTTTAAAAAATGTGAATCATGAGCTTCCAAGCAATTATAATGTGATTAGAGTGAAATACATACAATTACAAATACAAACATACATACATGCAATACGTCCATTTATGAAGCAAGGTAGGTTAATGTATGCACAGGCATATTTTCCCCCAAGCTCAATTATTGATTTCCTTTTTGTTTCTGTCATTGTTACTTAGTTTTCTCAGATAATATACTTTATGTATCACAGGAGAAATCAAACAGCTGTGTAACCTCATTAAGAGAAATAGAGTACAAATTGAAAATACACTGGGTTTCCAGAATATCTGTCTGTCCTAAATCTCTGCTTTTCCTCCATCCCTTATAATAGAATAGTTGAAGTGCTGTGTGATTTTTCAAATAATAAATATTTATGGAAGATATCAAAGGAAATTGTTCACCCAAACCGCCTTGGCTATAAATAGCAATGAAAGATGATACATCTGGCTAGGCCCATTGCTATTAAGAACCAAAGATAAATCATCTACCCAATAGGAACATGAGAGAGGATGTCATCCTCACAGTCTTTTCTCAGCTTCTCAAAAGCCACATAATCTTAATCTCATCATCACTGTTGTTTTTATGGGATTGAAGTTAATCTTATTCCTGATCTTAAACTTTTGTCCTCTACCTGGACTAAAAATACACAAAACACTCTATTTAATATGTGTAAAAAGGCGCAAAACAAAGTGATGCAGAATAGCACATTTTATGATATATGAGCTTTTCTCTCTGTTTCTGTAGCTAATGATACTAAAACTGACTGATCTTTTGTTTTGAGTTCGAATACACCGTGTAGCAACACGTTCTTACAGTCTATTTTAATCACTGAAAGACAAGACAAATGTTTGAGATGGTACAAATAGATGCCGTGGTTAACTTCTAATTATAACAAAGCTCTGCATTGGAACATTAATGGGCAGCAATATGACAATGTCTGCAAAAGATACGGTGTAGTTCAGAGGGCTAGAGATTAATTGATCCTGCTCTGGTTATTTCATTAGTCGCAGTACATTAGGCAGGGTAATTTTGTCCCTCATTCTCAATGGTAATTAATGAGCATTTACATTGAAACAAATGCATCTCATTTAAAAAGAGATTAATTCAATGCAGGATGCTACCTGTGGCCATTTGTCAGACAAGAATATTTGCACTTGTGACTTTAAAAGTTGAATACTGATTCAAAGCAGGAATATGTGTAATGTTTATACACTATTTTTGAATTCACTGTTAAATAACTAATGCTTACTGGAAATAGAGTATGCTAAAAATGAAACATGACATCAAATCAAAATGGTGCTTTAAAGATGCCTTACTGAAGGTGAAAGTGAAGGGGAGAATCTTAGACACCCCCTGGTGGAAGATTTGCATATCTGAGAACAACAACCAAATAAAGCATCCTGAACATGGAAATATACCCTAAGCATTTATAATACAAAGAGTTCTCTAATGTAAAACTTGAAGTCAGTTGGTTTTGTCGCTGCTTTAATTAAATCAATAAAGTGCAGATGGAACAGATTTTGGAGCCGCTCGTGTCGGCTGTAAATCAGAATGGAACGACTAATGCAAATCAGCATTAATCCAGCATTAAATGAATATTAAAGACAAAGTTCCTGAAAAGAAAACTATATCCTAAGCTTACATATCCTGTATATATATACTGTATATATATCTTATGCTCATCAGCTAATACATCAGGAGGTGAGTGTGAGGTTAGATAGATAGATAGATAGATAGATAGATAGATAGATAGACAGATAGATAGATGGATAGATAGACAGACAGACAGACAGACAGATAGATAGATGGATAGATAGACAGACAGATAGATAGATAGACAGACAGACAGACAGACAGATAGATAGATAGACAGACAGACAGATAGATAGATAGATAGACAGACAGACAGACGGATAGATAGATAGATAGATAGACAGATAGATAGACAGATAGATAGACAGACAGACAGATAGATAGATAGATAGACAGATAGATAGACAGATAGATTGATAGACAGACAGATAGAGAGAGAGATAGATAGACAGACAGACAGGCAGATAGATAGATAGATAGATAGATAGATAGATAGATGGATAGATAGATAGACAGACAGACAGACAGACAGATAGATAGATAGATAGACAGACAGATAGATAGACAGATAGATAGACAGACAGACAGATAGATAGATAGATAGACAGATAGATAGACAGATAGATTGATAGACAGACAGACAGATAGATAGACAGATAGATAGATAGACAGACAGACAGATAGATAAATAGATAGATAGATAGATAGACAGACAGACAGATAAATAGATAGATAGATAGACAGATAGATAGATAGATAGATAGACAGACAGACAGATAGATAGATAGATAGATAGATAGATAGATAGATAGACAGACAGACAGATAGATAGATAGATAGATAGATAGATAGATAGATAGATAGATAGATAGATAGGTAGATAGATAGACAGATGGACAGATATATATATAATATACAAAATAATAAGTTTGGGGAGGTAAAGATATGTATTTCTGCTTTCCTATCCTGTCTAATACCTCTTGATCCTGAGATTTATCTTGCAACGCTTCTGTTGTAGGTTGGGAACTGCTGCATTAAATCACAGCAGTATGTGTGTGTCGGACTAATTTAGTGTTCAGAATGGCAACTCTGGCCACAGGAGTAACACATTGCATACAAATTGAAGTGAATTTTCTTTTCTGGGCTCTCAGCGTTGTGCCTGTTTAAAACTATACACCAAACATGACAGTAGGGCCCTATTTTCACGATTCCTCCAACATCCACCAACCTCCGTTGAGTCAAGTGGAACATCTCAGCTGTCTCCTTCTGTATCCCCACACACCAAGGATTGATGTGTCTGGTGAAGGGAATCTGTGCTATTCCTCATCAACCATCTGGCTGCCGAACACATGAAGCTGGTGCATAATTAAATAAATCAGAAAAATCCATACTTCTGCTTCTGAGATGTTTTGGAGGTCTTTGCAGATTCCCAGAGAAATGCCAACTGGAGGAGATTAATTTGTTGATGTGAGTTTTTTTCTTTGTATATACATGAAGTAGATGTTTACTGATAATCAAGTATGTCATTGTAATTTCTCCTTGGTTTGTTTCTAGCCGTGGTGCAGTAATTGGTTTGTATGGTGAATACTAATTTCTACAGTTTCTGCAAGGAGAGCTGAAAATTCTAAGGATAAGCAGGTTGAATGCAAACTGGTGAGGAACAATCTGTCTTTTACGACACCTTCTGTAAATGATTGTTAGTGACTGATCATGACCAGACACTTATTATGCAAGTTTTTGAGAAAGAAGAAAGTATTTTGTAACTAAATGGCTCTTAATTCACAGCAGATATTTTGACTTGTCACTAGGAAAAGCACAGATGTTACCAATATCACTGACAAAAGCTCTTTTCTATTCAATGTCCGAGTAAGCCATGACATCCAATGTGAGTGATACCAGGACCCCTAAAACTGGAGCAGTTTTATAACTTGCATCTGTACCTCCCTGTGAAAAAAGGCATATTGTAATGTTTGAATTGGATGCCAGAGATGTGCTAATGGAAATCAGAACGAATGGAAAAGCTCAATGTGGCATCTGGAGGAGAATCCCAATGCTAAAACTTATCTTAAAGACATATCAATATATACTTTTGCATTATGGGATTTGTTTTTTCAAATTTAACTTAATACAATACTCACATGCAAATGTATGTATTATATAAATAGTTGCTGGTTGCCATGATCGTTCCGTCCGTACAGTCTGACAGAGCTGCAAAGGGGGACACAGTGAGGTATCCAATAAGTTGTATATTTTCCAAATAGCACTGGCTCTGAATGGTGCCATTTCCATTTCAAAATCCTTGAAATAAATCCTTAAGAAAAGGTTGTCCACACATAACCTGGCAACAAAACTATCAGTCAACAACCTTGTCCTCTTAGACCTGCTTTGACATCTTATCGTTGTTTAAGCTGAATGGTGAATATGTGTAAACAGATGCTCAGTTAGACATCAAGCAGATACAGAGCAACAATATCACTCGTTTGGAAAATAGTTTCTGGCCATCTGTTGAATGTAATTACAATATTCACATGGCTATGTTTTTGGTCTCTACCAAGTCCCAAGGGAAATATCTAGTGTTTTAGTGGCTTCATGCTCCACTTTGTTCCCCAGCTAGTCGCTAACTTTGTTTGGCTGCTGTTGAGGGAAACAAAACATTAAGTTTCTGGTTGTAAAAATAATAAAATATATATATTAGGGTAGATTGCAACAAGTGACCACTTTCACAACATCTTAAGAGGTAAAAGCAACACTTGGAGAATTTCAAAAAGTTTTTTTGAATTGGATGTTTTTTAAAACTTGCCACATCAAATAAGCACATTTTGGGTTAAAGCCTCATCTGAACAAACTCAAGTATCACTCCTTAGTTGCACCTCTTTATAGACCAAATATGGTGTTTACCATGTCATTTACTGAACACGCCCCTTGCCTCTCTGCCAGTCTGGGACAATGATTGGCCTGAAGCCACATGACATTTATCCAACCCATCCTTGTAGGTGCTTCATTGGCTGATATGTGTGTGGATGTTTATGATTTGTTGTCTTTTACATTTTCTACCTTTTTGATTTTTTTTTCTGCATCATACATACTGTGCCCTATTTAAATGTTGTTTGTGTGTCATGATGACTCTGATGAAGGCCACAAGCCTAAAGGTGAACAAAGTTTTTTACATTGCAAGTGTTGCTGGAGTTTTTCACCTCTTAGCCAAAATAAAATCAGACATTTATGAATGAAATATGAATGACTGAGATAAACGCTCAATGAAGCCACAGAACCAGCCAAAAATAAACTTAAAAAGTGATGTCATTAACCCTTTTATTTCCTGCAGACACATGACAGTGTTGTGCTATTATGCAAAATCAATGGAGACACACTGCTTTTAGTTTACATTAGGTTTTGCTTGTGACTGAATCTTCAGTAATCACTTTTGAACAGATATGTAACAATCAGTTAGAAAGCTCATCTAACATCCCTCTGATCTCTTTTTTATTCAGCATCATGAGCAGAAGCACCCTGCTATCTTTTCTTCTTGGGTGCTAACAATCCTTCCAGCCTTAGCTGTTGTTCCTAGATTTTAAAATCCCATTTATCAAATCAGAATGCGATGCAGTGACGTCCTATTAAAGTCAAACTGTGACTCACAAGGCCTTTCCTCCGCCATCATTATCCTTTAGATTCACATCACAGCATGTCCCACAGAACAGGCGTCCCTCCAGTTCCATTTTTCCCACTCATCCACCACCTTCTCTCGTCACCACAACTGACCATAATGAGGGGAGTTTGTGAGGAAGACTTGCCTTTTCAGGGAAGTTTTCTCTGATCACATCACCATCTGCAGCTTTCCGCCTGAAGGGATTTTATAATGCAGCTAAGGTGTTTAATGATCATAATAACTTTTATTCAGGTGTAGATAGGAGAGAAAAGAGGAGGAAGTACAGCAAAGAAATTAATTGATTCTCCTTCCCTGTCCAGAAATGCGTGCAACTGGAAAGTCTGAATCTTTTGTATATCATATGATTTGTACGTAATTAATGTATGTGTGCAGATATCAACTAGATGACAAGAACAACATTTTTTTAGCTCTGGAAGATGGTTAACATTTCCTATAAGACTGTCCTTTTACTGGGTGAATAGTCTGTCTTTGGTGGTTTGAAGGCAGCACTGTTTGTTTGCAGATCTCCTGGCTTTAGAAGTGACAGCCTCATCATGTCCTTCAGCGTTATAATGTGTTATAAATATGCAGCTACATGTCCATCACTGAATTGGTTGTCTCTCTCTGTGTGTATGTGTGTGTGTATGTAGAGGGGGTGGGCGTGGGTGATTGTGTTATAATTAAGTGTGAAGTGAAAGTTGTGGAACAAAAATCCCAACAATAAGGAACGCTGTCTGTTTTATACGAACTGCCAAGGTGTTTGTTCTCCACCGACAATCTAACATCTGATCACCAGGCATCAAATTATCAGCCTGCTAATAAGAAAATCGTCAAGTGGAGGAGTGATTTTTTTTTTATTCCTCTCATCAAACAACTCTTAAAATACAGATCAGGTACAAGACAAAGCTAGACTAGACTGTCTCTAAACTAAAGAAAAAAAGAAAAAATCAAAACAAAGGATGATAGTTGGATGTTGGACAGCATCTGTCAACAACTCATCAGTTGTCCAAAGAAAATCAACCTGGTCTGCAGCCTTATTTAATAAATAAAGAGCATGGGTGTTTATTCCAGTGCTAACATGAAATATCACACAATGGAAAAATTGATGTCCACATCTACACCACACAGGAAAAATGGGTGATTGGCTTCCGTTAGTCCAAATCTCATTTATTTCTCAGTTTCTTGCGTTTCTATCATGCCAGATAATAAAATCTACAGAGCAGATTTCGGACATCTGGAGTTACTCTTTGGTTGAGGCTTTAAAGTCCCCCTCTTCTCAAAAAATGCATTTTGCTTGTTGTTCCTTCACTTGGATGTTTGAGCTTCACAGTGCAGAATGATGGAGTTTGACACAAGAAGGCTGTTTTCACATTCACACAAAGGGGAGAAGTTTCCTCCTGTTCACTGTCAAGGTTCTCCATAGATTTTTCTTGTAAACAAAATGCATTATTTTAAAGCCTGCAGGCATATTTTTTGTTAATCCATATGTCCAAGCTATAGTCATCTTTGTCACTGTATTTGCTGCTGATAGTGTTCCCCATTGATCAGGGGAATAGTGTGACACCATTGGTACGACTCATTAGATTGAATACTGAGATAAGAATGATGTTTAACGTGAATGTAGTCATTCTAAGCACAAACTGAGATAAGTCACATTACTAGTTAATAATTTTCTCATTATGGTAAACCGAGAGCACACACGCAGTGAAGATGCTGTCCTCCGGTCGCTGTGTGTGTCTGTAACACACAGACAGAGATAAGGCGAGGAGGAGCCCCACCATCACACGCTCGTCCGCGTAAACGGGAGGCTGTTATCCGCACTTGGATTACCGGGCAGTCAACTGTCACCGCTCATAACGACTACAGACCGGCGCCCTGGCCAGCGCTCCTCTACCGCGCGCCCCGCCGGTCATTAATGAACCTCATAAAAAGGTAGACACCTCGGTAAAACTGCGACAGTTGTAGATATTGATTGTTTTTTATTGTGGGTTTTATTTTAGTGGTTGCAAAAAAGTTATTTTTTGCGCCGTTACATACTGTAGGAGCGCAGAAGCTGGGAGTCGGTCTCCGCGGACGGAGGTGCTTCTCTGGACCTCCTTTTGCATCCGTTTCTCTCACTGGGGCTGCAGTTTCTAAAAATCTGTTAAACTAAGGTAAGTCACAGACACAGTGTTTTCTTGTCAACCGGCTCACTGCTGGAAAAGGTTTAATCAAGTAAGGGGATGCTATTTTCAGTCTGCGAGGAATTTGCCGTATTTCATGACACATTTTTTGGAGTGATGACGAAGAAAACGCTTCTCCATGCATGGGATGACCGTGACTGCTGACGCAATATGACTTGTATTTTATTTCCCCTGTGTTTATGTAATAAATGAACATCTTGCTTGTAGAAGTGGTGTTTACCTAAACACTGCCTTAGCTCAATATTTTTTAAGCAAAGGAAAAACATACTCATACTCCCGTTGTCTTTACAGCTGCATGTGACTGAAAACTGAAGTGTGCAATTCCTCATTAGATTTAAAATCGCAACGGCGCATATATTATACACGCAGTAAATCTTATTCAGTGTTTTTGGGCCTTTTCCTGAAGGAATGCTAGATAAAGCAATGATGGCATTTTAAAAGCTATGGCTCAGTTAAAGCTCAGGATAAACAACTTCTGCAACTCGGATTCTCTTTGGTGAAACAAAGCAAATTTAGAGGGATTTTCAACACTGGAGTGCAAACTGCACAGAAATGGCAGCTTGAAGGCTCTTCTAAAGGTGTAATTTCTGCAGCCAAAGAGATGTGAAGGAGTGTGTTGCACTTACACAGAGACACACACACACACACACACACACACACACACACACAATAATTGCATTGCATCCATACATGTTGCATCCATACAAGCTCCTGCTTCCCTACAGAGAAATCAACAGAACAAAAAGGGAGAGGCATCTACTATTTCCCCAGGATTAAATATAATTTTATAAGCTAAAAAAACACACACACACACACACACACACACACCAAGCACACACACATGAAATGAGCAATCACACCTCACAGATTGCACAAAAGTGAACACATAGATTAAAGGTCCATACAACCTTTCTGCACGTGCTATATAGCCTATAAATCATGGTGCCAAACTTACAGAGCACAGATTGTATGGAAGACTAAAGCTGCTTTTCCTTTGCTCTCAGGAGGAATTGTTGGTTTTGTGTGAGTTATATTTGCATGAGCCAAATCCACTCAAGATTTCTTCTCTCCTCCATAAGCTTGAGAAAAGACCCTTTACCCTGAAATTGATTTTATTAACAAATGCATGGAAAGGGAAAATAAGAATTCCTTCATGGAGCCACCAGCCCATAAGCTGGATTCAAAATAAGACAGAATAATTGCTGAATGCATGTCTGCTTCAGTTCAGTTAGTTTAGATCAGATGATGTCTGCAGCTACAGTACACTCTTCAGTCTTCTTTTGGGGATTCCTTTGTGTTTATGTCACCGCTTTTAGAGTAATGGCTTGTGTCATCTGGGATTTGATTAGAGGTAATGGTGAGTGAAGTGGCTTCAGTGAGGAACAAGAGTTTCCCTGCACATTCAAAACATTGGTATGCATATACTTTGCAGCACAGATCAAGATAAGAATAGCAACAGTCAAGCTGTCAGAGACAGAGACACACAGGAACATCACGGAATGAGACAGAGAGCAATGAAGAAATACGTGCAGACAGGCAGGCTGTTACAGTGCCCTGAAGTGAGTTGGGCTGGGTTGGCAATATGTCTGGCTGCTTTCTGTGTCTCGGAGATCAGTTCGTCATTCATCATCACAGGCCATGTCTGTCTTTCTCTGCCTGTCTGTCCGGTCAGAGGCAGGTGTGTGAGCAAAATTTGCTTTTGTCAAGGGACAGGAGCGAGAGTCTGCATGACAAAAATGACAAAGCAAAGACAGGACTTTTAGAGGGGCAATGTGACTTGAATTCAAAAACGGTGTCCGCTGTTTGATATCACTTGTCACCAAGTGTTTGAGCAAATACTTTCGACGCTTTATGCCCAAATGAGAGAGGAGGATAATTGTGGGCGATGCACAATTATGCAGCTTGTAGCAATTATGTGTACTTCTGTAATCTCTTTTTTTTAAAAACAAAACAGCATTCAAACACCACATGAATGCAAATACATGGCTCCGCACAGAGCCTGTCTCCTTCATTCTCTCTCTCTTTCTCTCTCTCTCTCTCTCTCACTCACACACACACACACACACAGATAGAGAGAGAGAGAGAGAGAGAGAGAGAGAGAGAGTCATGTAATTGAGACCCATCACTCATTAAAGGTCAGCAGACCATCTTCTGCCTGGTATTATTCCTCACTATTAATGAAGCTCATGCCCCATGTTTTATTGAAAATGACAAGAAATGACCCCCAATGTCACTCTGTGTCTCCGTCTGGGCTTCATATTTAATCTGTTCACTAACAAGACAAAAGCTCAATGTACTCCTTAAGACTAACCGTGAAATTCAAATTCAAAATCATTATGCGAATTAACATGACTCTGGTGTGGAAAAAGCCCTTTGCCTCCATGCGGTCTTCAGCCACACAGATGATGTGAACAATTTCGCTGTCACGTAATTAACCGCTTACGTCGGCAAAACCTTGCAACAGGAGCCAGGATAAATGTCCTGTAAACTGCATGATCTGGACTTACGCTGAAATGTCACGCATCAAGGTTTATGTTCAGGTTTAGGTTCCCATGCTATAGCAACTCGTACGTCAAGCTCAGATAGATCCAAGGGTGTAGTTTAACCTTTTCCATGACATTATAAATAGGACTGTCGTGTCAGAGGCAGGGGTCAGGCTTCACTTCTTCATGTCATGCTACTATAGACACACATCAGTGCACAGCTGGGCCAGTGTCAAATCATAATAATCATAATCATCTTTTAGAGGGTGTAGCTGAAGTTTCCTGAGCCGAACCTACTGAGAAAACGGGACTGGTTTTAGGATGTGATTTGTATTGTAAGTACTGCAAACTGTTCTCCTGGATCTTTAATAGCCCTCATTTCTCTTTATGCGTCAGATATTAACTTTATATGAATGCTCATGTTTGATGGTTTTCCGTGAAGACAAGGGGATCTGCTGTTTAATAATTACATTTCACCGTCATATTTTGCAGTTATCTCAGCCTTGTTTAAGCTCTTTGCAGGTGGCTGGAAGAGCAGTTTCAGATATGTAGAAGCTTGCAATAATGCATGTGATTTGTGACTGAATTCATGGAAATCTTAAGGAAAGAGACATGCATGACTTCAAGGGAACAAAAAGCCCTTTATTTAGGTATAATTTAATAAAAATAGAGTGTTATATTTTATGCGGTGACACATCTCCCATGACTGTGTCACATATGCAGTACCTCTTTTAGTGAGCAATGGTATCAATAGGTGGTGCTAGAATCGAGTGAATGGCTGATGGCATGGTGAGCGGTGATCTATACAAGAGATGACTGTGTGCGTGCGTGTGTGTGTGTGTGTGTGTGTGTGTGTGTGTCTGTGTGTGCCGTTTCTGTGACAAAGACAGAGATACAGACAGATCATTTTCTTATGGTTTAAATTTTTCATAGAGATTTCATTGTGTCTCCTCCGCCTATGAAATCTCCCCATCTTCTATTACCTGAATTTAATTCGCAGCACACCTACTCCAAACACTACAGCTGCACAGTTAATGGTAAAACGTGCTCCCTTACTTCCTTGATTGATCGAATGTTCCCTGTCTGAAATCACAGAGATTTGTTAGCAAGGCCAAAGGAACATACAGTTCCACGTCTTTTTTTTTTTTTAACCTTTTTATTATCTCTACAGTTTTCATCTCATGAGTTTACCTTAAAAACCCATTATTTTAGTCTTGAAACCAAAAGAGGGATTTGTTGAAAGGATAAAAAAAAACATTTTTGCTGAGGTTATAAGTTAATGGGTGGCTATTTTAAATGGTAAAGAACCTCATTATCAAATAGCTGTTAAGTGTGTGCAAAGGAGTGATTAAAACATCCTCGCATGTGTTAAATCGGTCTTTTAATGCAAATTCAATTAATCCAGAGGGGTTTCTAATTTTCCACCAGGCTAAGAAAAAGTGTTGACCCTCTTAAGCATCCAAAATGCTCTATTTTGGCTGCCTTTTTGCGACTCCTTGTGAACAATTGCTGCTAAATGATTAATGCAGATAGAAAACTCATTTGCACTAAATGTTACCATTATTAATCCAACAATAGCAGAGGTAACATTTTCTGATAAAGCCCTTCAAAGGCAACATGCTGTGAACCCATTTGTATCCCTCTGGATGACTGACAATAAACAGAACAAGCAAGTGTGTATAAAGGATCCAGTTTGCATGTTAATTTCCCAACGATTCTATTATCTAGTCAGAACAGCAGGAAAACAAACTTGTCAACTTTTTCTTGCTATCTCACTGGTATTTGCTGTCATTCACAGCAGTTCTTCTTCTTTGCTTTTATTCTCTTTTTCATCTGTTACAATATCTATTTCACTCTTCTGTGTATTATAGCTCTTAGTTTTTTGTTCATGCGCGCTCCCAAGCTATCTCGTTTCATCTTCAGAGTCCTCATGATGATTCTCTTGTCTCATTTCTTTGTTCCATTTTTTGTTTTTGCTTGTCAGTTCATCAGAGGCCAGACTCACACTCCGGCCCATCTCCTCGTATTAGATTTGTTTTTTCTCTGTCTCTTGTCTTTCTCACTTCTTCATGTCTGTCCTCTGTTTTGCTGCTCTGTCCTTCACAGTTAATTGCATCCACAGTCTCCACCGTCTTTTTCCGATGTCTGTATTCCCTGCTCCAAATCTTTTCACCTTCTCACTCCTGTGTTTGGTCGGAAAACACAGGGGGTTTTCCACACCTAAGTGTCAAATCCTAATAGCTTTCTGTCGCTTGGGGAGATACACAGCGCACGCAATTCAGAGTCACTTAGATTTTTTTTCTCTCTCTGTGTTTCAGGTTGCTCTTGTCGGAAATTTTAGGTCCTTAAATTCAGAGCTGCAAAAATAAGGACTCAACTTCTCATAATATGCCCTAAATAAGCCATTGCATCCCTGCCTTTCTGTCTCTGTTCTTCTCAGATCTTCCATGCTGTTTACCAGCCAGGTGTCCAGATTATCACTCCAGATATGCTTCCCTTTTTTTTTCATTAACACTGACATTTAGAGTGACGCACTGGAATATTTTTGGCCCCAATTCTTGGGATTTGGTGCTTTCACAAAGCGCTGATGCATCTGTCTGCGTATGTGCTTGCAATCTGTCAAGCCAATGGCATAGATAGCGATCTTTTTATTCATGAGATTTCACGCTTTGTAGTACAAAGGTGACTTAATATGTCAACGAAAACACAGAAAGGTCATTATGGGAATATTTGTGGGAATTACACCTATTCACTGTCTTGATGAAAGTTAAATGAGAAGCTTGATCCCACTTTCAGATCTGTACACTTCATACTGTGCATAGGTGGAGCCAGATATTAGTTTAGAATAAAAACAGGGCTAACCTGCCTTTGTCCTATGATAAAAAAACAAAAAAACTTACTTAGTTACTTAGTTCTTCTAAAGCTGCAGCAGAGACTCCAGGAAATCACTGCTTCCTGTAAAGAACAAGCTTGGCAGATAAAAATGTGAATTTGGGCCTTTTAGTCTCGAAGTAGATGAAAGCAATTCTTTTAGCTGTTTAGCTCCATTCACTCCCATTCATTGAGGACTCCAATCTTTGTGCTAAGCTAAGCTAACCATGTGCTGGCTACAAACTCATATTAAGCTCAGGCATGTGCTTGATAATGATCCTCTCATCTAACTCAAAACGAATAAGCACATTTACCGGAAATTTCAAACAATTCCTGTTATAAGAGGTGTGACAGCCCCAGGGTTGCCCCATCTTCTCCTCGCTCCCCCTTCTGGGCTTTTCCTTTTGTTCTAGGCAATTGCTAGGTGGAGCTCAGACCTGACAAGAGATGCCACACACCTGAACAGGCTGTGCTCAGGAGGGTATAGAGCAGACCTGCAGAGTTATCTCAGTCACACTTAGTTGCAAATATGCAACACGTACACTAGTAGGGAGGGAGCCAAGAGGTACAGATTGTTAAAAAGTTAACATCCAGTCATTTTGAACACAAGACAAAAGATGAATTGAAATTTTTGGGTGCAAGGAAATATCTCATAAGAGCATGAATGACAAATCAGGGCTCTCTCAAAGAGAGAAAGCGTCTCGCTCTCAAGGGCTTGAAAGTAAAGCCAAGTGTGGTTGGCAGTAATTAATGTAGCTTACTTTTTCCCTCTACGGGCAGCCGTGTGTGTGCTGTGAGACATTCTAAATTCTGAACTATTACCATATCCCTAGACTACCAGATAAGTCATTGATTTCCTTTGCTGTTGGGCTCTTTATCATCCTCACTTTGGCACACTCTTCAAGCCTCTCTTTGACTCACAGGGTCAGCTGTACCAGGTGTAATCACCCCCAATTAAGTTTTCCGTGATTGATTTCTGGCAGCCAGGGAAAGCCGTTACGCTCACCTTGGAGATTGCGGCCAATGATTTTCTCATCTCACTAACACATTCAGTTTCTTTGTGACACTTGGCCATTCTCAGGCAATTTCCTCTGGAAATTTGGAGGTGCTTTAATGAGGTGGATGCTACCATGATGCTGTTGAAAATGATATTTCCATTACATTTGTCACACTGGTGTTTGCACAAATAAACTCTCTGCATAATGGCTGTGAAACTTCAAACGCTGCCTTTTTTCAGCCCCAGCAATGATATCTATGATCTTGGTTATTATAACACGCTGGTGTCTAGGGCCACTTTTATTCCCATTTATACAAGAAGTCTGGGTCAAAACATGTCAGATAAAAATGTTCTTTTTCATGCTGGTGACACCAAATAAACCAAAAAAGGACCAACTGGACCTTATTAGGATAATAATAATAACCTCAGATATTTTTTACATAAAATGTTAAAATACCCTTTACAGTTACAGTGCCTGGAAGACAGAGTATAAAAGTCTGGGTTGACTCTTTCTGAGGGTCTGAGAGAGATTTGGGGCTTCAGACCGAGGCTTCAGGGGCTTGTTATGCAAAGAGAGAGTTATTTGTATCATAAACACTGTTCTTGAAAAATTCTAAAACTCTCTGCTTGCACTTACTGCTTAATTCTTTTTCCATTTAGTCACTGGGTTATTTCCCTATTGTCTCTGTTCACAATTTATCTCCTAATGTTGTAATGGTCACAATATCAAAGGACGTTAGGAGCACACTCCTATTTCAGTAATCCTGCCTGCTGCTATTCATACTCGTGATAACAGCACCCATCTCTCGCACTCTGCCTGTCCCTCACCGTCTGTTTGCAGCTTGTAGCACCCAGATACAGTCAACTACTTGAACCACCAAACCATTTTAGAAACACTGTGACCAGGAGCTAATTATAGTGAAGTCCAGTGACAAAATACATCTGTGCTTTCCAATATCAGCTGCAGTGTGCTTCCTCTCATTAATGAAAGTTGTCCATGTAGGACAAAAGGCTTAATGGGATATGTAGACCTACTGCAAGCAGGTAGCCATCTTTGCAAAACGTTTGTTGTGATCTTCAGTATAGCACAAAATATATGACACGTCACTGCAATACCCAACCCTGATTATTATTGATTGAACGGTAAATAAAAAAATTAATATGTTTTAAGCAGACTTGGAGAAATGTAAACACAAAATGCCCAAAAAAAATCTTCAGCCTCCAGTTTGATAAAGGATGTTGTGGCTCGTGTGACTGTTTCTAAGTGTTGCTGAGGTCACCTTAAATGTTGCTCTCATTTATTTGCACCAGATCATCTCAGTGAAAGTTGGAAGATTAAAATTCTTTTGAAAAACATACTTAACTGTTGAAAGAGGAGCAAAGGTTGACAAGAGGAGGCCTACTGAAAAAGAGTACTCCCTCGCAGCGATAAATGAGAACATATTGTGAAAGAATGTGCACCTTTTTATTTATTTCTCGTATTGAAGAAGTAAGGTTATCTCTTTCAATGTGGATTATGATCTGCCGATGGGGAAGCCAAACAGTAACATTCTAAACTGTCTCTTAAGGACTCAGTGTTTTTTTTCTTTTCTGTTGTTGCAAATTCAAGCTTGGAGCGTTTAAATTTTTATTTTTAAATAGCACATGAAAGGGTTGAGAAATGCTATCTTTGACTAATTTAAACAACACAAAAATTCACAAAATGCGAAATGATCTTGAAAATAAGAAATTTATGGTGCTGAATTTTGGCTATATTACGCTATAAATATATTTATCATTTCATAGGACAAGAATTAAATTGATTATTGTAATTTCTCTTACTGTGCTTTAATGGAACTTTAAATAGTGACTCCAACACACTCTCTATTTCCTGCATCAAATCCCATCTGTTTATAAATGTCTGCTTTTGTTAAAGAAACTGAATTAGAAAGAGTTAATAAAATGTTGTTTATTAAGACGACAGGTACATTTAATGTACATTTGAAATGACATTAACTTTTAAAAGGAAATACAGGATTTTTTGAACTATGTAGAACAAACTATAAATCAATAATAAACCAATTGCAATAGTTATAATTTAGATAAGACTATAAATCAGTTTGTTCTCATAGTTTGTCTAATAATACATATTGTACATATTAACTATTAAACTGTACTATATATTGACTAGTCATTGCAGCTGTAGGTGGATGGCTCAGTTATGTCGATGCCCTTGAAACAGCAGGTCAGTGGTTCGATACCCAGTCATGGCAAGTATGGTATATTGAATGTGAGTGAGAGAAGACACAAGAGAACATGGAATTGATTGAAGGAGAGGAAGGACAGAGGAGAGAAGTCAAACTGGATCGTACTGTATGTGAATATCTGTTGTCATTTTTACCTTTTACCTTCCTACCACTTAGAGGGGATGCACTGAATTTCTTTGTACAGTTGTACAATGACAATAAAGCATTCTATTCTATTCTATTCTATTCCATACGGGGTGAGGGGGAGATTTAAAAAAAAAACTATTACCATTAGAAACAATGAAATTAAGAATTTTGAAAAACTGAAGGCCAGTTTTGACATACTACATCCTTAACTGACCATGCCAAATATCTTTGTTCGTGAATTAACCGTGTATTCAATGATTTATTTACTATTTAGCCAGCACACTGACTCAATTTCACTCAAGGATAGTTTCTATAGATGCTTGTGAAATTAATTAATTTTAAGTTGATTATTTAAATTAATTTTCAATAGTTAGAAGAACTTGTACTTCAAGGAAAATAAATTATGCAGCCATATGTAACATGAAAGGAATGCAAATATTCACATGCGGCATGTTTTCACTGAGTTAATTACTAAAGTAATGATTGGTAAGTCCTTCAGATTTTAATTACGGTGAGATGTCTGCACTTAAAGCAGTATGGTGGAGGAATCATTTTGTACAAGCACGTCTTCATGCTGAAATTTAATTTAGATAGGGCTAATGGATTATTATGAGGCAGACAGTGATAGAAATAGTGCAAAACATCGGGCACGTTGGTGTACATCCATCTACTGATTAGTTAATACTGTGGCAATTTGCTGTGTACTTTGGTGGTCAGACTCTTCCTGGGCTCAAATTGGTTACCATGAGCATAGCACAGATAATGATAATGGTATCAGACAAAGAGGAAATGGGAGACTCTCTTCACCTCTGTGAACATGTGACAGTTTGTGTGCCTGAGTGTGTGTGTGTGTGTGTGTGTGTGTGTGTGTGTGTGTGTGTGTGTGTGTGTGTGTGTGTGTGTGTGTGTGTGTGTGTGTGTTGGGTCATTACGGGAACATGTGAACTGGCATGAAGCCAGCAGCACACATTTTCTGTCCAGTCGACCCATATGTGCAAAAAAAAAAAAAATACCGTCAGCTGTCGCTTATAAGAACTTGGATTGTAATAAACTACATTGACCTCATCCACCAAATGAATGCACAGGCAGATCAAGACAGTCACTGAAAGAGATTAAGCTATTTAACAGATCGCCGAGTTACTATTTCATAATGGTCTCGAATAGAAAATTCAAAGACAGAATATTGAAAGTGAGGCTGACATGAAAAGTGACTCTTATCATTTGGAGTTATTTTTAGACCAGTGATGTCAAGTTAAACCAAGTTAATTATGTTTGCATGTTGCTATCCTCTGTTGCAGCTTTGATGGTGTATCTCTGTTATAACAAACATCACTTTGAATAAATAACACTATCAATAAAGCATCTTTAAGTCTTCAGTTGACACCGTTTGCAGCAGACAACATGTCCTCACAGGAGCATGATTGATATTTGGATCTTAGGGAGCATGTCTGCATGCACCGACACATCTGAAGCCTCCTTGTCACCACAATAGAAAACCTTTGGTAACATACCATTATCAAAATAAAGGTTCCTACAAAAAGTAGATCACATGCAAAAAGAATATTAACTACTTTAACTACTACTACAATTTTTGCCAAGAATATGACAATATTTATACTCATACATATCTGTTAAATGCAAAGCTACAACCAGGAGACAGTTATTTACCCTTCGGCTTTTGTATTAGATTGTATGCAACACATTAATATGCACAGAATTGCTCGTAGGCAGACGTTAGCTAGGTGTGTAACCCCGGTTTCAGTCTTTATGATAAGCTAAGATACCTATCTTGTGCTTGTAGATTGATATTTACTCTAACATACAGACACAGTAGTATAGATCATCTGCTATAATGTTTGGCAAGATACTAAATAAGCTTGTTGTAAGCTAGATATCTCAGGGCAGTGTTGCATATCACTTAATATCACAATATCAATGATCATTTTTGCAACTGAAAATAATTCTCAACCTTGGGGGATATGGATGTATAGGAAGGTTAAGCAGCTGACGACTTGCACGTGAAATAGAGGAGTGTGTTATCACCACTGCTCTGAACCACAGTCAATAATCTTTGCTCTGCTAAAGCCAGCTTAATGTGGCTTTACTGTAGGTTCCAGGGCATGACCGCAGCGTGTGAAGGAATTACTCCTCTATTATACATTATGTTTACCAGCAGCCACTTATGCATTAGGACTGCAGATGCAATGAGGAACTAAGCACTGACACATACCTCCGCCAATGTTTTTGTCATTAAACCTCAAGCAATCAGGAAATTGTTTCCAGACAGAGCCACAGCAATAGTTTATAATAAATGTTAACCACAGACATATCATCAATGACTTTAAAAAACGATTATAATGGGCCGTTCACATGCCATGTCTAAAAAAGGTTGGAAAGCTTGCAAAAGTCAAAACTCGGATAAATGAAAATCTAGCACTGTAAATTGATGATGAGACAGAATGGGTGAAGCAAGTCCTGTGGCATTTATTGGTTAGTTTGTGTCACATGATTAGCAATGCGCTTGCTGAATTAAATAAAAGTTGAGATGTTTCTCACTGCACTGTAGCAACAAGCGCATGCTGTGACGGCATTGCTTTCAGACTTGAGTGGCCTAGATGTATGTCTCCATTTAAAAAAATGGATTTGTGCACGGAAAAAACATGTGACTGGCTCGTAATACTGTTAAGCATTTTTATTCATATAAAATAGAATTATAAATCAAGGAAATAAATATCTATACAAAGTAGAAGAATATTTGAAAGAACAGCCATTAAATGTAAAATTATATATATATATGTATATGTATATATATATATATATATATATATATATATATATATATATATATATATATATATATATATATATATATATATACACTTTATATATAAAGCTATAAATAGAGCTACTGCAACTGGAGCAGTTCATTTTTTCAGTGAGGAAAGTGTGTCCTTGTGTAGGAGAGTTGCATTCTTTCCATCCCCAATGTGGAAATTAGATCCGTTATTCTGGGAGAATGAAAATCAGCATGTCCATGTCTGTTTCATCCCAGGCAGTTCTGCTCAGGCCGTGGTACTCAAGCCTGTCGTTATCTGCAGCTTTCAATCAATGATTTTTTTTTTTTTACCGTATCACAAATCTTTACGCTTTGTTTTTGGAGTTTGTTCCCCTTCAGATGATGACATTCTGACAAATGCATGTAAAGACATACAATGCAGTAGGAAATGGTTAATGGGTGAATTATTGGAGGTATTTGAATCTAGTAGAACAGTTTGGTAAATTAATGTGTGTGCATGTGCATTTGTGTATGTGGGTAGGGTGTGCTGCTATAAACTTAATAATCATATTAAATTGCAATAGCTATATGCTGAAATACAATAATAAATAATTAAATATTCCTCTTATTCTCTTCTCATATTATTAAACATGAAAGGAAAATATTTCCTGTTTAAATGACACTTTTGTTGACACATTTTTTAGTGGTTATTTTCCGCCCTGTTCATTTTGTCTTCAATAATAACACTTGACATTTCATAATGACACTTTAATATGAGTGCTGTTTTCTCTGGATCAATATGAGCCAGATGGAATTGGTCATGGGCTTTGTTACTCCCTTTTTCAGCAGAGAAAACCACAATCAGAGTTTCTGGTTAAGTCTGGAACGACAGCTTTACTAGTTGGCCTACGACATCAGGACCATCACACAAAATATGTTGTTTTGTTTCCAGGGAGTGATAATTTACCATGCAGCACTACAAGGGCCTTCTAGTACCTAAAATGTGTTTATCTTTGCTACAATCTGTGCAATAAGTGAAGTCAAGGTAACAGAGCACACTTAAAAACAAGTTTTAACAAAGAATCTGGGGGATCTAACTGTAGAATCCTACAATCAGTTCTACGTGTTTACTAGTAACCAGAGAAGGGAGGCCAGTACAGGGGAAGATATTGACTTGTTGTTGCATTTTGAAAGAGTTGCAGGCAAGACATGGATGACTGACGGATGAGATGAGATAACAGCATGTAAGATGGTCTCCTGAGCTCTAAAAGCGAGAGGTTGTTGTTTTTTTTAACCTAATGTGGAAAATATTACTGCTAACGGCAGAGTTGACCTGTCAAATTCTGTCAAATCTGTCAAATTCTAAAAGCAAAATCAGAAATGACTCCCATATTCTTACCTATATGGATGGACGCATGAAGACAGAGGTCCAGGTTATCTTTAACTCTCATTAAGCTGGAGAAAGGTTTTGGATATCCAACATTTGACATAAGATAAGATAAGATAAGATCTACCTTTATCGATGCCCTGTGGGGGAAATTCAGTTTGACACAGCTGTACAAGGGAAGAGGCAGCAGCGTGAAATGTACCAAGAATAGAAATACAATAAAAAATAGAAATAAAATGGGTTGAAAAAGAATAAGATAAGTTAGATAATACATTTCTATTTAATAAATTGTAAATTACAATCTAATAGATTGTAAATTACTATCTACAGTAAGTGGATGAAAAGGGTCTGCATGTATAGATAAGTGCAAATGTGCATATTACTTACATGCATGAGGTGGTTTGAAAGAGACTGAAGGTGATGTGCTTCACTTGCTTTAAGCGAAAAAAAACAGCTGCATGTCATCAGCGTAGAAACAACGAGGCATGTTTTTAAATCAGAGAGCTTCACCAGGATTTAATCTAATGTTTTAGATGGTGGCTATAACACCAGAATTAATTTAATCACATACTAAGCTATTTAGCTATTTTATCTATTTATTTATTTTATTTTTATTTTTAGCTAATTATCTATTTATCCATCTGATTTGAACATCTGGGCACTTTTTGCATTCTGCACTTATCACGTTTGTTTGTATTTCCAATGTTTTTATGTATTGATGCGACTCTCCTTGCAAACCCTCTCCCCTACCTACGGGTACAAATAAAGTAACCTGAGCCTGAACCTGAACCTAATCACACAAAGTATGCATTAAACAGAAAGCTTGTTTTAAATAGTCACCAATGAGCTGTCCACATTTGTTAGTTAATTACTAATAATTATTTATTGATGTGAGAGAACTTTTATTTATGTTCTTCTATGAACGTGATGTCATCCATATGCATTTTACACAGTAAGAGTACAGTGACATTAAATTTCTCTTCATATCTCCCTTTCTCTCTCTCTCACACACACATACAAACAAAGAGAGAGAGAGAGAGAGAGAGAGAGAGAGAGAGAGAGAGAGAGAGAGATTGGAATTCTGTAATCCCTCTTTTTCACACTCTCACACTCGCAGCTTGCAGAAGAAGCACTCGATAATTCTCTATCACCCTCTTCCTCTTTTTCTGCTGCTTCTCTTTCATCTGAAGTCATTGCATATAGGCTGACAAAATAGAAAATAGGCTGCTGTACATTAGATGCCTGCAAACATGAACTACTAATGTTGCATCCTTTTTCTGCAGTTATTTTTGTGTCAGCCCATTTTGATGTCTGACATTGTGGGTTCCTTTACTGCAGTCCAGAGTCTCAGGAATGATGATACTCAGAATCCGGTAGATGTTTTGTGCGGAGGTAAACTGTGCAAGTGCTAGCTGGGTTTATTGGAAATCATAAGACTTCCAAATGATGGACCCCATTGTTGTGAAAAGGTTACAGGGAGAACTGGTATTTTACATCCATGTGGATATATGTTATTAAATCATGTAGGAGTGATATGCCTTGTTGTGTTTCTCTGTTGTGTTTTTCTTTTGACTGCTGTAAAAAAGCAACAGTACATTGTAAACCTCTCTTTTTATTTCCTCCCACCGAGCCTGATTTATTGTGCAGAATGTTTACTCCATTCACCCGGTGTACATCATAGAGCTATTACTTGTTCCAATTGGTGCAGAACATTTTCCATCTGACTAAGCCATTTCTTTCTGGTGCTTTTTGAACTGTCTTGTTTGAGTTTGAGATTGAGTAGCAGGATCAGGTTGGATCTCATCCGCTGGAATCCATTTTCTGTTTGATTGCAATCCTTGAGCCAGAAGGGGGTTATCTTTTAGTTCTGATTTGTGGCCCCTCTTCTCGACTAATGCTTCGACAAGCTGCACTGAGCAGCCATATTGCAGCAGTTGTCCACTGTGCTTCCAGTTAGCTTTTTGCACTTTGGAGCAAAGATATAAATTTTGATCTTGTTCAGGCAAATGACTTCTAATGTCTGCAATACAAATTGGTGACTGAAAAAAAGACATTCCCTAGAATCTCCAGACGGATGACTTCAAGAAGATTTAAGTGAGGCAGTCTATTTTCAGTTAGAGTTGTCATGTAGATAGAAATTTCAGTTCTCTTGAAATACCTTTAGATTTATTACATTTAAAGGAAATGCACCCACTCTCCATCTTATTGAGGTTATGGCCTAAATACTAAATACTAAATGGAGCATGGATGCATCATGCTGGGGTGTAGCTGGGTTCTTTACCTTCTATGCAGAGTCTGTCTTTGTAGCACGTGGCTTCACCCTGTGCATATCGAGTTTGGCTGAGGATGCGTGAAATATGAATGACAGGATGGTATGAGAATAAACTTTGCGCTGAGTGAGCAAAGTAATAGTCTTCCTTACTGAACTTTAGCCAGAGCTTTATTATTAGTTGTGATATTGGTTTTCTTATCTGACTTTCAGCAGGAATGTGAATAACCGTATTTTCCCAAAATTATTCATTCAACTTTTAAAAAGTTTAATTTGAGTTATTTCTGAGTTGAACTGAGTTTTCCCCTGCTCTGTGACACCGAACCCGTCGTACTTCATTCACCATCTGTCCTCTTCTATCCTCTTTTGGGAAAGGAGAAACACAAACATCACATGTCAGTTAGCAGATGAGATGTTCTGTCAGTGGAGCGTCAAACAGGAAATGAAGATACTGCGAAAGGAATGGTTGCCAGATGAAAGGACTCTGATCCCCTGAAAATGCCATCCTTTCAGTGGCAGATGTATGCAAGCACCTGAAGCTCTCCACACTACTGTACCACTGAGAGGCTGAAACTGTAAAGTCACTAAAGACACAATCAGTTCAGGAAATAAACAAAAATTTAGTGGGAAAATTAAGTGTCAGGGAGGGAGCTGCTCATTTGACAGAATAAAGCCTCTGCACAGAAACAGACTTTTTTTTATTGATATCAGTGAGAGGAAATGCTATTCAAGGGATTATATAATGGGGTGGATAAGCCTGACAACACAGCTGAGTGGTCTCTGTACTTATTGGAAATCCTGTCATGTTTAGTAACAGTCTGGATTGCAGGTACATTCTATTCTAAATGAGCATCATAAACTATGTAGCATGAAATGTATATTAATGTGCTTTAATATGTGGTTTTATAGTGGAGTACTTGTTAGTATTACATTCTAACTCCAACAAATGACAGATATTGATGACATTTAACCTTGGAAATCTGGATTACAATGTATGTAGATATGAAAACAAATGATTAGAGGATGATTAAATGTTTAGAGCCTTTCTTAACAAGTGCCGTTTCCAATGCACTGTAGCTTAATAGCATTCAGCTCCAGATACAGAGCGATTATATAGGCATAATAATAGGGCCTTAACCAAACACCATCTCAGCAGAAACCCTCTGGGATGCAGTGACATTAGCCTGAATTAATCACCTGTATGCAAATCAACTGAACCATTGAAAGCAGCTATCACTCGGGTGTTTTTCTTTTGTTAGCCAGGTCGGTTGCATGACTAACACTGTTTAACATCTGATTGTTATATTCTCTAATGCTGTAGCTCTGTTTGCTGCTGCTTGAAAATCAAAGCAAGTGATTGTGTTGCAGTTTAGCGGTAGCTGAAAATAGAGATACGTTGTTCCAGAGCTTTTCAGGGGAGCAAAGTACTGAACTAAAATACTTGAGTGTACTTGAATACTAGAGTGTATATCTATGATTAGTGTTGGAAACAACTCCAATTTTTTTGTGCATCATATTAAGCATGCAACAACTATGTCAGACATACTTAGCAAAACCTAGAACTTTAGATGTAGATGTGATGATGTCCCCACAGAATAAATTATGTGTGTGCGTTCTGTTGTTTGGCACTGGATTGTAAGATCTTGACATCAACGGAAAATGTTCAGCAAAATGGATGTCAGGATGTCATTTTTGGACCATTCAACCGCAGACATGATCTGAACTTTAGTCTTTAGTTTGGGTCAAGCTTCAAAAACACGGAAGCACCCCTCTCTCCACAATGCAACTCGACAGTATCTCCTTGCATGCCTCCTAAATGTCAGCTCTTTTAAACCACACACCTCCTGGTTAATGTAGAAATGTAATAATGTAGAATTTATTTTTAAATGAAGTTTCAAGCTAAATTGGAGACGATAAACCTGTGGACATAATTATTATTATATATTATATCGTAATTATAATTATTTCTTCAAACTTGATAAAACTCCCTCCAGAGCCACAGCAAACTCCACTATAAAGTGGCAGTATCAAAAGCTGGAAACTGTAATGTATATATTACCATACATTACAATACTAAGCATTTCATTTATCATATGAAACTCCCATTATTATATAAGAAGTGGATCATACAGTGAGATTTTTTATCATTGCATGTAAGGATTATTGTCATAATTTCTGAGGCAAAGACCATTACCTCATGGCAAAAAAAAAGGTTTTTCTGAATGACAGTGGTCAGACAGTGGGATGGACTGGGCATCCAGTTTATCTGTAAATTAGTCTGAGACTAATGGGGAATACTATGAATCTTTTGGTTTTAGAGTCCTGGCAGCCCTCCATTGATTAATGCCAGACCACCATGACTGTAACCTTGAGAGACAGACAGAGACAAAGAGAAAGAAAGACAAATAATGAGGACTGGGAAATAGAGTGGAAAAAGTTTGCAGAGTGTAATTCTGGTCCTGCAATGATACTGTAATGGAATTCAGGGAGGAGTTTGCTTTGGGCAGTCAGGCATTGGTCCACCTCCTGACTTAGGTTATTGTTATAATTAAATTTAAAGCAGCTATAAACAACATTTTTGGATTAACAATGAAGTCCATGACTACTTGTATGTGGAGTCACTTGTTGTGATGAACCCACAGAGAATTATTTCAAGAATCTTTAGTTTTTTTTAAAGTGTCTTTGAGCCTATTGTTTTGGTTTTACAGTTTTGGGTCTCTCTCATTGCTCTCATCATGTCATTTTCTGCCACAACAATGGGCTGATTTAATCGAAAAAGCTCCAATCACCCACTGTACACTACCTGTTCACCACCATACGGCACCGAAAGTTAGAGACAAGCTGTTTAACACAGTAGAGCATTTAGATGACGAAGAGCCAAATATTTCGCTCAAAAGTTGGTGGTGACCAAAACAGAGCTAAAAGTGGAATGAAGTTTGGACTTCTTCAATTCATCAGATGGCCTGACCTCTAGCTCCTCATTATGCTGCTGCTGCTATATGTCTGTTGTACTGTATGTGTTAGGCTGTGATATGTCAGTGGACACCTGGACAGATTCTGGATGGAAATGATCGACTGCGCTTCAGAAAAACAGAGTCCAGAACCACAAGAGATAAAAACTATGTTATATTTGGCAAGCGAAATACAATAGACAAAAAAAAACCCCTCTCCTATATATTTTCCAGATGGATTCCTAAAACTGTAATGCCCAATTTAGCCTCATTTAGGGATGTCCCAAAGAGAAAGAGAGTGGGGGTGGGGTTGGGGGTGGGGGAGCATGCTCACTCTGAGATGTTACCTCACAGCAAAATTCAGCAGTTATCCTAAGAGGCATGAACACCCATTGTTGTTAAGCACAGTTGAGTTATTAGCTGTTGGAGTTGAAAAGTGACTCTAAGGGTTCCGAATTGTTCCATGTATTCATGGAGAAGTAGAATGAAGGAAGTGTCAGGATGGCTCCCATCAGTCTGCCTGCATGGCAAACACTCAATAACACCAATTCACATATGGTGTTTGATGTTAAATGGGGTCCATGCTAGTTAGAAGAAAAATGAAAGGGAGGTGGAAAATGTTAGAGCAGCAGCATGAGTACAGGATTAAGAGAAAGTATCTGGATGTAGTCTAGACTATGACATGATGATGTCCACCAGAGCCTTGTTACATTTCTATCCATGTCTCCCTTCACTAATCCCCCCCTTACAATCCCCATCCCTCCCCTGTCTGCCCCTTGAATTACTTTCTGGTCCAGGGGAGGAAGTGTGTGGGATGTCAAGGCCTTAGAGGTCAGGTAGAAATATATTGTTTACACAGAGCCAGTCAGAGTCATCTCATTACTGGAACATGGTTTTGAAAAGCTAGAACACTTAACCACACAATGCTCACTTGCTTCAGCCCCAACCATATCTCTGCCACTTCACTTGTGACTAACAGGCAGGATTTGAGGAGGTACTTGAGGGAAGGCAATACGGCGCTTTTAGTGTGGGCTCCAGCACTAAATGTCTCCTCCAAGGCAGACAACAGAGATTTCATTAAATGCTGTCGGAGCTGGTGACCTCCATCATAAATTCTGCATTTACTAGGCGTAATAATTACCTATAATTGCGAGAATGAAATAGCTGATGGTGACCTCCTGAAGATGAATCAATAATGCTCAATGAGATAACTGTCCAATCAATCCAGACTATTAAGGCTTTGTGTATTTAGATGCATCTTAATTTTGTTCATTCATCATGGAGATGAGTCTCCCCGTCATAATCTGCCTGGCCTTCCACTCGTCAACCATACAGACAGTCTTGGGCTGTTTGGGATGCTACACAGCGAATCAAGTCCCAACAATCCATCCCAGCAGCAAGGGCCGTCATTGCAATGTTTGCTTAGGACTCATTGAAATTAATCACCCAAAGGTTTTTTGACCAACAAGCCACTGTCTGCATTCCGACAGAAAGAAATAAAACAAATGTAGATTGCACGAATGTCATATTCTTTTCATCATATCAAAACCATTATTGCCAAACAACAACGTTGACTGATGGACCATGAGCGTCATTTCGTTCCACCGCTGAGACATTGCTAACTAATCGACTGAGCGGCTCATAAATGAACACCTGATACAGAGAACTGACAGAGTGCAGTCTGAAATGCAGCAGCAATCTGACATCCAGTGAAGTGAAAATGTAGAAATCAAGTCATAAATTACCTAAACTGGCAGAAATGTGGATAATGAGATTTGCAGAGTTTGACGCAGTAAAATAAATGTATTATTTTCTAAATGGCTATTAACAGTATGCCCATAGCTGTGCTGAATCATGCGGTGGGACCTCTGATATGTGATAAAATGAGATCACATTTTAGGTCTCCAATTATGTCCAAGAAAAGAAATATTGGTTCCAGGAGGGCAGCAAAATAAAATGTTAATAATAATGTCCATTTATAAAGAACATCAGCTTTAACCCATCCCACACTCAGACCAATTATTTGCATACAGTCTGTTATTTTGACATTAAACCCAACAGCAAATACAACTATGCATATGGAATCTTTTTTTTCTTCTAATCTTTTGTCATAGTCTGCACCCATTACTGCAAAAAGAATCCCCCATAAGTACTCCTGGTTGGAGATCTCTGCTCTGAAGGACACATAGGATCCAGCCCCTCACAACACAGTTTATATTTATCTTGTGAGACATTAAAGTTTGGACATTAACATGCTGGGTTCACATCTGGTTTACCTTTAAATCAAACATTTTCACTGGTGTCTTTATAATGTATCCCAAACCGTATCCCAAACTGTATTTTACAGTCAGATTTCCCATCCATTCGAAGATGATCCTCATTTATTTGATCCAGAAACAATATAAAGCTTGATAATTCTTAAATTTCTTTATTATGCTGCTTGTCTTTAAGTATGTTAGTAGTTCTTTGTCCAGCCTGATTGCTTGGCCAGATGGGCAGTCAAGCAGGGACAAGGACTGGCTCTGTTCTTTGTGTGTTCGGTGGAATACAGATACAGATTAGTTGGAGATATGATGTGTCACCACAACGGGAACCTGTTTAATGTTTAAAGGATGTGCTAGTTGATGAATCTGTTGAATCTGCCCAGAGAGTCAGAGAGAAAGCCTTTACAAAGCTGGAAAGGAGGAGAAGGGGGCGACAGGAGAGGGAAGGAGGGTAGAGCTTTGAAAAGGGGAGATTGTAGAAGAAGTGAGAGAAAGCAGAGGGGAGAGTCAGAGCGGGAGAGGAAGGGGGGTGGATGAGAGAGAGATAGAGAAACGAGATGAGAAGGGAAATAGATTAAAAGAACAGAAGATGTATGGAAGAGAAAAAGGAAAAGAGGCCAGAGAAGAAATGAGAATGAAAGTGGGATTTGGGTGAGGAGGGGGAGGTAAATGCATGTGAGGAAACAATGCATGCTTGTTCTTTTTATCTTAATTAATACTGTATGATAACTCCAAAAATCATGAAATGAAATAGGTCTGCAGAGCTGTCAAGGATTTCAGCGTCTACCTGTTTACCTCAACCCAAGCTTGACCCAAACACAGAAATATGTTTCAAGACATGCTGAAAATATTATTGAAATTGACTGATCAGTCCACATAACTTGGACTGATGCAAGGTCCAAATTACAAGTCTCACTTCTTCTGAATTAAACTTTATCATAATGAGTAATTTCTGGCCATTATCACTGCATGATTTAGCATGTTACTGCTAAACTATACATATGGCCTACATAAAAAGTTACACATTTTGAGAGAGATGCAGATCATTACCTGCCTCGTAACATTAAATTTGTTCCACATGCCCCCATCCCCCATGTCACAATGGCAACATGTGACTCAGCATATGGTCAGAGTATGCTTCATGTTTTCCATGTTTGCCTCTCATCCATCCCTGCTGGAATAGGGCAGTTGGATGCAACCTCCCAGGGTCAGGCTTTCCACAGATAGTAAGTCACATTTATCCCCCTCTCTCAATAACCGTGCATGCATGCTGCTGTGCATGTGTGCATTGGCCGTTAAAGAAATGCAGAATGTACATTTAAAATGCATTTTAGACTGGGGCGACTGAAGATATTTCATTCTTTTAAAGGAAGCCTTGAATCAAAAAAGGTTGAGAAATGCTGGTCTAAAACATGCTAAATATACAGTCCTTTAAACATTATTAAGTACATTATACCAGATTTGTTTTTTCTGTGCAGTATTTAAAAACTGCATTAAGCACAGATATAAATCGTATATATTCAGAATGTCTGCACAATGCATGATCATGCCTCCATAACAATAACCCTTCATTGCATGTATTCACAGACGGTCACACTGATATCCTTTCACTGATGCCTATATACTATCTTTAACTGCACGGTCAGGAGACAATGACATGTGCTTCTGCATTAAACATTTCTCAAAGAGAAATGGGATTTTGGATGTGTATCTGTAGAAAGTAAGCAGTAAATGGCCCTTTAATATAGCTTCTAGACTGCATACCCTTTAAATTCTAGCGATATTTTTGCTCTGCAGACGAGACAAACGTATGTGACAGCTTTATGGGTAATGCTCACAATCTGTCCATTCGTCAAACTAATTCACTGAAGCCTTGTAATCTAGCTCATTTGTCCCAGTCCTCAAATGGGACACCAAATCATATCTGCGTCACTGCTCCTTTCTGACTAATTGATAGACTCTGAAGTGGTGAAGAGTTGGGAGAAGGCAGATCGAGCTGCTTCATCCTCCAGGAAGAAACGCCACATGGCAATCTTAAAGGAGCAGCAATGCACAGGTACAGAACACATTTCGTCTAGATCTAGCAATCAATTAGGAAAGATATTCACTCAAAAAAGGGGAAGGCTGCAATAAAACAGCATGATAAAAACCTCAGCAGCAAGTACATACTGTAAGAACGACAACACAAGAACAATAATATACAATTTGATATTATTCTTGTCTTGTTCTTCTGTTTTGTATCTGCACATTGCTGCTCCTTTAAGATTACCATCTTATGGTGTTTCTTCCTGCTGCCTGTTTAGCAACAGGTGACAGTGATTGAACTTATTACTGTCTTTATCAGGAGAAGTTTGTTCTCTCTGACACAAGCCTGATGAAGATCTACTAGATTTTGCTTTAAGAGAGATTAAAGATTATGACTGGGAGTTTAACAGTGTGCAGAACTCTGTCTTTTTTTGCAGTTCTATTTTTTTTGTCTTGCACCTGTATTATTGTTGGATGTGCGCACACTGGTCTGCTTTTTTGAAATTCTGCTGACCAACCAACCAACCGATTTTTATAGACATTTTTTGAATAACAAAAGAAAGCATATGGCCACCATCAAACTTAGAAATATTATAATGATTTATTTTGCATGAATAAGAGTATAAATGTATTGTTTGTCAGATTTAAGTTTTAAAAGGCTTTGTTTTGGGTGTTGACAATCAGAGAATAGTGACAATGAAAGCAAATGATGGATGAGACATAGAGACCTTCAGTCATTGTATTTAATTTATATCAATCAGACAGGAATTAACTCTATTTTCAACGTGCGTAAGATAAGTCATAAGTAATGTTGCAAAAGCAGATGAATCCTCCTGAACTGATTGACCTTTCACTTGATGTATAGTCGAACTAAAACTAAACAGCATTCCTGGAGGGGATCAAGTACTACCATATTCTACGCACTCCATCATCCAGTTTGAGTGCTTTTCTGTGCTGTCTCCACGGACGGTCTGGTGTTTTTAAGGAGCTATACATGTCTCAAGCCTTACTTTTCATCTCACATTGGACTTAATGGCCTGCAAGATGCTCTAGGGGACTATGTTTAGTGTTTAAAGATGTATAAAGAGCTAATGTGCAAGCCAGAAAGTAGCCATTGAAAGAGCAACCCCAACCCACACACTCTGAAAGTCAAATATAGCTGGGAGGTTTGAATCCGTGTAAACTGTCAAACGAGCAGCAGAGATAAGACAGATTTATTATTAATGCACTCAGAGTGTGTTACCATGTTGAAACTTTCTGTGTTATTGATATCTCATCTTAACGCTAGGAATCATTCACAAGTAGTTTGACATGTTGGGATAAACCAGTCTGCTGACTGACACAGCTCTCATGTACAAAGGCCACCTATGAGTCCACTGTTGGTTTTAAAGAAGGATTTTCTAAACTTTTATCTATTGTTATATTATGTTATTATACTATTTAAATTTTAGGCCAATTTAATATACATCTATGCTGTCCTGGAATCCTCCAGCTTTATAGTTTATATAAATAGATTCTTTTTGCTTAGGCTCAAACTGAAAGTACACACAATAAGGGCCCAATGCTGGACCTGGGTTTATCTTCTGGTTGTTTATTGAATAGCATACTATGTAGTAGCAATGGGGTATATCTGACTATAGACTTTAATGCCTAATTTTCCAGTTCCATAAACTGTGAGGAAACCAGTCACTCACTTGCGTCTTTTCAAATTATCTACAGCATGAAACTTTTACGAAGCTCTTACTTCTTATGACCACCAGCTCTGCTCCTAAATGAAAACCTTGGCTAATTTTAAATTCTTTTAGTTCCATTTCAAACACTATTGCTCCTGTTACAATTAAAATCCCTTAAATGCCATCTAAACCCTGACCTACAGTAATGATGAAATCCGTTTAATAATAACTTGCTGGGGAGCAAAATGGAATTTGAGGGTTACGACACACTTCTTGCTGAAAGATCTCATGGAAAAAATTGGATCTGGAAGTTAAACTGCAGGTTTGATTTATTTTTTGTCTCTTAGCCAAACATGAAGATGATGCCTCTTCTTTATTATCAGCCACACCATATCAATTCTTCAATTTAATCTGCACATGTGACTGATTATTTTAAATTTGCTATAGTTGAACCATCAGTTCATACTTCCCTTGATTCTGTATTACACCTCCCTTCTTGGCTAAGGTTCTGGAAAAAAGAAATTGAAGCACAGCTCAATGACCATATGAATTGCAACAGGCTCTTTCTTCAGTCTGGTTTTTGGGAGGTTAGCTCTACTCAGAATTCTTAATGATATTATTTAAGCATTACATACATACATTGCCATATTAAGGGCAGTTTTGGATTGGTGTTAATTACTATCTCTAATATTAAAGCCTCCCTTGCCATTGGCAGCTTTAGATTTTCCCATTTGTATTGTGGAGTTCCTCAAGGCTCAATCCTTGGCCCTCTACTGTTCTCCTTTTACATGTTTCCTCTAGGTGACATCTTTTACAGGTATAACATCAATTTCTATTATTATGTGGAAGAATTCCATTTCACATTTAATTCCACCAACACCACACACTTGCTTAAAACACAATCTTGTTTTACAGATGTTAAACACTGCTCATTCAAATTTTTCCTCACTGTCCCTCTGAGGTCTATGGAGGAAGTGTGGGTGCATTTTTGAGATGTTTCTAGAGGTAGTCTAACATTTAAACCCCTATCATGTTAGTGAGCTTTAGAGGTGCTGGTAGGAGGGTTTTGTTTCCTCGGGAATGCTGTTTCCCTCTGATTCCAATCTTTATGCTAAACCAAGCTACTGATCATGTATAAAATAGTGGAAAATTCCCATCAACTAAAATGAGGTCTTCAAATGATTTGTTCAGAAAGTGTTGACATTGCATCAAATTCTCATATTGTAGGTGCTCCATGGAACCAGACAATGTTGAACATGTGTTTCTTGAAAGATTACTTATAACAATTAATCAGCTAATCAATTACCAAAATAATTGCTTTGATTGATTGCCTGTCAATCAACTAAACGAGCTAATTATTTCAGCTTTATTGTAAGTGGATGAAAAAGAGGGTAGTCTAGAGTTTGGACAGAGGAGTAGCTAATATTAATGACAAAAAATGTATTTAAAGATCTCATCAATGAGAATTTTGAATTCAAGGGAAGTTTGGACGGATCCCTGGTGAGGGATCAGCACTCCTACCAATAAATTCTGCGAACGGAGTTCAGGTTTGTCATCCTAATGCTAAGTATCCTACCATCAGTGTGCGTCTGAAAGCCAGAACAAATACTATCAATCCCGCTAACCTTTCATGGCGACTTAAAGCTCTTGCTCATGCATGTCTATTTGCTGATAATCCTGCCCCCTGGGCTGCTGTGGTGTGAGGAGAACAATCAGTGGGTTGTCGTAACTGTTCAAACAGTGGAGTGATGCAGCTTCCAACAGGGACTCTGTGAGCCAAAGCAAAGAGACCTGAAGTGAATTTTAAACTCAAATTCGCTCACTTACTGAACTGAGAGATCTGCGGCTGCTGTCATGCAGAAGTGGAGGAACAGCACAAGATGATGAATGACCAGCCACTATTTTTGTCTGACTGTGTCTCTGTCTTGTGTCCTTTTTTCCTCATTCATCTCTCAGAAAATAACGTTACGCTTTCATACTTCTCGTATTGATGGGTGCACTTTCTCTCTATCACACACACACACACACACACACACACACACACACACACACACACACACACACACACGCACACACGCACACACGCACACACACACACACACACACACACACACACACACACACACACACACGCACACACGCGCACACACACACACACACACACACACACACACACACACACACACACACACACACACAAAAGGGAATGTCACAAACTGCAGTCCATGTACTGCAGTGTTTTGCATTTCAGATTGATGATTGCTGTTGCTGTTCTCCTGAGGGTCTATAATCCTGATTTGAAAGAGCCCGATGTTTGTTCAGTCACTTCCACAGTTGACAACTTTTTCTCTGATTTTGAAGTTTTAACTTGTCGTTCTGTTTTCTCTAGATATTTGCCTGTGCGTGGAAAAATATGAAGTTAGCAGACTATCTTTGGATCCTTTGGTGTCTGCTGGTGGTAAGCTCTCATTTTTTTAATTTCAGGAATGCTGTAAGGAAAGCTTGCCCTTTTTCTCTTTGCTCATTATGTATGCTTTACATGTGGGTTTAAACATTTACATTTTCATCTCAAAATCCTTTTATAATTAACAATTAAAATTTCTAATTCACTCAGCTTGTTCATTACAGACTTGAATAACCTGAAACAGAAGATATGTGAACAATCACTGCTTGTGTCTGTGTGTTTAACACCTTTTCACTGCATTAGACCCTACTACTACTACGTCTTGTAGTAGATCTAACTTTGCATTGGGTTATGTAGAGGACAAGGACCACAACTCCTGCTCCTGTCTTCCAGCACTTTATTGCAATGTACCAGAAATGGCAACAGCTTAATCTCCCTGCAACTGTAGAGAAATATAATATTTATAGTGTCACTTGCAAAAATGCTCTTTGTGACTTTCCTCAGTCGGAAAAGGGTGGATTGCTCACTCCAGGTTAGGGATAAGTTGCTGCCCCAAGTGGAGGAGTTCAAGTATCTTGGGGTCTTGTTCTTGAGTGAGGGAAGAATGGAGCAGGAGATTGATAGATAGATCTGGGCAGCATCTGCGGGGATGCGGACTTTGTACCGGTCAATCTACGTTCCTACCCTCACTTATGGTCATGAGCTCTGGGTAATGACTGAAAGAACAAGATCGCAGATACAAACAGCTGAAATGAGCTTCCTCCGCAGGGTGTTAGAGACAGGGTGAGGAACTCAGTCATTCGGGAAGGGCTCAGAGTGGAGCCTTGCTCCTCTACATCAAGAGGAGTCAGCTGAGATGGTTGGGGTATTTGGTTAGGATGCCCCCCGGACGCCTCCCTGGGGACGTATTTGAGACCCTGGGGTAGACCCAGGACACACTGGAGTGATTATATCTCTCAGCTGGCTTGGGAACGCCTTGGTGTACCCCCAGAAGAACTGGAGGAGGTGGCTTGGGAGAGGGAGGTTTGGGCTTCTCCGTTGGATAAGCGGAAGAAAATGGATGGATGGACTTTGCAAGGAAAAGAAAAAGAACAAATACAAATAAATCTCATAAAAAATTTTAAACTAAAAATGTTCTGTCTTCAAAATTTTGCAACAAAATGTAGTCATACATAAATCCACATAACTACAGTAGAATAGCATGTGTATAAATGCCCTCTGTGTAATACAGAATGAAGGCAGCAAGTGCTCCCAATTAGCTAATGCATAACACTTTAGTGTTAAAAGCTACAAGGCAGCCCTGATACACAGATACCTCAAAAAAATTCTCTTCTCACTGGAAAGCACTCATAGAGCACATACCTCCACCTTCGCCTTCGCCACAGAAACCTGAACAATCGGAAACTAGTCTCCACACTATGTTAAAACTAGATCCTGTAACAATTTCTGTATCGCTAAGATAAGATAACAGGATAAACACTTCCATCTCTCTATACAGAAAAAGTTAAAGAACATTTTGAAAGAACAGCCCTCTAAATTTGAACATTCCTGTAATACTTCAATGTCAATAGACAAATGATGTTACCGCACAATCACATAATCCGCATTCTCATTCTCATTCAGCCACTAATATAAGAAATGGGCGCCCTTGTCAGTGTGCACAGTACGTGCACTCCATTTTGAATCTGTGAGATCATCAATTGTTCTGTCATTGCACCCTGGGCATGGCACACACTATGATGATCTATGGTGGTCACCATCTGCCTCGTGCTAAATTAAGTAATACCACCTAATTCATTGACCCTGGAGACCTACCTATGGGTGGCAGTGCCATATCTCCACCACTCTTCATTTCCGTCCTGTTATATGTGCCACATATAAATTATAGTCTGACTGAGTCAGTGTGCTCCATTGTTTGAGAAATTACATCAATTTGCTTAATGGGGGTGTTGCAACTAGCAGTTAAGACAAGTCATGTAGGGGTGACACGTTTTGGCACTCTGCTTTGTCATTTAAACTGATTTGCCTGATGCAGGTGTTACAATTAAACAAATTACACTTTGAAATGTCTTTTTGATGGACGTGTAGGTCTCCTTACAAGTTAGAGTACACCAATTCACTTAATGAGGGTTCTGTGATAAATGATGATAAATTTTGGAAAGCGCAGAGACAGTTTTAATGTTGTTCCTCACAGTCTTAAAACACTGGGACGCATGCATACATTTCTTTTAAAGTTTTTATTGCACGAGAATAAAGGTGTTTTAAGTCTTTGTCCATTATGATAAAAAAAATGTGCCCTTCCTCAATGAGTCCCTGCAGGAAGTTGTGGGCTAAACCCGGGGGACTGCTATTTTTGGTCAAACAAAGCAGGAAACTAGAATGACTGATCAAATAAGTTGCGCTGATACTGTATGAACTAAATTCCCAGGTCGTGCTGAATGTAGAGGAATTGGTTGCGTTAATTGTTGCTATCATGGCATCGCAACTTCCTGGAGGCACTGCTCAATGTCAGTGTGAAGTGAAAGTTTACAGTTTCAGTTTCCGTAGCTGTTCAGCATCAAGCTTGGCAATGAAGTCCTGGAGAATATCCCTGCCATATGCCTGATGGCTCTATGCTCTTTTTATGTTATTTCAGGAAGATGAATGAATTTTAACAGAGGAGAAGCTCCTAAATGAGAGAAGTTTTTTTTTTCCTTTTTTCTTGTTCAGCTCATCTTTTGATATTGGTGGTGGCTTGGTGGTCGTATGTATGACGTCATTTACTTCAATGTTTGGAGTGACATCATATGTACGGCTGCTAAACTGCTACATGGGACATCACCATTCTTACGAGTCAATGTTTTTTTAGTTGTTTTTTTTACCTTTTACAAGATTTTAAGAATTGTAATTTGGCCTAATAAGAATTCCTTTTTCCCTCCACAAAGAGAGAGAGGTAGGAGGTTTGCATCTGGATTGTGGTAAGGCATGAAGAGACAATGTCCTATAGTCTCACCATTAAAAAGCCTCTAACAGTTCAAAAAATGCAAGTGCATGAGCCTCGGACTACAGCCAAAAACGTGCATATCTATCCTTCAGTGATCAAAAGCAGCTTTTCATACAAGCGTCTTCATTTTTAAATACAAACAGTAGAGCAGAGATTTGATTCATTGGGAGAAAATCAACTGATTAACTTTAGCGAGGTCACAGAGGTCCTCATCAGATCAGCTTTGAAATTTTTTTATCTTAAGTAAGTGTGCATGTCTTCATCTAAGCAGGATAAATTTGTCAAATATTACAAATTTAGCTGAGATCATTATCTAATATCTGCTTTACACTTTATTTTATTTTTGACAGTCCAAGGAATGTAGTCCAAAAACATGTTTTTCTTACCCCCCTCCTCACAACTTTGGTGACGTGTTGTCTCCACAGCAGAGAGGGATTACAGGCACTGAGTCAGTCTCAGATCCGTCGCTCAGTCCTGGTCAGAGCATGACAGACGGACATGCTGTGAGCCAATACAAATGTCTCGACCTGTCCAACAAAGACCACCAGCAAAACAGGACCGGTGAGAAGCCCAGATTATTTTAAGGCTTTTTTAAGGCTATTATTATCTCTGTGAGAGTATGAAAGATGTAATGATGTTGTAACGATTGGGCTCAGAACTCTCTTGTTCAAGGTAATATTAGTGTTAGAAACAATGGAATAATGCATCTGACCTAAAAGGGCTTTTGGAGAAGGATAAATAACAGTACACTGAAACTATGAGCAGCTAACGACAGAGAAAATGTGTGTTGGAAATAATCCAAAAGAGTCATTAAACTGTTTTCCTTTCTTCTGTCTTGAGATATTTTCTGTGGACGTATTTGGGATGGCTTGTTGTGTTGGGACGAAACCCCAGCTGGGACATCTGTAACACAGAACTGTCCAGATCATCCTGACCTGGACCCAGCTGGTAAGAAAGATGTGCACTTCTCATACCAACCCACCACAGCAAGATAATGTGGGAAAAAATTTAGAGGCTTTCTGCATAATTCCAGGTCAGCATGCAACACAAATAACGATCCAATCTTCTGTGTTTGATGGAGGTCAAAGGTCACGGGGCTGATTGTATGAACCGAGCTTTAGGAAACTTATTTCTTACTTAATGTCGATTTTTTTCTGATGTTTTCATGAAACAAAGAAAAAAATGGTTCATTTTTAAGCTAGGCTCTGAGTTTCAAGCTTGCATCAACTCATTATGCAAAGACTGCAGACACAGTAGTCATATCAGTAGAATAATATTATCAGGTTGAGTTAAAAATATAACATGGAGTGCGGCTGTGTCTGCGCGATTTGATTGGCATTCATTCATCAGCTCATTTAACCAAGATTTAACTTCTTTGTTTAGTTAGGAGGGATTAGTTCCTCAGTCATAAATCTTGTCACGACCCGATTCTGTGGATTCGTTCAGCTTCCTGGAACAGCTGAGCCTTTTGCACCAAATATAACTGCAGTATACTGTACGACTATTTACTATAAATGGCCAACTCTATGATTAAAGTGTCTCTGACTAATGTGCATATTATAATGACATTTTATGCAACATGTTCTCAGCAGATATAATTTATGGTGATCAGTAAGTAGATATTTCGTTATTTAATGGAACGTTTTATGATCTGTCTTTCCAAAAATGGTAACCTGCCAAATTCAATGCAGTTTTTACCCTTGATGTAAGTGATCTTTATTTAAGTTCTTCAATTTCATTGGCCACACAAGCAGCTCTAACGTGGCTGTAATGGTTCCCTGACTTCAGTGTACATTTTTGATTTAGAGGAAGAAAAAAGAAGTGCTTTGATTGCCATGAATTTCCCCATACAGGCATTTTTTTTGAACAACCTTGATTTTGCATTTTGCACCTGTATTAATTCAAATACCTCCAAAACTAATGACATTCCCATCAGCCTCATCAGCACTTTGTGTTTAGTGCTTAATATGTTAATATAAGAATGTGGATATGGTGAACATTACACCTACAACATCAGCTAGTGGGCATTATCTATGTGAACATGTTATCAAGCTAACATTATCATATTAGATCATGAGGAATGCAAGGCACAATAATGTCTAGATGAAGATAGCCAGAGACATGTCTGACATAGGAGATGCAGTATGATGGAGCGAGGGGAGGTGAGGGAGAGGCCAGAGAGAATTTTATGGATTTTATTATATAGAGAAAAAAAGAAGCAGAGAAAACAGATACGTCAAGGTCAGAGAGATGGATGGGGAGAGAGAATATGAATGAGAAGAGAAAGGAGGTGTTTTTCTAAGGCTCGTAAAGGATCTTCCCAAAATGCCTGTGACGTTAAAAGTCCCCCCATGGCTCTGGATTTGAGCTGATGTTGCTCATATGAGGCTTGGGGGAGACGTACAGCTGGGAGTCATTCTTAAATAGTTGATGAGCTGTCGGAGAAGAATAGGCCGTCAGGCTTTGGTTGTTGTTGTCAGGAATAATGTGATCCCATTCTCAGCTCTACAGTACATGTGGTTTTAAGCTTGACATTGGAACTTTTGCCAGAAAATTACTTCAAAGAGGGAATTTTCTCCTTTCAATAATGGTTTACGATGCATCCCATGTTAAATTAATTGCAGTTGTTCAGTAATGCCAAGATTCAGCATCTGATTTATGTGTTTGGATCATGCCTACATAGAACTTCTCAAAACCAATGACAGAGCCAACTAATATAAAACATTAATAATTCTCTACTAGACATGATCATTAAACATACTGAAGTCTGGTGATGCATTTTCGAAATCTGTTCTCAAGTCTTTTCTCTTCTTTGTTTAATACTTAACCCTGTGTTGTGGAATATCGAGCTCAGCCTTTTTTCCCAGGGTGTCAGATACTGCCATTTTGGCGCATTCCTCAATGTCTCATCGAGATGCAGATGGTAGCCTATGCACTGGGCTCCAATGGAATCACATCTGCATTTACAAAAACACAAACTCTGCATCCCATGTTTAACATACAAATCTTTGCTGGTTGGTGCACACTGTGAAATACAGAGAGATTAACCTGGTGGGATCAGCTTAATCAGGTCTGTGTGAACTCATTTGGTTTAACTTCAATGGACGTTGAAGAAGAGTCCCATTAAGAGCAGGTGAACAGAGGCTTTACCATGATAATTAAGTTCCTTATTTTTCTATTCAGTGAAACAGGTGGAAAAAAAAGACTTAACAGGTCATTTAAAAAGTTTTTCCAGGATTTCTTTTTCTATGTTACTTTTTTCATCTGAGCAAACAGGTTAAAAAGAGAATTTTGACAGGTGATTTTTCTTTTGGACAGGTTCATTTTTCTTAGTGTTTGATGTTTTAATACTTATTTCGGTCACAACTACCCCATGATCTGATTGAATCATTCATGTTTTAGTCCAATTGAGTTTTAATTTGTCTATGCATTGCAGTCCAAGCTCTGTAAAATTACTGACATGTCTGTCTTGTGACTAGAAATGTATTTTAATCTGCTCTAATATCCTGTTATAAGTCATAAATCATGAGTAGGAGAACACAAAGATCAACAGATTTTTATTTTCTCATTTGCTTCTCAGGTCTTCAGCCACAAAAGTAATACTGTGCCTGCAAGTACCTGGATACCGTGTGAAGCTCTCAGGATTATAACTGGTGGATATTATTTTTCCTTTACAGAAAAAGTGACCAGATATTGTGACGAACTGGGTAACTGGGCCCAGACTGGGTCCACTTGTCAACCAGCTTCAAAGCATAAATCAGAGGTATTTAGTCCCTGCAAGTAATGGAAGACTGAGAAGAAGTGAGCTTCAGTCGCTCTCTATTGTAATCTGTATTTTCTTTCTCAGATGGAAGTCCTCCACTTTTTAAGGGATGCAGCGGAAGAGTCCACCACTAAGGTAAAAGGGGATGGCATGAAGAAAGGCAGTGTTATCCTTGAGAAAGAAGAGAAATGTTCAGAGAAAATGAAGCAAGATCCACCTTATAATAAATCAGGTACTTATATTATTGACTGAAACTTATGCAACTTTGGTCTATCAAAAATATGTAAATATCAACATCTCTATTGATTACTTGTCACTGTTAAAGGTCTGTACTGCAGCCATAACTGGGATGGCTGGCTGTGCTGGGACGATACTCCAGCAGGAACCTATGCCTCCCAAAACTGCCCCGAATATTTTATCGACTTCGACCCCACAGGTGAGCAGTGAGACTCTAAAATGAATTCTGATTTATCTGAGCTGAAGAAACTCTTGTGGAAGCCTGTTTTTAACATCTGTTCGACAGGATTGGTTTAATGCAAGCAGATTGTTTTCAAGCAAAGATCAGGGAGAGTTTGAGAGGGGGGATCATTTTCATTCCTAACATGGATAATGGTTCTTTCCAGAAAAGGCAACTAAGTACTGTGGAGAGGATGGTCAGTGGTTTCATCATCCAGAGACAAACCAGATTTGGACCAACTATACACTCTGTACTGCCACCCCTGAGAAGAGGCTGAGGGTAAAGTTCTGTCATTTAAATATAATAATTATACTATCTATTGAGGATTTGTAGCACTGTTTTTGTGGACAACTTGGGGGCTTAACGATACTGCTGGGTCTCCCTGCAAGTTCAGGACATGTTGCCTCTTTCACAATTACAAATGAAAATACAGTATATAACAGTAGACGCACAGGTTACACAGATATACCACTATCATGAGAGCAGATGCTTTTTGATGCACTGTAAACGTGCACAAGGATTATCAGCTTATACTGAACTGAAGCTTTAAGTTATTAAATCAATAATGGTAACACACTGATTGAGGTGCCTGGTCATGAAGGGGGAAAAGCATTTGTCCACCACTGCAGAGACAGGTTTCCTTATTGTAGCATCAGCACGTCTCTCTGTTTGGTCTGTCCACACTGTCTCCATCTAACTTTGCAACAAGACCTCCAAGATAAACAACATATTCTTTGTGATTTCCATCCACTGGAATTTTTCCAATCATATGACCACTATTTATTTATTTGCAGGGGCAAGATATTATTTTATGATATTTTTATGATATTTATTATGATGTATTTTTAGATTTATTTTATCATATGTGGAAAAATCCACGTGTTCTGTGAATAAGTTCATAATTTGCCAAGGAGGATATGTTTGTTGTTGTTTGTTGGTTGGTTGGTTGGTTTGTTAGCAGAATAACATAATAACTACAGGACAGATTTCCACTAGACTTGGTTGGAGGCTGGGACATGGGCCACAACAGAACCCAATACATTTTGGAACAGATCTGGATAAAGGAGACGATCCAAGAATATTTGTAATAACTTTCCTTTATATTGCGAGATTAACACATTTTTCATATTTTCTCTAATTATGCAAAAACTACCAAACCAGTCTCTACACAAAAGGATGGGACATCCATCGAGCTAAACAGACATGTGGTTTGTTTTGAGTAGAAACAAGTTTCTTGATCTTCAATGCTAGAGTCTGACATTTAATCTCAAAGTAAGAATGCAGTCCCCTGATCCCTGCCTTTCTCTGAGGAACTGTAGTCGTAGTTACATGAGCTGTGGCTACTAGATTATCAATTTGTTGATCAATGTCGATAATGATCAGGAGTTTAGCCACAATCATCAGTTTGTGTTATTTTCACAGAAACTGAAAATGCTTGAGAACGAATACAGCTGCCTCCTGAAAATAAATCGAGATCCTCCGTTTAACAAATCAGGTATTGATTTAGTCTCAAATACTTATCTCAGGTTTCATCTTTGACAAACATATGAACAAGAGGCCTGTAAACATTTAGACCCATGCTTCTGTGCCTGTTCTGGTGTTACAGGTCTGTACTGTAGTCGTAATTGGGATGGCTGGCTGTGCTGGGACGACACTCCAGCAGGAACCTATGCCTCTCAAAACTGCCCTGATTATTTTTCCAATTTCAACCCAGCAGGTGAGAAGTGACAGTCAGGAGATCCTCTTCTGACACTCATTATGCAATAGGATGAATTTTTTACTAAATAAACAGATTTATATAATGGAAAATGTTTGGAGAATGTATTACATACATATTAAGGGCATAATTATTATTTTCAGAAAAGGCAACCAAGTACTGTGGAGAAGACGGGCATTGGTTTCGCCATCCAGAGAGCGGCAAGACTTGGACAAACTACACACTCTGTGCTGTCAACACTAATGACAAGTTGATGGTAATGTTAATGTATTCGCTGTTCATAGGGAAAAATCATCATATACACTGTAGAGTTTGGTAACTAGGCTTGCCAAGACATGTGGCTAATACCTCCATTATAAAATGCCTCAGAGCATTTAAGTGTCACACAGTAACACAGATTTCACAGGGCTAAACCTCACAGAGGCTCAGGCTGAAAATTACTGGGTTTTGTTTTTGTGTGTGTGTGTGTGTGTGTGTGTGTGTGTGTGTGTGTGTGTGTGTGTGTGTGTGTGTGTGTGTGTGTGTCTGTGTGTGTGTGTGTGTGTGTGTGTGTGTGTGCGCTGCTCACTTGACGAAAATGAAGGCAGCTGGCCAGCTCTCAGCGGACACTGACGTAGAGCCCACTGACGAGGCCACAGTCAGTCCCATGGTTAACCCAGAGCAACAGGAAATTGTGAGAAAGAAAATCCTCGACAGCCAGTACAAATGCTTCGAGAAAATGAACCGAGATCTGCCTTACAACAAATCAGGTAGAGACAAAATCTACAGAGTCTAATTGCGGCTTTGTGCTAATGTTTAACATTGCTGCTTGGTTGGTGTGGCAGGTCTGTACTGCAGTCGTAACTGGGATGGCTGGCTGTGCTGGGATGACACTCTAGTGGGAACTTACACCTCTCAAAACTGCCCCAATTATTTTGCAGACTTTGACCCCACAGGTGAGCAGTAAGTCTCATGAGTGTTGCCTGTTTTTCAAGAACTATGAAATATTCATTGAGGATGAATTATTCACAGAGGCCAGCATAGCCTAAATACATGGACACAACTGTATGAATATGGAGAATGCTTTACATAACTGTTTCTTTCAGAAAAGGCCACTAAGTACTGTGGGGAGGATGGGCAGTGGTTTCGTCACCCAGACACCAACAGGACTTGGTCCAACTACACACTCTGCAACGAAAACACGGAGGCAAAGTTGAAGGTAATTTATTTAAGATAAGTAGACTGTATTGTATGGTTTTTCTGCATGAATTCCTCTGGTATGTAGACGACTGGAGATGGACTGGAAATATGTTGTTCTGGTGTACTTGGTCATAAATATCACACTAGACACAAATATTAACAGGCATTTTATTTTCAATACACATTACTCTCCTATACTGACCACAGAAATAGTTAGAGGTGAAAGTAGCATGTAAATGCATTGGGTGGAATCACCTGAAAGTCCAAAGGTGAAGCTGACATTATACACAACAATTTAATGCATTAATTTAAATGCAATATCAAGGGGAGTTCTTATCTTACAAGTAGCAGGGCAATGTAAAGAAAATGTATTTTTTACTGTTCAAACAAACTTTGATTGACTTTGATTCCAAGTCTTTATAAAACACAGGCCTCATGTTGACAAAATCACATATTAACAACAATCTTATCACCCACAGCCCCCAGGCTGCTGACAGCTAACAACAAATCCCTCATGGAAACCAGACCAGGACACCACAGAGCTAAATCCAGTATTTTGTCTGGAGGGACATCAGCACCACACTGATGGACTTTTTTTTACATTTACATGAATCAATATTATCAATAACAGGAAATGGCCCACCATAGACAAAGAGAATATGCTTGTTTTCTTTTTCATTCCCTTGGAACAAAAACAAAAATTTAACATAAGAAGAATTTTTTTTTAAAAATTTAAATTTCATGAATAAATAAATAAGTTAATTAATTAATTTTAAAAAAAAGTCCAAATCTTTTCAAAATATGCAAGCTTGTCCAAGAGAGTATACCTTAAATGTCCTGTTTTGAGAGAGAGTTCTATAAACACAAATACAAAACAAAACCCATACAAACTAAATCTGCTTCACAAAACAAACACATCCTGCACATACACGGATACAGACAGCTCCCTCATTCTCTCCCACCCACAACCCCAGCCCTCAGCTGTTGTACAAGAAAAAAATGGATACAATGGGTCGGATAATAAATCAGTTACATCAATATCAAAAGCAATTGAGGCACTCTTACAACCTACAATTTTACTTCTCTCAACACTTCTTTTTTTTTTAACTTCCAGTATTTTAACCAATAATTTTCAGCTGTGATGCAAGATGTCATGAATGTGTTTGTTGGAAAATGTCCTTATAACAATATATTGGACAAATTCTAGTGTTTTTGTTCATGTTTTATGCAACTTCTAACTATGACTCCACATGTTGACAACAGTAATTTTTTTATCATGAGAAACTACATGGGGCCAAATCCTGCACATAACCACCCTTTACGCTCCAAACCATAAGTGCCCTCAGGACAAATTTGGTCAAACATTATGGCTTTCCTCTTGCAGATGTTTTTATTTTAAAACTGATGATTACTCTGTCTTATGCAGAACATGTAAGCCAGTTTTTTGTCAGCCAGAAACTATCCATGGAAAAGAAGAAAAAAAAAGACCCTGGTCGGCTGCCCCATCTAGAGTGAGACAAATGCAAATAATAAATAAAGACGACTTGAAAACAAAACCTTTGCAGACACTGGAATGCTGGAACAGCTGTGCTGGCAAACCAGAGAGAATGACACTGATCGATCAGAATCAGAAGTCAGCCACTCCGTCTGTTACCACAGAAACCTGATCTTTGCTGACTTGGCCTCCCTGTCTCAGGCCTCCCTGAAAACAAATAGCCTGAACAAAGAGATATAGAGCTAAATACATCCTAGTAAATGATGAGACTGCATTGATGTCAAGTTTAGCTTTTAAATCATTCTTGGATGATGCCAGAGATATTCCAATACACGATCAACTGATGTGAAAAGATTATCATATTTTTATCTTTTCCACAATTGTGACACATTTCTGCAGACATTTTGACCAAAAAACTTCATAATCTCATTTTACTGTTGCCAACAACAGATTATAATTTTTTTATGCATGATTGGCTAATTTTAACCTGTTTCAATATTCCTGATTGCATTCTGATTTTATTTACATTTTAAACAGTGTAATAACATTTTGGAAATCATGGCTGTAGTTTCAGTTGTTACACACAAACATGCCAAAAAGTAATTACTTTAAAAACTGTGCAAAAATCAATGTAGTTTACCAGCGACCTACTGAAAAATGTAATTCAAGTAGTTAAACTACATATAGCGTGATATAGTGGTGATGTGTAATCTCTGTATTAAACTTTATGAAGCTGATGAATATATAGTACATACATACATACATGCATGCAATGATGCTTTTTTTTAATTTATGAAACTCAAGTCAGAATTCTTATTCCCTGCTTTGTATTGTGTGGAATGTGACAATTAGGAAACTTTATTTTGTAAACATAATGCATTTCTACCGTAAAAACACATTTTGTACTTTTGAGGTAATATTAAAATATTGAAGCTTGATCGGGACACGGAATGCTTATTTTCCACAAAACACAACATGTGACGCCTTATTTACAATGTGTATATCTCCACTGTAGCTCTAATTATAATTGTTTTCAAGTAGTAATGATATATATGTTATTTTATATTGCTCAGTCCTGTTTATCTGTGCTTCTTACAGTCAGCATACATCCTCTTTTACATGGCGATTGTGGGTCATGCTTTATCCATAGCCTCCCTGCTTATCTCTCTGGCAATCTTCTTCTACTTCAGGTAATGAGAATTTAACTGCAGTTATTGGTTTTGACTATTAATATTTTAATATAAATGGTTAACATAATGCTAATAGTTGACATATCTGACATACTGGGATGATTACGCTTAAAGGTTCAATTACCTCTTCACTATTATAAGTGTATTTGACACTCACACTCTCCTCCAGTCATTTCGTCATTATAATAGGCAGTGCTTTGGTCTTATTTCAGTCAGCAACATTTTCACGTTGCATCTTTCCACACTAGTGGTGTAAAAATAAGTTTCACTGATGATGAGCTTTAATGTTTCAATTACATTTTTGCATTCCTCATCCAACGCCACCGTCACTAAAACCTGAACAATCAGGAAATCGTTTCTAGGCTGTGTCAAAACAAAATTCTCTAACAATTCTCACAGTGATGACATTTTCTATGACCATGAGGAGAACAGCTGTGCAGCCAGGGCATAGCTCACACTATGGTGATGTCGCCATTACGATGACTTCGCCTTGCTTGGATCTGCCTCATGCCAAATTAAGTATTACCACCTAATTCTTTGACCCTGGAAACCTATAACATTTGGAATCATGTTTTTTTATCATCAGTAGTTCCTTGGCCCAAGAACCACCCAAACACAAAATTTGGTCAAAATCGAGCTTTTCAAGATATCTTGCAGAAAAGCAAACATGAGCGATCACATAACTCTCTTTGGGAAGGTAATGAAATTAAAACAAAATCATCCAAAGAGAACTCAAACATGTAACACAATGTTAAATTTACGCTGATGACAGTAATCGGAATTATTATTGTCTTCACACAAACTAGTGCTGCTGCCTTGTAATTTATAAAGCAACCTAACTGTTGCTAATTTCATGCCAAATTGGTTTCCTTGTGCTGCAGATTTATTTCATGGATATTTAGGATTCAGAACTGGAGAGCTGTGACGTCCATAGAATGTGTTGGTGCACCTGAGTGCATTGCTCATTAAAGTTGTTCATCCCAGTGTAGTGCTTAATCCCAGAGGGAACATTTATGCAATTAATTGAGATACTGCTGCTGAAATTCAATTAGATAAGAGATCAATAGATATGGGAAAGGGAAGTATAATATTGTGTTAATGTATGTTAAATTTGAATATGGTAAGTACCTGAGAAATTTTTAACAAACTGTACAGAGGTCTATACAATTTGCAGGTTTTTTTTGCTCTTGGAAGAAAAGAACTAAATCAACATTATTTTTATGATACAGAACGGTTTAGAAATATATCTGCGATGACATCTGAATACAGAGCCAAGGGGAAAAACTGAAGTTTATGTTCTGTAGCAATATTTTGCTTTGTTGACCCTGTTGTGAGAGCTTCAGGTGTAAAATGTGATGTGTTGAAGGGTGCTGACCTCCTTAACGCAGCTGTTATCCAGAACAGATCTCGCAAGAGACTCTCGGTTTATTTCAAAGTTTTATACACACTCATAAATTTTGCAGCCGTGTTTAGGGCGGGAGTATTATCGTAAAACACCATGACCCATGCAGTGAGAGTCAAACTGTCAGATCTTCAGAAATTCATACTCAGGAATCCAGCAGGGCATTCACAATTCATTACGATCAAAATCCTAACAAAGTAATAGGCATAGAAACTTTTTTTTAAATTCTTTATTCCTTTTAACCACAAATTGTAATATTTACGGCTGAAAGACTTCAAATATTGGAGGCTTAATGCTGCATTATAGGATCCAGATGTGAAGCTTGCACTGGAATGTGATGGTGTACAGCCGCACTACTCTGATATTTACAACTCTACATCAACACTGTCAGGATTCCCAGTTAAAAATATCCCAGCATGCCTTGGAAAAACTGAGGCGGTTGAACGGCTGACTTAGGGTGTGTGACAGTATGAAAAACGTTGCCATGAGGATTCAGTCTATGCTTTGACATCGCCTTTTAGATGAAAACCCTTGCCTGTAAGCATTCAGCAGCTTCTGGATTTCCTTTTATGTCTTAAGCAAAAGCAAGCCTGTTTGTTCTGCAGGAGGAAACCATGACCTCTGCCTAAGGAAGTAGCAATGTGGAGCTGTATTTGCTGTTTCATTGTACCTTGAGGAAATTTAGCGCTTCTTCTGTTTTTCAGTCTAGGATTTATCTGACTCATGAAAGATAAATTAGCCACAAGCAGGAAACGGGTATCACTTTTAAACTGCAGAGGCATCGCGGAGGAATATTTATGAGGGGCTATTCTGCCAATTATATTCAGTACAATGTTTCATTCAGCTTTAAACACTCACTGTTTGATTTTCCCAGAATTACAACATCATTAAAGCATTACCAACAATAAAGCTACTGAATATGAATGACTTGTAACCAGTTTGATTTTAATAGTAATTTTCTCTTTGCCTGTTAAGCATTTTACTGTGCTATTAAGCCAAGATACTGAGGAGGCAACCTTAGGATCCATTATGCATTATTTAATAGTTTTTCTAGCTTGTATAGCTAAGAGAATGTAGAGCCAATGCAGCTCATTGATTCCAAGAATTCTTTTTACCAACCATAAAAGATGATCTAAGATCCAGTAATTTAATATTTTCCATACTATTTTCCATATTGCAACATGTGACGGTCCCAACTATTAACCCGATAGTCATGACTTACTATTTCTTCTTCAGTGTTTTGTCTTTTTTGTCTTTTGTGTGAAGAGATTCCATTTCCAACTTGCATAAAAATATTTTTGTTTAATTACCCCATCATCCTGGTATGTAAGCATGCTAAATTAATCATGACATCTCTCTCAACATAGGAGTCTGAGCTGCCAAAGGATCACCCTGCACAAAAACCTCTTCTGCTCCTATGTGCTCAATTCAGCCCTCACCATCATCTACCTTGTCGCAGTGGGTAATAATCCTAAAGTGGTTGGCAGAAACCCGGTGAGTATGGCCTCTGTTAAAGAGTAACTCAACCCCAAAACCACTTTTATGAGCTGGAATTTAATATACATGGGTATTAGGTAGTGTTTTTGATCGATTCAGGACCAAATATTGGCATTTGAGTGGAAAAGGGATGGCTGATCTGGAAAATAAATGTAGCAGCTGTCATCACAAATCAACCCACCCTCCTATAAAACCAACATCTCAAGACTGTGGAAAGTTTCATGGGTCGGATACAGTGATTGAGTAGTTCTGCTGCATTCATGATACGTTGGAAGTTGGAAAAAGACGCCTGGTCAGGTTGGATTTTTTTTAGTCGGAAATCCTTAACGGGGAAAATCAGTGGCCTGATTTACCCAGAATGAAGTCATAATTTTGGCGTCCTCTGTTGTGACTGGTGACAGCAATATTACAAATGCTATTTAATTGATTTTACCGAGTCATTTACAATTCTATGTGATATATGTGGATTCTTAATGTATTAAAAAAAAGGAAAAAAAGTTTCTACCACTAAGTACATCCTCAGTAGTAGAATGTGCTCATTTGTATGTCACACAGTCGACAGGTTTTTTTTCTCTCTCTTCCAAATTCTCCTGTCAGAGTGTTGGAGCTACACTAAAAGCATTATGTGAACTCTTCCAAACATCGATGTCTGCTTTGGTTGACATGATAACTCTGTCTGAATGAATCACTATCAGATTCATGAAAGGCTATTAAATTCATCTCTTAATTTTCAATACCCACTGCTCTCTAGATGAAAAAATGATTTCTGTCTGAGTTTTGCCAACTGCAAAATAGGATTATATGGATCATATCTTTTCTTTGGCTGAATAGAAATTAATACATAAACAAATGTGTTCTCTGAAATATGTAATAAATAAAAAATTGTCTGAATATTAAATCTATTTTTGTTAATCATTATGTTAATCAGTTGTGCAGAAACAAAATAAATAAGAGCCTCTGATGATAAAAGTGCCATACAACAACAGATAGGATTATAGAAGTTGGCTCACACTGCATATGGTGCCATTATTCCTAGCCTGCTTGCATCTGGAGGATCTGGCCAGACTAAGTATTATAAAAATCCAGGAGACAGCAGTGGTCTCAGCTGGGTTTGTGTTTGACTCCGCGTCCTGCTGCCGCTCCTTTTCATGCATTTTCCAGACTATTCTGGTTGATCCTGACTCCCATCTTTATGAACATCCCATCTGAATGTATCCAAGAAGCAGCAGGGAATGACAGCCATCATCATCATCATCAATGTGTTTTGTGCATTGGCTCGCTTTTGAACCGTTCTTCCTCGCCATTAGTCAGAAACGTTTGTCTTCAGTCAGTTACTTTCCAACGTGGAGCTGTCAAGTTGTGCTGACTTGATGCAACATGTCAAAGCAAGATGGGTCGCCACAGCCCAGCATTTCAAGCACCATGGGTTGGGATTCGAGCCTGTCAGTCGGGAAGCATTTTGAAATTTACAGCTGACTTAGGAGCCTGCTGTCTGCAGCAGTGATTTAGGAATGGTGGACTGTGGCGTGTTTTCTCAGTGAGACTACAGAGAAAACACGCTCTTTGTATTTTCTCTAGTGTAGTGATACAAAGTCTGGTCTGACCTGGCTGCAGTGTGGGGGAGTGAATCCCCAGAGCTTATGTCAAACCAGGGAGGAGTCTAAAAATATGAGAAGCAGAACATTGTCTGTAACTTTACACAACCTCAGTGAGCTTCAGTACAAGACAGTTGTGAAAAGTGAGTGACCCAAGTCTCTGAATTCTGATGTGAGTCTGATCATCATCTGGAAAGGTGAACACAGGAAAAAGACATTTGGACAAAAGTTTAGAAGTGATGTGCATGTCTGAGAGCAGTAGTTAATGGCAGCACCTTTGAATTATACTAAAGGCACATGCATGCTCTTTTTAAACAGGGCTCCCTGGAAGATGAGATCTTGTAACTCAATGGGACCTTCCTGGCTAAAGAAAGGGTATTTACATAAAATAAAATAAAACAGGAATGCATCTCAAAAGTATATATTCATACAAAGGTTTCCTCCATTTATTTTCTGGCCATATAGTATCTGTTGGAAAAACATTAATTCAGAATTATTATTTTGAGAATGAGAAATTGAGCTTTATTTATTCAGGACGTGTTATTGAGACAAAGATCTCTGTTGCGAGAGAGATTGCAAGATTGCATTCAAGATTGCAACATGCCAACTTTGTCACACAAAATCTCTCCATCAAACAAGTCTAAAATGTCCAAAATTTCCACACTCATGAAAATGTGAAATGAACTCTTTATTAATGTTTGTGGAAGAAAAAAGTTCTATTTAAGAGAGACGTTGGGACTTTTTGAATGGATGTCAGAACAGTCAGGTTCATTGACACCAGTGCGACGCAGTCATTAGCAGAATTACAACTTTTGGCACAACCATTAGCATTTTTGATTATTATAGCATTAGTAGTCTGTGGTTGTGATTAGATTTACATAATAATATCATATCTTTCAATTCATTATAATAATCGGTCAGTTCAAGAGACAGAATATGAAAGGAGAGATGTTGTAATGTTGCTGAATGCACAAAACAGTAAAGTGTGCTGTACTGTATAAGGTACTGTTATGTACTTATAGATCTAGTCTTTGTTGTTTTTTCTACTTCTTTGGGAAAAGTGGGACAAACGCAATCAAATAGATCACCACATACAAAGAATAATCATCGATTCCATCTCAGCTCACCTCCAGAGGGGGTAAATGAATAAACATCCTATCAGTCTGCAGAGCATAATACTGACTGATGATTTTATGCCCTGAGCACAGAAACATCCTCTTAGATGCTTTTTTCTGTCCTACTGAGACGATATCAGGAGCGTTTAACCTGCAACTTCTAAATAGATATCATTTTTGTAGAGGATCAAAAACAGACTATAGACAAATAAGGAATATTCCTGTTTTGGCTCTCGCTCTCTGTGCAGGTTGGCTGTAAGGTGTTGCACTTTTTCCACATGTACATGCTGGGCTGCAACTACTTCTGGATGCTCTGTGAAGGCATCTATCTGCACACGCTCATTGTGGTGGCTGTGTTTGCTGAGGAGCAACATCTGCACTGGTACTACCTCCTCGGCTGGGGTGAGTTTTTAATTTCATTTTTAGGTCGTTATTTCTCTCTCTGGGCTCAATCACAGCTTGAAAACACACTGAGAAGTAACTTAACAAGTCACATTTCACACGTATCCACCTGATCTTTGTACAGCATGTGAACCCGGACATGCTGACAGTTTTGAACAAGGTGTAAATAACGGGTGCAGTCCATCAACCAAGTATGTAACAGAACTAAATCGATGGTCATCATCATCAACCTTGAGGCCTGAAAATGTAGAGTGCATGGATTCATGTGTTTATATCTAATGTGGGATTTTGTAGACACGATGTCAAAAAAGAGAGGATTGCTGCATGAGATGAACCACGTGTTGTTGTTTTTATGGCTGTAACAATAAATCTATGATAATAAAGTTTGTAAAAATGATGATTTTTTTTTTAGCCTCTCCAAACAAAACAAGTGACCAAGCCAACCACATTTTGACGGGTGAATGAATGGCAAAATTTCACTAAATTCACTCAAGACCTCATATGGTGACCATCTCTTTCCTCTCCAAGGCTTCCCTCTGGTCCCAGCATCCATCCACGCCGTAGCGAGGAAAAAGTATTTCGATGACAAGTGAGTAATGTTCTAGAAACTTCTGCAAATAAACAGGAGATGTTTACATATGTGCTCGTCTGGTTGCAGGGAGTGTGCAGATCCATATGCGTGCATGTTTTTGTATGTGTGTGTTCCTGTGTACTTTGGGCTGCAGACAGTTCTGACTGTGCTTTTCCCTCTGTAGCTGTTGGATGAGTGTGGAAACACATCTGCTCTACGCAGTCCATGGTCCTATAGTGGCAGCACTTCTTGTAAGTCTACTAATCCACTATTTCAGCACAACATAAGAGACATACATCTCAAAATGAGGTTCTTAAAACATAAATGGCTATTATGTTTTTTTTAATACTTTCTGCAGGTGAACCTCTTCTTCTTACTAAATATTATAAGAGTGTTGGTGACAAAGCTGAGAGACACACACCGGGCAGAGTCCAACATGTATATGAAGGCAGTCAGAGCCACCCTGATCCTGGTGCCCCTGCTTGGAATACAGTTTGTCATTTTCCCCTGGAGGCCAGAGAACCGGCTGGCTGGAGAGGTCTACGAGTACATTATGCACATACTTATACATTACCAGGTAGGCAATGGGGTGACAGAAAGGCACTGCTTTAATCAGAATATCCATTAAAGCACCAGGTAGGAGCTTATAGTTTAGATGCAATTCAATTATGAATTAAAAGCACAAAAAAAGTGCTGCTTCACTGCCCCTTTGTGTCAAGGTATTTTACACATGTGGTGGAGACAAACAAATATCCGTAAGCATTGCAATCAATGCATCAATGTTAGCTTGCTTAAATGTTGCCACCCATTAAAGCCTTGTGATTGATTGATGAATCACCGTTTAAAGAAGCAGTTAGACACTCCACTAACTTCATTTAACTTCTTCAGTCAGGCACTCCATTAGACAACAGGCAGGCAGCTTGTGAAATTTCCAGGTATGCGTTTCATTCACTTACCACATAGGGATTGCATTGCTCCACCACAAACTCTCTGTAATTGATAACTTTCATTACTGCAGAGCTAATTGAGTGTATTTGTTTTGCTTTTTAAGGGATTACTCGTGGCAACAATATTCTGCTTCTTCAACGGGGAGGTAAGCGCTGCTCATGTATTTAGGCATATTAGCAGCTACATTTGGCTTCCCTGTGGTGCACCAGCATTCCACAATGTTGTGCAAATTCAAAGCATTCAGCATTTGGAGAATTATGCACTACTTTTTCTTTTTTACTTTGTTGAACTTGTTTCACCCTGTTTCCAGTCCTCATGCTAAGCTAAGCTAACATCTCCTGGCCCCAACTTCATATTTAATTGACAAACATGAAAGTATTAAAGTCTGTCATTCCCAAAATGATAAAACATTCCATTAAGAATGATGTATCCTTGAAAAGGCTACATTGTCGGTGTCATGTATGACAAAATAACGCTGTAGCTTTGATGGAGCAGCCGCCCTTTTATAAAGGTCAACCTGCACATGTTTGTCTGGGAGCTGTTCAGTCATGGAGCAATAAAACCGCTCATTGCTCATGGCATGGTGTATGAGAGATCACGCTCCATGAGGAAAAACATTTTCATCTTTTGTTTTTCCAAATCGGATATGTGGAATTTTCCATCTGAACCTGATAGACCCATATATCCGGTATATCAAGACGTGTCCCAAACACAGACTCAGAGTTCGATTTTTGAATTGAATACTTTAGTAAAATAATTGTACCTTCACAGAGGTGCAACACCACAATCATCATTAGTCCAGCTGCACCAGGATATAAAACACTGCGCTGTTTTTCCCTTCTAATTCCAATCTCACGCTGTGACACTGAAAGCTGAAGGGTCATGTCAGGTGAATAGAAAGACAGTTAATAAATGAATGTGTGCTTTCCAAGCCCAGCAGGAAGCGGACCGTCCTTTCAAGTCCTCCTTTCAGCCTGTCTGCAACTGTCTGCTTGTGAGCATCCTTGACTTGCTTCACATGGATCAAATGAATGATTTCCATTAAAAAACAGATTTGGGGTTAATGGTGTGGAGGAGGCCTTTTTGACCTATTGTGTGACACATGCTTTCAAGCTCTAGGTCTCTGCAAAGCTGAGCACCAACAATATGATATGTACAGTAAAGTTGAATAAGACATTTGAGCAGGTCCATGGTAGTATGAATACCAAACACACACACATTAGAGAATTTATGTGCATTTAAAAATAATATGCTCTTGAGGTTGTTGTTTTTTTTCTAACAGATTTAGTCGAAATTCTGCACACAGAATTGCACCACTAGACATTCACCATATTGTTGTCCACAAGTAGATGTTTTCTGGTAGGTGTTCTTTGTTAGCTTGATAGAACCCACTACCTTTGTCAACTTGTTTCCAGTCTTCATGCAAAGCTAAGCTAACATCTCCTGGCTCCCTTTTCATGTTTAACAGACAGATATAAGAGTAGTATGAATCAAGAATTTGCCTGATGAAGGTCTAGGACTAAAATGTTGCAAATAAATGTAATCCTGCAAGTTAGACAGTGTGCGAGAATTCTGTCCACAGACTTTTATAGACTTTTATAGACTCTATCATGTGAACTGCAAAACTTTAATATCAATATCCAGAAATGCCACCGACTTCTCTGAGCCCGAGCTGATCTGAGATGGACTGAAGCAAAGTGGGAAAGTGGCTTTAGATAAAGAGGAAAATGACGATACAGATTGTTACTAGTGCCAAGTTCAAAAACCAGTATCTGTGATGGTATGCGGGTACCAGCACTAGGAGATTGTGTTTGATACATTCAGCCGGGAAAATAGGTCAAGTATTAGCTCATCCATGAGCAGGCAGGTCACAGCAGCATCTCCTTAAATGATGTAAACAATATATGGAGAAACCATTAACCGCGATTAGAGCGTATGTTTAGAGGATGAGCCCACTTTCTGGGTGAAAAGGGGTCAACTAACACAAAGTGTAACAGGGGAATGAGAGTGTTTGTTTGCTTCATCCGTATAATGACCAATTCAGCAACCTTAATCAGGACACTGGTTTCTGGGACTGGTTTCAATTCACATGTTTTGTTTCAAGGCCAAACTGCACAGACCTGCTTTGTTTCCTCAATGGCCCCATTGTGAAGTAGGGTCAGTGAGACAAAATGCTTTCATGCTGTATTTGAGGTTCAAGTGAGACATTCTACGTGGAGGATCAGCTGCTCTTTTGTCTCATGATACAATTATTCTCATCATTTATATAATTAGATCATTGCACATTACAAATGACACTAGTATTAGTGTGTTACAGAATAAAGAGATTAGATTGCACTGCAGGAGGATTGAAGCACTGGTTCCTTTTTTTAGTTCACACTCTGCAGGAGTTCATGCTCAATCAGTTGTTCAATACATGCATAATGCTGATCATTAATGAAGGAAACATTTCAACCATTCACCAGTTCCAGCTTCTCAAATGTGCCGATGTGGTGCATTTAATCTAATTTTGAATTTACAATAGTTGAGGTTTGGATTGTTAGTTCGACAAATAAGTTGAAGTGAACCTTCAACTGAAGTGGATGTGACCTTGAACTCTGGGAAACTTTGTGCATTTTTCAATATTTCATAAAATTTCATAGACAATCTAAAATAGCACATACCTCTGCAAAGGTGCAAAAATCCAGCACAGGAAGGTAATCGCTGCAGAAACACAACGACAGTAAAGGTCACGTTTAGCCCTCACATTTCATTTTTAGTAGTGAACTTCAAACAAACTTAATCAAACGGAGTAACTGCAAAACCAGCTGTAGGATAAGAATATCACCAAAAACAAAATTCCGCTTATTATTAATTCTGTTTGAAAAATCATAAAATGTTTTACTGTTCAGAAACTCAGGTGTGTCAGATTGATTTTGGAATAGAGGGGAAACATTCTTAAACCTTTGTATACTGTATGGGTAGTTCATTCTGAAATTGCATTTCTCTTATTGAATGCTCAGCAGGAAGTCATCAGGAGTGGCTTTTCTTTTGTTCAGCTTTATTGGCGAACGGAGGGGGAAATATTAAGTGTGCTGTTGTCATTCTGAAGTTTATTGAATTTCAGAAAAGGCAACCATTTTACAGGGGAATTAAGAAGTAGAATAGTAGAAAATAGCTTTTCTAGTTTGTCCAATATGCCACTTCTTTATTTTCTTATTTAAAAGTGTGTGCTTGGAGTTTTATTCAAATCTAACATATAGCTCAGTACAGATCAAATCATCTTTTCCTTTAACAGATGTGATGATTTGGCTACATTTCAAGAAATGTTAGTTAGGTGTTTACATGGCATCTGTTAATTGGATTTAAATTTGATTCATCCACATATGCTGCAGTAATTACCCTTACATCAGTTTAGATCACCGGCGCTTGGATTGATATTGTCAAGATGGTGCTTACATGAGCTGTGTCTGGCTCACATTGTACTTCATTTTCATGTAAAGTTGAGCATCTGGTGGATTTATTTTGTGGTCAAAGTGGAGCAGAGAAGCGAAACCACCAACAACAACTCAAAATGACATAATTTAACTTGTGAAATGGCCTTATGGAGTATGCAAAGAGAAACGGTAAACAATTACACACTTATATGAGAATGATAAAACTACAAGACAGATTTGTTTTTTTTGCTTCCATTTTTGATCCCCACATTAGGGCCAAAGTATTACATTAAAAAACAATAGGATTTGGACCAGACATCTGTTTAAACTGTGTTTTTGTGTCGTCCAGGTGCAGGCAGCTCTGAAGAGGCAGTGGATGCAGTATAAAACCCAGTGGGGTCAGAGACGGAAGGACCATTGTTCAATGCGCTCCACATCCTACACAGCCACCTCCATCACAGAGGTGCCTGCCTTCATGTACCACCAAGACTGTAACAGCGAACATTTGAATGGACGCCACTCGGAGGACTCTGAACTGGTGGCACTAAACACAGGAGAGACATACGCATGAGCCACGCCGAGGATTATGAGTGTAGCAGTGGGAACAACTATAGAAGAGCAATGGAGATGTAGAGTAAGAAAGGAAAATGAATCCAGTTTTCCCATCACATCTCAGTGGTTTAATCTCAGAGGCTGGTTTGTTCAGCCCAGGACAATAACACAAGTCTGGAAATAAGGAGCTCATTGACACGGAGGCGGATTAGCTACAAAAGGCTCAAGTGTTACTGTACATTGCTGTTGCTGCTGCTTTTTGAGAATTCTGATGTCAAGATCTTGAGACAAGAGCTATATTTGGACATGTGTGAAAGCTGCTAAAGTGTGTGAGCACACTTCAGAGACAGAAACAACGGTGACTGTGATGATGACGGCGAGGGTGCCAGTGTTTCCTGTTTCGAGATGCTGCTGCTGCTGAACGTGAGGGTGACAGTAACGTTGGTTCTGACACGAGACATAGATGAATAATGATGATGATGATGATGATCTGATGGTGTCATGATGATGATCTTTAAGGTGAAGTAGAAGAACCAATCCTTCTTGACCTCACCTATGCCAAAGGGTACTGTTCGTTATGGGCACATGATGACGGGGGGGTTCACATACACACACACACACACACACACACACACACACACACACACACACACACACACACACCAACAAACTTCTACATGACGAAGGTCAAATTTCAAAAGATCCTTCGTGCTTAAAGGACTGGAATCGTGTACATAATGTATGTTTATGTTCGCCATGTTTCATTTAAAAAAATGTTAAAATATTTTAAGAGGATTTTATTTCTAATTTCTATGAATATTTCAATCTTGCTGATAGCTAAGTATGTCTTAAGTGTGTGTCCTGTGATGCTGCACTCTTGACTGCGTTGTTGTTTTGCAGTTGCTGTTTTTGTGCCATGTGCCAAACATCACAGGGCTAAGAAGCAAAAAGAAGCTGAATGCACAATATCTATCTATATATGTACAAATACAAAAAACTTTATTTTGAGGTTGAACAGCCACAAGAGTTGCTTTACTGTTTAGGAATCAAATATGCCCTCAGTCGTGCCAATGATTCTGACAAACAAGCAGCTACACTGTCATCCTTTGTCACGATGCCTTTAATCTATGATGATGTTCTGTTCTCCAGGCATACCCATGCATATTTATCATGAACTTTGTAGCATTTTGTATGAATGAGCATCCAGGGCATAAAGACAGGCTCGCAAAAGATGAAACGAGGAGATCACATCCATACAGTCTGCACAGAGCCAACAATATATCTTAAACGTATGTTCACATCATGCTCACAATCCTGCACAGAAAACAGATATGACTAATTTACCCATTGTCCTAAATACATCTTGTCACTTTATTGCTGCTTTGTCATAACTGTGCCATACGTATTGATTGTAGAGAGATTGTAGAGAATGAAAATTAAGATTCGTAAGTGTGTGAATGAGTGTGAATACAAAGAAGAGACCTCATTGAAGTTGCTTCATGTCAAGAGCCTATATATTTTGAAAGCCACCAGTTTTGTTGGATAAACTATTCTGTCGCTGTGTTCTATTCTTGCATTTATCAATGAAAGTTACTTAAAGCCCAATAAGCTTCTATACTCTGCATCAAATAACAAACATTTAAACTCATTCAGATGCTCATTATTCTAGTATGAACAGCAAATAGCAAATAAAGTCTCTATCTGGCGTTGAATAAAATCTTTGTAAAACGGGATGGCGGGATTGGCTGACATAAATGAAGACATAAATCACCAGATACTTTTAAAAAAACCTAATCTGGTTCTCCGAGATTACATTTTTAGTTCTCACAAATTGCTATATTTTATTTTGCACATTGGTGCTACTGTGTTAGCATCTGTTTAATATCTGTTTAAATACATAATGTGATGATTTCTAGGTCAACTGAAGTAATTGAGATGATGTATTAGAAGGTTATAATGAATATATATTTAAATGAGCTTACAGTGTCACGCTAAGATTTGCACATTTAGTCCCACAGAATGAGACTGAAGTTGATCTAGGTTGGAAAACACGTTTCACACTCTTACAATTAGCTTAATAATGGACATTAATAATCCTAAAACATAAATAATGAATGTAATAACAAATACACTGTTGAACAAGTGCTTCCTGCAATTGCAATACAAGCAGATGAATAAGACTGGGAAGAAATTTGAACACTACTGCAAGCTGATAACATTAAATTTACGAAATCAAGTCGTGTCAGTGACACAAACTCACATTCTGAAAGCAGCTCTTTCTTTACCAGCTGTCAACTTTTAGCCAACATCAGTCACAGAAAAAAAAAATCTTTAGTTCACACTTGAATATAACAGACCTATGGACCTACTGCAATACTAGAATCCAGCAACTTTTTAGTTGCTGGCCAGATACGAGGAGGGAAAAGAGAGTGACAATCAACAAAGAGAAAGACATCTTCATCATGTGACGACAATAACAGGTGTTATCAGTATGTTATTTATTTTACTATGTGATTCATGCTCCTCTTTGACTTTATAAAAGTGGTCTGTCTTGGATGTGATTCTCACTGTAAGACATATTATTAATGTTATGGCTTAAGGGAAGACAGAGCCTTTATATTTTGTATGTTCATGACTATGTAAATATGAGCTAACACTGTGTATATAAAATATTTTTTGCACTGTGAAATCCTCTGACAGCTATTTTTGTCATGTGCTTGTCATTCATTTCTTTGTTTTGTTTGTTTTTTTTAAAAAACTTTTTGCACAGGGATACAGACATAAAAGATTCTTCGGTGTTGCTCGTAATTTCCTGAGCAAAATGAAAAACAGAGAAAGAAGAAGCTGCTAACTCTGCAAAGAAAAAAAGAAGAAGACAATTTGCAGCACTTCCTGGACGCTAAAAAAAGTAGTTTTCATATCATGGTTTTAAACAATTTAATGAGATTATGGACTCCGGCACAAACTTTGTGTAACATTGTGCTGATGATTCAGTGCATTTTCCTCGCCAACATCATTCTTGTCAATGTTTCAGGGTTGAGCGATTTTGTATAATGAGTGCACAGGGACAACAAAGGAAGTCTTCCTCCATTTGGTGTCTTTGTGATCCCTACAGCCCCCCTTTCACTCTGAAGGTTCAGCTCAGACCACATACCAGCATCAGATGTGGGTACTCTGAGGACAGAAGCGATCAAGGCAGACAGCCACTCACACCTTACAACAAGTTAAGGTTGTTATCGCACTAACAAGGCAGACCTCTCCCCCTTATGTGAATGTTTTTCAGCATTTAAATAGCTGCCGTATAATATGCAATTTCAGGCTCTGCTGACTCCTAATGGTACAGCCACAAGAAGAAGACATACGGTCCTCCTGCATATGATGATGAAGTTAGATGTGTACGGAGCTATCTCGTTATATTTCTAATGAATATTTCCCCTGCAAATAGCATAAGTCCCAATTCGTCAAACAGAGTCCTAAATGAAAACGCTCAATGCAACTTGTGAAATCGTGCAAATGGCATATGAAGGCAGAGATGGAGGAGATGAGAAATAATAAAGATACCATGAGGGTAAAATCTAGACCCCTTCTGTTATGGCTTTTACTTCTGTAGAATCAATAGAACAACAAGCAGGAAGTTAGGGGAAGAAGCTATGAACTACTGTGAATGAACAGTCAACATCTAGGGAGGATGTTGGCCTGGTAACCTGAGGAAAATGTCGGCAGCTTGCTATATCAGACATCTGACAGCGAGAATGTCACAGCACACCTGATAAATCCAAAAATGTGTCGTGTGTGCTCTGAAATATCGGATGTGAAAGTGATGCTGTGTGTGGTTTTACTGCTAATGTTAAAACAAGATGGCAAGTGTTACATGTCTAAATGTCTAAATGTCTCGGTCTGTGTGTTCACTGCAGCTTGTGACCATGGCTGCTCAGATCACTGTTATTGTGGACGGTTACATTTCGTTCCCTTCCCACTTCTGTGGATGTCCATTCATTCCAACTCAATCGTACTGAACTACTCTTTCTCCCAAGGCTGGGAGTATTTCCAGCTGTCATGGCCAGAAATTCATTACAACTGAGCCCCACTGCAGTAGGCACTAGAAAGGTTTTTTATCTGTGATTTTTTTTTTCTTTTCTTGGTTTAGTAACACACAAAGATGCGGTTTTCTAATTTCATTCACCACCACAGGTGATACCACCTCACCTGTCTTTTAGCATCTCTTAACCCTGCAGCACACACCAACCAGCTTCACAGTCTCGGCCAATTACCAAACATGTCTGGAGCAGTCAGAGACCGAAGATTGTCTCTACTGTATGTGGCCACAGATTTTCATGTTTACTGGGCAGGCCATATTTACAGAGGATTAACTGGCTTAGTAGTGGCACACAAATTACTTCAGTCATTCTCAATTAAAATGTGTGCAAGTGGCATGAAAAATTATTGTTGACATTTTAATGTCTTTTTATGGGATGTAGCTCATTTCTGTCATTAGCCTGCAAACTTTTAATGTTTATATGTGCAACTAAACAAAAGACTTAGGAATGAATAAAGTATTTAGTTGTATATAGTTGTGTTCCAACTCGGGGGCCACATCTACAAAGGCCAGGCTACATTGAGACAGTCTGTTCTACGGAGAATGTCACCAGCTCATCCTGTTTTTACCCTTGTGTCACAGAGCACCATGACAATCACCTAGCATCAATTTGATTACTTGATGATTAGTCTTAGTTAAACCCATTGGCATTAAAGTTGTGTAGTAGAAGGAATAATAACATCCATCCATTCATTTTCTGTAACCGCTTATCCTGTGCAGGGTCGCAGGGGGGGCTGGAGCCTATCCCAGCTGACACTGGGCAAGAGGTGAGGTACACTATGGACAAGTCACCAGCTCATCACACAGCCACATAGAGAGATAAACAACCATTCACACTCCTATTTAGAGTCGCCAATATGTTTTTGGACTGTGGGAGGAAGGCGGAGGCCCGCAGATGCTGGTTTACTCTGTTTTAGGAAAAAAAAAACATCACAGATGAGCAATGAAAATTGGGATCGGGTGAGCTACAAAGGATCCATCACGAGGATCCTTCGCAACCTGGAAAAAGAGGGCCGCATTTGTGCGTCGCATTCGAAAGATTCGTTGAAATGGATGCACCACTGTGGTGCCTTCCTTCTTCAAATACAGCCTTCAAAGGAACTGAATAGGGACACTGCTGAATTTGGAGCTAATTCTAATGTGAACATGCTGAAATGCTAATCTTAGCCACAGTAGTATTATGTTTACTCTGTTTATCTTGGTTTAGGGTGATAGTATTCTATCACTTGTACCACATTTCACAGCAATCCATCCAATAGCAGTTGAGATTTTGCTCAAATCCACACGTGCTATAAGAAAGATCAGTAGGGTTCATCTTCTGGGGATCATGAATGTCTCCAAATTTCATCCAAGAGTTCTTGAGGTATTTCAGTCTGGAGCAAAGGTGGGCAGAAAAACAGTTCGACCAACAAATATCAGCTGTATCTTTAAAACCTTCAGTCACGTGTTGGTTATCAATGGGATTTCTCATGTGTTGCTCTAGCCTGTCACTCTGTATGTTTGACGTGTCACAAAGGAAGAAATCTATCATGAGACTTGGATCAAAATGTGTGTGGGCATTTGGAATACAGTTTCATCCCTCTGTATGTCTGTATGTATGTGCTATCTATGGAGTATAATATAGAGAAAGGAACCCTTACTGTGTTCAGTAACACTGCCTTAAAGAAAATGAATCAAACCATCACAATCTCTTCTCGCTCAGGGACTAATCTGCAGCATCGTCTCTATGCTCTGCAAAGATAGAGGACTTTTGAGCCATGATGGGATTTAACAGTAGCGGCTGCTTTCAGGCATTTTAAATTGCAACGCGTTTGCAGCAGTTTGGAACCCTGCGTGAAAGGGATGATTAAGAATGTAAAAGAGAAATAATTCAGGATAATCCCGCAGGAGAGGAAAACACTTTTTACAGAATCGTGACATTTCAGAGACAGAGTCAATTTATTCATACACCCCAAAATAATTTTTTTTTTTAAAAATTCCACTCGATGGTGTTTGCTTCTTCAGGAAATTAGCATAATAGAATAGAGATTACCTGATAAAATAACTCCTCCCTCAGGATTACAATGCAACACTCATAAATTATAATCTTAAATGAGCTTTGTGTTCCCGGTCTTTTGATGTATTATCGGAAGACAATGGTTGCTGCGTGTTAATTATATACTGTAGGCCCTCTTGATTCAAACCCCTTTGATATTAAGACTTTACGTGCCAACGCAACGCCCTGAAGCACATCACTGATGCACTTGTGCAATTGTAGTCAAACAGGAGGATGAGAGACCTGAGGCCTGAAGATGTAATTTGTTGACTTGCAGTACTGAGAAAAGGAAAGTGAGAGGAAGCATATAAGTATATTTTTGTAACCCTCCAGCGGTGAGAACGCCACCGAAGGCACACTGTGCTGCATCATTTATCTGGCTTCTAACCTCACATAACAGGATCAGGCTGTGGCAAAAGAAACCCTGCAAGTGGAAATGCAGTGGATATCATTCAGTCGCACTCAGTCACAGTAGAAAGCCCAGCAAAATATGATGGTGTGGAGTTGATATCTCCTCATCAAAGAACGTTAAAAAGGTTGTCTTGTTTTGTTCTAAAAGCAGAGAGGTGAGCCTTTCAGTCTGCCTGGGGCTTATGATACATCTTAGAAGACAACAGCTTGTTCCATTATTATGCACTAATTGGATTTGTGAGGAAAATTATTAGTCATGAGGGCCCTTGAAAGAGTTCATGCTGTGGTGGTGGAGACACTTTACACAAACAACAGATTTGTTTCAATCCTTGCTCATCTGATTTTTTTTTAACTATCTTGTTTTAAAGCTTTGTTGTACCTTTTGCTCCTGAGTACTGCAGATCGATTTGTGCAATTATTTTTAGCACGCAAAATAACAAGAATGCAATTATTCATAGTGTCAAAATAATTTACCAAACAATGACATTTTCTAAATCCTAAACAGGCAGAACACGTCAGTGCACTGTTGCTTTTCGGTCTGCTAATATATTGGTTGTTGAACAAATGAACAAAACTTATTCCTTCCTGACATTCCTCAAACTCTGATTCAGTCACACATTTTTTTTCTATCCTCAAATTGCAGGAGTTATTATTACTCATTGATGTTGAATGCTTCTTCGGTGTTCATAAATGTGTTGTGCACATTTACACAAACCATGAACACAATTTTTCAGTATATTTTTTCATCTTAAAGAGTTTTTTTTTTTAAGTATTGGGAACAATTTGATGTCAAATCGAACTTTAATCACACCTCCTGTTGAGAGTGTCCACAGAGGTCATTTCCCTCTTCGACCATGCTGTCAATCAAATTCTAACACAATATATACACCAGAATGTGATATTTAGCCAGACTGGATATCTGTGCAGGAATAAGTTATCCAAGCTGTTGTTTGAGCCTCTAAGAACCTCTGATCCCACACAGTTGAAGGACAAGCATCCTTTAGCCCTGAGCAGCAAATCCGAACATGCCTTGCACAGATTAAACCGACATGCACCAGTGTCATAAGTCTTTGGCTCACAGAGCTTTCAATGACACGGCTGAAAAGCCAAAGTGCTCAAAGTTAGAGGAGCACAGAGCCTCGTTAAATGCCAGGTTGGCAGCCACTTTCCTTTCCAGCTAAAGGCTGTGTGTCTTCATTTTCCATGGCACTCTTAGAATTTTATGAGGGGTCCCAGCACAGCAGGGGAAGCACTAACTTATATCTCTTGTTTTGTCCCTGTGGTTTGAGGAGTTACAGCTTTGATTCAATGGCTGCAAGTAAGAGATAAGCAATTTCTATTCTCTCCGTCGTAATGCTGTACGCTTTGGTTCATATGCATAAATGTAACACAGAACGAAAGAAAAAAATACATTTACGTGACGCTCTTAAACCTGGGTTATTTCTTGTTAGTGCAAAGAAAAGAAAAGTATGAAATAGGGAAGAACTTGATAAATATGCATGAAAGACAAGCAAGTTATCTTACCAAAAAAAAAAGAATTTGTTTTCACAACTTCCTAATTGTTCAGTACGTTTTAAACGATGTCTGGTGTGTTTATCCTCTTGGCTAGTTTCCTTTTAAAACACTGTCTGTAAAGCACTTTGAACAAATTTGAATAAATACACCAAGACACTGAGGGTTAAAGTGAATATATTTATATAATTAAAAAAGGAGACAAACAAACCTGAGTTCAAGGAGTCAGCAATGAGTGTCTCAAAGAAATGACTTAACAATTACCTTTTTTATAATGGTTCCAAGGAAAGTACTTAATTTCAATTGGCTAGCTTTACTTTTGACCTAACATATCATCCAATGGGAAGGAGACCCATCGATCATTTACACACTGACCATAAGTTTGAGTGGTTACATATACATCTCTTCTTCAAGTAACTGATATCTTCTATGTCAAAAGAATATGTGTAAGCATGTGGCCTCCTCTAAGAATAACCAACTTTTCTTTCACAGAACCGCTTAAAACAGAAGGTCTGTTTTAAACAATCGTCAGTTGTGGTGGAAAAGCTAATGGTTAGCCTTACGACAACAGGATAGTATGATAATGAATTCATCATGAATTCAAATAATGTTCTGTCAGGATTGTCCGTGTCCCTCCGACTCCTCTGTTCTTCCCTTTTCCCCATGTTCCTGTCCGTCTCTCCCTTGTGTATGTGTGTCTCCAGCGCATTCCAGCCTCCTCCTTTCACCTGCAGACTATCACCTCATCAGCTCCGCCTGTGCTCAGCTGGATATAAGCCCTGGCCTCTCAGTCATTTTTCCTCTCAGAATTTTTTTAAACCCGTTTGCTCGGTTGTTCCTGACACGGATCCACTCCTTCTGCTCCTTCTGCTCTCTTCCCAGTCGGCCCATTGATTCTCCTCCTACACATTTTAAAAAAATATTATCTGTTAATCAGTTGTTCCAATAAATCCCTGTTTAACTTTTCATCTTATCTCCGTATTCTGAGTCCTGCTTTTGGGTCCTATTCTGTATTGGGAAACTAAACAAGTTTAGGCAAAGGCAAATCAATATCCATCAATCTCAGTTAGCTAAATGTATGTCCTAACTCTTAACTGGTCATTACGTTCATTACATCTATTATTACACTGATAATAATAATAATAATAATAATAATTCTTACAACGGCTTGAATGACATCCTTTCACATTATTCAAAAAATGCACTAAGACACCTAGATACCAGATGAGTGTGATATTTTCTATTAATAAAGTGAGTCTGATAAAACTAAAAGTAGCATTTATAGCTTACATATGAGTGTTTTTTTAGCACAAGCAGAACCTATAATCGCTTCACCATAAACAGCCCACACACTCATTCAATGAGAGTTCAAGGCTGCACTAAGTCACAATAGGAAGTGTGTGTTTCCCCCTCAGGGTGATACTGCAGCAGGTTACAAGGGGACAGCCAGCCACTTTCCACCCACAGATAAGACATTTATTGCTGTTATTCAACCCTGTCTGTGGAAACCTAGTTGGTGCACACCACGTATCACCTATCAAGCTGAAATCAAGCTCAGATGACACCAATCTGTCTCGCTGCAAGAGTTTTACAATGTGTACTGAATTGGAAAATGAACATCAGTGAATGCCTTACACACAAGCAACAGCACACACAATGAAACTGAGGCCAGACTGACCAGCGCATCGTGAAACAGGAAAGGATTATAGTCTATTCAGAGGAAGAGAACTGAAATTGTTTAAGAAATCCTTCCCTAACGTTTTGCTTTAATTCCATAGTTGGACTGGTTGTGTGCATGCAAGAAATGCAACACTTTTTTTGCTCATATTTGATCACACAAGTTGAAATAAAGGATTTAAGATTTTTTTTAATGAAAACTGAACTTACCCTTTGCTAAGATAATGCATCCACACATATCAACACACTGATTCGACAGTGGTCCCAATGAATGACCACTGTAAAACTCACAGTTTTATCTTGAAAACATACATTTTTTAGGCATTGAACTACGGACCTCACATGGCAAAGGTTACTGTGTGAAGTTGCTGGTTAATGGCAGTAACTGAAGCATATTGTCGTACATCACAGGTCCAAATCAGCCGAAACATGCTCAATGCAGGTGACATGTCTGGTGAGAATGCAGGCCGTGCAAGAATTGAGATGTTTTCAGCAACGTAGAAACAAATCTAATTCATCATGCTTCAATATAAGATGATGGCAGCAGATATACAGCATGTCAATGGGCCTCAGGCTGTCGTCACAGTATCTCTCTGCATTCAGATTGTGTGTTTGTTGTCTGTACTTTATGCTTTCCCATGCAACAACATCACCACCACCGTGAGCACTCGATTTGCAACACTGACAACAGCAAACCACTCACCCATACACGTACGCTGTTTGTCATCTGAGAGGAGAGCACTTCTCTTAACTGCCAGACACACACTTGCCCACTCAGGCCGGTTCTGGTGATAAACTGCAGTGAGGCCAAGACCCCGGTGAGGAAGACATGCACACAGATGAGCTTCCACAAGATGGTGTCTGACAGTTTGTGCAGAAATCCGTTGGTTGGAGAAACTAACTCCTGAATCAGCTGTATGGGTGAGTGGGTTCAGATGATCAAGCCTGTGAGGAAGTGTTTGTAGGTCCTGGACTGGTCTAATGGTATGTGGTCTGCGGTTGAGAGGCAGGTTGGACATACTGCCAATTTCTCTAAAATGACATTGCAAGCAGCTTTATTGGACATTCCTGCAGCCCGTATGCCAGCTGCACTCTCCCACAACATCTGTACATCTGTGGCATTATGTAGAGTACATTTTAGAGTGGTATTTTATTGTGACCTGTGAAATAATCATATTGTTTAATCAACAACTTGATATGCCACACCTGTCAGGTAAATGGATTATCTTTCTCTAACAAGGGTTTGTTTTTTAAAATGTGCTCTTAAAACAGAGAGAAATGAGTCTCTTGAGTGCATAAAAAAAGTTTTCAATCTTTCACTTCTTGTGAGAAAAGGGAAAGTGTTGCATTCATATTTTTGTTGAGTGCACTTACATAGGCCCGGACTGTGTAATGCATTTAAATTCTGATACTGAATGATGAAGACGAATTGAAACAAAGACAGACAGAACCAAAGGTTGTTTTTGAGCAGAAAGTTTCTCTGCTCCTCGTATTTCAAATGCACTGAAGGTTACGGCCTGTTCAAATATTTTTTTTTTTATAAATGAACACAATTCAATCACACGCACATGACATTTGCATAATGCATCTACTTTAGTGAGTTCACACCTATCTCAAATTAATCCTGCAGTTAATTTGCATATGTAAATAATACCGACTGAGGCTCAAGTGGGATTGGATGATTTATCTGAGGCAGGTCTGTGTCTGCATTTCTCTATCATCCTTGGTGTATCCAGTGGGAGATCCACAAAAAACCTGCAAGAACTCATCCAGCTAGCGCTGAGCTAAGCCCACATAGTTTGCTTTAAAGCCTCATTCCCCAAGCACACGCCTTAACCCTCAGGATTATCAGCGTCAAGATCAAATATGGTAAATCTTGAATGTGACATAAAACAGGCAATCAAGAGGGCTGATGGTCATCTCGTTCAAAGGGTTTCAAGACAGGTTAAGTGTGAGAAAAGTAAACCAAAACTCCCTCAGGGAGCTGTTTGACATTTCTTTTTGTCTCCCAAGATACTGGCCATGAAGTCCTCCTTCCTGCTTCCTTCTTCACTGGTCCTCCAGTAAGGGTTCACGATTCTACAATGTTGAGAGCTTCGTGATTCTTTGAGAACTGTAGGTCATCCATGGGTCAGTGAAAGCTCCCATGCACTACTTACATATTCCACATGTGAACCATCATTGTCACCCCTAAGCTGAAATGATACTTTAGTTTCCCACCTCGAGCCAAGAAAGAGGAGAAAGGCACACAGGCACATATGTAGCATAGATAGTATATGTTATACACCTCATATATACATCACAAGTACATATGTATTTCTTCTTCTCTGAATCTCTTTTACACACACACACACACACTGTCAGTGAGAGCGAAGCAAAGACGGTGTGTAATTGCCACTTACAGAGAAGCTGTCACGGTTCAGGCATTCAGGCTCAGGTCCTGTTAAACCTCCATTCTGACTTCTTTAAACTCCCTGATCTACAGGCCACAGCTTCCCTCTGAGTAATGAGAAACAGGGAAAGCCAGGAGGAGCATGCTGGTCCATATGTTAACCAAATGATTAAAATGGAAGCTACAGTATAAAGATTTCATTACTAAAGGAACTGTGGAGGAGCCTTTGACAAATTTGTGTGTGAAATATTGGTCTATATGGTAATGGCGATTGCGAAACACATTTTCCACAGAGACGGAGAATAGGAGCAGGTTCACGCTGCCTTCTATGATGTATAGCTTTCATTATTTTGCCATCTAGTAAAAATGAAAATGCTGTAATCATTTCTGGGTCACAGTTTGGGCATTCTGCTGTCAGCCAGATGCACTATTTATACAATGGGAGCTTTCCTGCAATTTGATTAGGTTTGATTTTTTCTTTGAATGCAGTGGATGATGCTAACTATTTAGCGCTCGCGTCGTCTTGTCATTTAAAGAAGAAGAAGAAGAAGGAGATCCTGTTAAACACAAAGTTAAACGGACAGAATCTGATCAGCAAGCATAAGTTACAAAATGTGATTCCAGCATGGGGATCAAAATTCTTGTTGCATCTTTGATTCCTGAGCTCAGGTGTATGAACAGAAGGTGTGAAAAAAATCACTTATTTTTTTATCCTTTAAGTCAACAACACATCTCAGGTCACACACAAATATTGCCGCTAATACAAATATGTGAGATACTTAAGCTGATGAAACACAGACTCTCATTTGTTTTATGATTCCCTGCTCAAAGGTCATCACATTGCACTGTTGTGAATGAAAGGACGCGAGAGGGTGAGGAGGATAATCTGTTGTTATTAGTGTTTGTTTACCAGTTTAAATATTGAGTGTGACACAATCCTATCTACTGTATCTCTGAGGACCTCATCCATGGATCACTGATTTAGACGTAGTGAAATAGTCATTCGTTACCAAGAGTGTGAAGTTATCCCTGGACAAGAATAATAAATCCAGTGAATGTTCTGTGTTTTACAAAGTGGATTTAGGGTACCAGTTCGAGTTTGACCACCTGCAGGCAAAAACGGGTTATAGAACCTCTGGGATGATTTTTGGTTTTGGTTTTCTTTAGCCAGTATTTCTTTAAAGTTTATCTTTTATTTTACATTTAAAGTCAAGTTTTATTGATATATAATAAACAACAACCAGAGCAGATTTTCAGCCTAATACAGGAAAAACTACATAATTTACACTGCAGTAATATCATATATCCCCTGCTTTATAGCACTAGCACTCCTTGGAAGGAAACAAGGGTCCCAAACACATTTAGTTTATCCAAAGGAAAATAAATATAAAGGTGTGATGCTGTGATCAAATTTGATGTGGGCCGACCAAGGTGAAGTTACACTTTTGAGTGCCTGAGACCTGACACAGTGATGATTAAGATGTTTTTCTTCAGTGCCCAGTGAATTAAAATGCCAACATTGCAATTTTTGCATTACCAAGCCATTGGCTCAGGACTGAGGTTATGAAATAATGATGTGCACTGAAGTAGAACTCCTGCCAGCAAACTGACCCAAAACATATTATTCATCAAAATCAACCTTGAGCTCTCTCTCTCAAAATAAATCTTGGAAATGGGAAGTCTAAGATATTCTGCCCCCTTTTTAAACTGTGTGAAAACTGGTAGTTTGCACAAAAACATTTGCCCAGAGGAGAAAAATCCATTTTCATTCTTTCAAAGATGGGAGTATTGACTTTGTGTTTTGTGGGTGACTATTTTCAAGAGCACCAGCACTGCTGATAAGTTGTAAATTATGTGAACTGCAATGTAAGACTTCATTCATAGCATGTTGATATATTTGACAAAAAGGTATCAGTTTCCCTGGAAAGAGAATGAGATTCTAGTTTGATATTGCACATATTATTATTTTAAATACTTCCATTTAAACTTGATTTCCAGTTCAGTTGAAACCAATTTAACTTCAAGTTCAACTTTGATTTGCAACTAAATAGTCCCTACATTGTTCACTCTGCTTTAAACAGAGCCCTGTTGTTTCTTGAGATTTCCCTGCCATTCTCATGTTTACATCCACATTAGTCAAACAACAAGTCAGCGGTTAATGATGGAACAAGATTTTGAGACGGCCATCAAGAAAGTTAGTGCAGTGAATGCAATTAGCTGCTTCAATCTGCAACACTTCAATAGATAAAAGCATGGTGGCATTTAGTCTAATGACATCTTCAGTAGAATATATAGAAAAGAGTGGCATAGAATAGAATATACAGAATGGCAGGTCTCTTTATGGACATAGACCATTTCCTTGCAGGTTAGCAGGGCTAAATCAATAAGCCCACTTAAATGAAAAGCTCTGTGAATACACTCAGGTGTTATTATGAGGAGGGAGGGAGAGGTTTTTCTAAACCCTACACAGTTCCCTAGTTACAGTTCTCGATTTTCTGCTCTTACAAAATGAGACACTGAGAATTAAAAGGTCTTCATGTGTGCATGTGGCTTCCAGTGTGCCCGACACATTCAATGTGTTTTCTACACAATCAGTTCAGATGAACCCTTTTTTTTTTTTTTTAAAGATGCCATCTTACTTTTCATTTACTGTTGTTTATTTACAGGTGAAGAAAATTGTGCAAAGCCAGGACATAATTATAAAATATACATTATTATAATATCTAAATGTGTAAAATCATTGCTCTGTTGTACTATGTTGCTCGGCGACATTTAAAGCAAACAAAATTGATACTATAAATACCCTCAATGGTGAACCATGAGAAAATTGTCCACATGTGGTTGGAGAAACCTGCATGATGCTGATAATGGCAAATAACAGCAGCAGAGAAAAACAATCACTTTAGTATACCAATATAATAATAATAATAATAATAATAATACCAAATTCAACTTGCATAACCTCATCCAGAATGCAGCACCACTCAAACCACCGATTGTCTTGCTGAAAGAACTTGGTTAATTCTTCTTAAAATAGGTTTCTAACAAGTCAGGTCTGCTAAATAATTTGGGCTGGGTTATAGTTTAAAGATAACCTGAAATAAACACACTACCCATATTAAATAAAAAACAGCATCTCAACATCCCATTTTTGTTTTGTTTATCTCTCCTATGAAAGAGGGCTTAAATATTTAGACTAGCTCCACACTGGAACCTGTTATGAAGATAGTTTTGCTCCAAAACAACTGTTGCATAATAATAAAAAAAACAGTGACTCATAAAAGTTACAATGAGTCCTTGGCAACTCTTTCAGTTGATCCTGGTCAACCACACAGGACGCCCCATTAATTAGTCTGACAGCATCCAGCTCCTGGCTGAGTAAAGCATCATTAGGATGGTCAGCGGTGCTGCTGAAAGGTAAAAGATATATTCTGATGAATGGTGGCGGCAACTGGAGAGAAGCTGCTGGAGCACAGAGATTTTAAAGGTTGGACATGATTTATAGATTATTAGCTTATTAATGGCACGGTTAGGATAAAGTGGATTGAGGAAACAAAGACAATTATAGTCCATTGTTGTTGTATTATGTTTATTATAATAGTGTCATTTAGTTTCAATCTACAGTTCCAATATTGATTACTGATTCTCACTGGAGTGCACTTGACCCTTAACATAATCTGACAATGTTTAAATATTTGTATTATATTAAGTTCATAAGTTACAAGATACAGAGGTGATAAATGCACAACACGTTTCCTGCAATTATATAAAACTCCAAGACGTGAAGCGAAGAAATAAATACAGACGTTGTTAAAAACATTCACATGTACAGTGTGCTTGGAATAGTTGCACACAAAATATGAAGAACTTTAACTTCATTTGTTCCCCCCAGTAAATCAATCTACCCTCTTGGCAGGTCTGGGAAAGTTAAACTAATGGAGATGAATGGTGGGGGGAGCCTTAAAGCTTTGTAGGAAAGGTCTTGTAGCTGACGCAGTTCAACCTCTAACACACGAGGTATCATATAATCAGCTGACTGTACAAACCTAAAAGAAATAAACCAACATTTCACTGCTTAGCAAGAAAACGAAGTGCTTTTAGAAAGACTTTCAACGGCTCACCCCAAGACAGTCATGTCCTCCTCAGATATGATAAATGCAAACAAATAAATTCAGTTGATGCAGATATACTACAGGTTAATGCCAACTACAGCAATTTACATTATTTTCACAATCATCATTAGGTTTATATCATTCATGGACAAAAACAAATAAAACAAAGCATCCAGTCAGGCACAACAAATACCCTGAAGTCCAAATAATACACAGAAAACACATTGGGCTGGAATGATACGAGTGCTTTAAGTGAACAATAACCCAGATCTTACTGTATGTCCATTCAGTCACATGACAAGGCTTCATCATATTCAGAAAGTGAAGGTTTATAACAACTAAAGACTGTTCTTGGATCTGTAATTGATATTTACTACAACACCAATCAATATTATGCAACAGTCAAATTTCAAGGACGGAGTCATAGTAGAAATTGACCACATTTGGTGAAAATGGCCACATGGTAAAGCTATACTTCACGTTACACTGTTAGTTCTTGTATTTGTAATCTGAAACGCAAACTCAATATCTGTTCCTTGTGGTCACTGAAGAGACTGAAATTGTTGTGGTTGCAGACAATTTGGAAAAAAGCTTCGTAAGTGGCATGTTTGTTTAACAAGTATGACAGCGTGCATCGTGGTACAACCACTGGATGCACAGAGTAACTGTACTGTAGCATGCTTGCAAGTCAAAGATGTAGTATTTATTTCCATTCACACGAGGTGCATTCAACAAGTGGTGGTTTGTGTTTTTGACCACTTAAGGACAGTGGAGAAACTGATGATTAGCATTTGGCTAACATGAAAACAGAACAAAATGATTGCTCTGAACTGAAAATGCAGACATTCTATGCTGAGCTGCTGGGAGTGGTTGGTTGATACGTTCACGATCTGCTCTTGTCATCATTCTATCTCTTGGGTCTGTCAATGTCATCAATGGCTGCCAACAGTTTCTGACGAGCCTTCTTGTTTATGTGTGAGCCCAGACACACATTCACCAAATTGGCTAGCTGCTTCATGGAGTACTCCTGCACACACAAAAAAACAAGTCAGACATAAAAACAAACCCCAGATATTCACATTTTGACAGGAAAGAAAATGATTTAAACTGGTCTGGTTCACTGTCTCACCCTGTGGTTCTTGATAAACTGCTCCATGTCATTCTCCGTAAGGTAATAGGCCTTGATGTAGGTCTCGACAAACTCTTTATCAGGGATGGGTCGGAGGTCAGTCAGCTTCTCCAGCTTCATGAGGAACTGTTGGAAGTCCAGCTGCATCAGGGCGCGGCCCTCATTGCTGCATTTCTTCACATTACCGTAGCTGCAGTAAATGGCAAAGCAGCAGAAGGGTTAAGAGGAGATAAGCATAGTGAGAAGGATTCAGGTTTAGGTGGGCGACGACTGGAAAGCTGGACCGGAAAGTAAATTATAAAGAGTGTAATTTCTCTTCAGATGCATGAAAGTCATCACAGGTTGATGTTCATTTTAGAGTCACCTGTACTGTTCCATGCAGTAAAACTTGTCTCTGTTGAATGAGGAAAATGATGTTGCAATGGTTTTAAATTCTTACCTGTATTTCTCTATGAATTTGTTATGCATAAAAAATTGTCTGGAAGATTTGTTTCAGGTCATCGTATGTCAGATCCCATCGACATTTGAGTAAAAATGGAGACTGCCAAAATTCCAGCAGCAAAGAAACGTCAATGCAATTTAGCAGATGATGGGAGATGATCCATTTTTCCATTAAAGTTATTAAGCCTTTATTCAATTAAGCCGTTTATCAACAGTGACTTACAGTAAAGTGCATCAGTGTGGTACAACCTGAAAATTGGAAGAAGAGCAATTTAAAAGAAACTTTCTGAAACTGAATTTCTGAATACGGAAATGAAAAGATGAGAGATTCGTTGACATAATTAATATTTCAGTAAATGTTTGTATGTGTAAAATCAATAATAATTAAATCTGCATTCCATTTAAGTCTGTAATGTTGTATGGACAGAGTCGATTTAATTGGATCTTTTCGTCCCTCCATGTGTCGGATTAAATCTTTCTTTTCCTTCTGTTTTGTTTTGTGAATATTTGGAGAGGAGCTTTATGCTTGTGTTTATGACAGACTCCACTCAAGGTTGAATATAAGTGAGTCTTTATATGCGTGTTTGAATATGTCAAAATATCAAATATTGAGTCAGGTTGGTCCACAGTGTGCTCTGTAAGATAACGAATGTGTTGGCCGGGGAGTGTTTCATTTATTTCATGTACATTTACTTCAGTAAATGTTTCTGTTTGTGTTTCATGCGTTTGACAAGCCGGCACATTAACGTACCACACAGACAGGTCTGTCTCAAACTTCTGTTTACACTTTCTGCCTCACTCTCTCACTCACTCCCTTTTTCTTGTCACTCCAGAGTTTGATGTTTAGCGTTTGAGCGTCGGCTCAAAATGCTAATGGAGCCCTTTCTGCAGAGACGGATGCTGGATGCTGGATGGTGCACAACAGGCTGAGCGAGTCGGAGCACATACAAACAAATATGACCAGTCTGCCTCGGTGCACCAGAGGGGAGGGAGATGTGTGTGTTTCTGTGGAGGGAGAACTAAGCAGATGGCAGAAGTCTCTAAGAGCAACTGAAATCTGAAGAGCATTGCGGTCGTAATGGGCCTTTTTTTTTTTTCATTGGAAAGGGTTCAAAAGTTCTCTTTAGCAAATGTGATGGGAGGAAAACATGTTCCCTTTACTTAGGAGGTGAGGCCAAATTTCCCCCTTGAAGACCAATGTTCTTTTCCTTTCTTTAAACACTTGGCAAGCAGTAAACAACTTAACAAGCATTTGTTTTGACATTGACTATTTTGTGTTTCTGCCATTACAACCTTACAAACTCTCTCACTGCAACCTGTGCAAATTAGACTCGGTCTTCAACATGAGCCAATTTTCTTAATTCCAATTAAATGTATGTAACCTCCTGATCATCGTCCGCTGTTTGGTGTTGTGCTTCTTCACCATCCAGCCGCTCTGCCTTCGTGTTGCTGTGCATCCAGTCTGTCTGATCAGTGGTTTTTTTTTAAAATCACACCTCCGATCTAAAAGCCTGTTTCACACATTCACTTACATACTGACTGAAAGAGACAGTGGGGAGACAGTTGCAAAAAACAGAAAACAAAAAACACTCAGGCGTTTCGTCACCTATCACAACTCGTAATTCTTGCTTACAAGTGTGATGGTGGTGAAACGCATTACAAAGGATGTGGCAAGAGCGTTTTGCTATTTTTTGTCAATGCACTGCGTCATACCATTCCCTGATGGGCCTCCAGTGAAGCTGGAGACATGTGACAGAGGGTTTGTCAGAATGAGGAGGGGAGGAGATGGCAGAAATTTAGAGCGGTTTTCTTGGGGCATGACTCCAAAGACACTTGGAAACAGTCTCCAGGTTTCTTGTGTAATGTAGATCATTTCCCCTGTTTCTCTTGGTACATGACAACATGCTTTTGAAAGATTTTTTTGATGCAGATGTTCAACAGGGAGATTAACACAGAGAGAATCCAGATACACAAAGAGGTATTTCTACTTCTCCTCGATCAGGATCTTTGTTAAGTTTCCCCTGAAAGGACGTGATTGATGACGGTGGTGTCGGTGGGGTGGGGGGGATGTGGACATGACACGAGCTTAGGGGGCAGCATTTAGGACTGCACCCTGAATATAAAGAGACATTTCCAAGTAAAAAAATATTTACTGACTGTATTTGTTGAGGTTACATTACAGCTTTAGAATAAATAAATAAGGAAAAGATTTTTTCCTCCTATCATGTAGCATGAACTCGAATAGCAATGAATTGTTCCTTGAACAGTTTCTGCGATATCCTAAATAAACTATTTTGCATCATAAAATCGAGTTTTTCAATAGACATTTTGAAAATTCATAGTGCCCCGTAAAAACAATCATAGGTCACAACTGCTCAACAATGACATAGGGCTGGACACATCCTCTGGATGCTGAAGAGGTGTTTCATGAATCTCTTACCCTTCTACAAGAGTCCTGTTTGCCAGTCGGATGCAGTGCTCCCACAGCACGTTGGACACAGGCAACGGGATGCGAACATGTCTGGAAACATCTCCCAGCCGCTTGTTAAACTGCTCAAACTCCTGGGAAGGTGAAGACAAAGCACACGTTAGCCCATCTTAGAGTTGACTTCAACAGATGCAGAAATAAATTATGTTCAAGAGGCGGCTTTCTTTCATTGGAAAAACTTTCTGTTGCCAACTTTCTTTCGACTTTGCATCATAAAGAAAAATCTGTGATAGTTAAACATGAGAAAGTAATATTAGCTTGTTCAAGATATACTGTGTACATATATATATATATATATAAAAAACATTTATAAACACAACAACAAACAACTGCAGCCACAAACAGGAACAAGTAACTAAGGGATACAACTTTGGATTCCCAACTGGAAAATAAACAAAATGAAGTCTCTATGAGAAATAACAGATATATTTCCTCTGACTCACTCTCAGCTACTTTGTGTTCTGAGATGATTCCAATTATTTACTTCTCCACTCATGCTGTGAACTGCATAGCCTATTTATTTACAGTCTTTGAAGAATGAATACATCAGGGGTTTGTATATTTAAAAAAAATATATAAATCACTCCACATCCACTACATAGTCTAGTAGTAGTGCAAGTAAATCAAACCAATAAGGACTAAACAATTTTTTTCTAACTAGTTAAATTATTTTCCAGTCTGGACTAATGGACACAACATCCTGATGTCCTAAACAGACGATGGGAGGAAGTGTGAATCCACCAAGTGTTAAAACAAATCCAGTGCATGCTGGTGAATACTGTATTGTTTGGGAACATCCCAACTGGACTCACTCGTTAGTTTTTCAGCTCCTACAGTCAGCCCTTAGCTGGTTTTAGAACTACTTTAATTTATATATTTTATTACATACTTAAGATGACCTCTGATACCTGTTGTAACATCAGGTATCTCACCATTTTTCACCCATTTTAAGCACAAGTATCAAAAAAAAGACACCAGTCGTGAGGGGCGGTGTGCCCTCTAGATGTTCTGTCTTTCATGGTCACCAATAGAATAAAGAGGAAATATCCCAGAGTAGGATACAGACCATTTTTGTCACAGCTACATGTTTGGGTGCTACTCATTGCTGCCATACAAACTCTGCACAGGTAGGGGTTTCAGCTCGGCCGTACACTTGCTGTGGACTCAATACACTCTGTTCAATTATTGATAAAATGATACCATTATGATTATGGTGCTGTTTAAAGGGAACAAATTGCAGTATATAAGGGCTGTTCATAAATATAATGAATGTGCCTCAGTGATGTGGTTCTCTAGTGTGTGTTTACAAATATATATATTAAATCTGACGGCTTTAATTCAAACTGCATCTTATTAAAAATGAACCTGAACTTTAAGGCACACGCAACTGCTATTAATTTTGCACCCGAGAACGAAATGTTATTCATTCACAAACAGCCCACAATAGTTTCTGACTAGAGCATTTTGTCATGAAGTCATTCCCAGGTGCTGCATTTCCTTGCCACTTTATATGCAAATCAATGTCATTCTTGAATGCTAGTGATCAACCTGAATTCATGAATAAAATATTCTCCTGAGTGCAGTACAACAAAATGTTTCAATCAATGTACATAACAAAATCCATATGAATTATGACTGCCTGCAAGTTGACAGAGAAGGCTATTTGAGCCTGATGGGAAAAGTACATGCTAGTTGTAATATACATATCAGTCCATCATCTGGACATTTTTTCCTGGTCCAGCATTTAAACCAGACCGGTGTGAAGGAGAAAATTTACTTCATGGGATACGTTAGTAAGGCTTAGCTGCATAACTTTTAAAGCCTGAGAAGGAGTTCATTTTTAAAGAGTGAGTTCTTTTTCATGAGTACATTTTAACTATGATGACTGTTTATGTATGATGTATGATGCATATATGGAAATTCATCTTACTTTTGTGCTGATCTACTCAGAATTTCACACCAGAGCGAGCACCTCAGACCTCTCTGTCCCTGTCTTGTGCAAGTGTGTCCTTTCACTTCATGTAAAATTTATAGTAGGAAAAGTGGCCGGCATGCTTTAAGACACAGAGTTAGTGGGAAAACTTCCAAAAGTATGTGTATCTGGTTGATTATCTTTAACGGTGCTGAAACTTCAGGGGGAGATCTGCATTCAACAGCTCGCTCTTGTATTAAATTATTCAACCCTTCCCAAATTATTGATATTAAAGATCCCAGAATGAATCAAAACTCAAGGGAGCAAAAATGAACTTGACTGAAAGTGGAATAATGAAGAGTAATACTTTATGTAAATGGGACATATTTTAAAAGGATAACCAAGATTGTATTTCAATAAACAGTGTGTGAGAAAAACAAGACAACAGTAAAAATGATTTTAATGGGGATGCTAGTCATCTTGGTATCATCATTTATATTCAACTGACAGAGTCTTGGTTTTATAAATGATGCAATAATCTGAATTGGGAATTATTTATTATCGCTAACTTAGCCTGAAGTCCTCTTTACAGTCGATGCTTTGTGACAGCATCAGTGCAGTTTTCTTGTGTGCTCAATTAACTCTATATGTAGATGATCCTCTCTCATGCAAACATATAAATACACCACCGCTGCTCTGCTCAACCGCAGGAAGAGGCTTTGCGAGACGCAGTCTTGTCGATAAACACAGTCTCTGAAACAGCAAGAAATCTGCATAGAGAAATCTATGCTTTCTCTGGAGCATAGATTTGGACTTTTTTTTGTTGCTTTCTTTTGATTCCGATGTTCTCTTTGAATATTTTTACGAGATTTCATATTTGAGGAAAAAAAATGTTTCAATGAAGTCTCCATCCTGGTCTTTAAACAAAATATCAACACAACAGCTCTGCACCCAAAATACATTTGACTTGCCAACTTAAAAGCAACACTAATGAATACATTTATACCAACAATGGATAAAATAACTACATGTTATGTTTAAGGGGTCCTTGTATTGACAGATCCACAAATAATTATGCACTGACTTTAGTTCTCCTCAGCTTTACACAGGGTTTTAGAGTATTTCTGTTCGTTGTATTGGTTTTCAGGTTAGCAACTCTACTGCTTTAGTTCGCTCTCATCAACTTCGTTTCCAGTGTTTCCTAAATGTGCACCTTCTGTCGATCCCAGAATGGCAGACAAGGTTAGCAACTATTTTGTCAACAAAGCAAAGTATTATACAAAGTAAGTAAGTATAGCTGCTAAAGATTCCCATATTTGATTTGATGATGACCAAAATAGAGTGAAAAAAGAGGGAGTAGTGGTCTTAAATTGGTGGGTTAGAAAGAAACACAAGTCCAAATAAATGCTAATTTTGCTCCATGTCTGCTGGATGTGTAAATAAGGTGCTAATTTTGAACACATGAGCAATAAACATAAAAAAAGAAGATATTTAATTGCTGTAATTGCAGCTTGTTCTTCTACCCCCAATGGTGAAAAGATTTTTAATTATAGCTGCTTTAAAAACTCTCTTCTCATAATTGAATTCTAAGACCATTCACAGTCTCTAACTCTTACCTTTAACAGGACGTCCACATACACATTATGCTGTGACATAATCTCCCTAATGTCCCATTTAACACCGGCCATAAGGAGCAACATTTGTTCATAGTCGATAGCCTTGGCTGCAACAATCCAGTAAATTGGTTTCCGGAGTTCACTGGCTGTAGACACCGTCTGAGAGAGGGAAAGGAAAATACATGAATGTGTGTTATTTTCAACATTTCTGGAACCTTATGTACGCAGTAAACAGCAATGAGGCAGACACTAATTCAAAGGTCTCGTCTGAGATGAACATGTGCAGACAAAATAACATCACTGACTGACTCTAGAAGAGTAAAATTCATTTGATGTTTAGACGAAACAATCTTGTCTCTCTGTTTACCTGAACATTTCAAAAGTCAAGTGGAGGAAAAAATGTCTCTAAGCAGGATTTTTTTTTTTTAAAGGCAGAGTAATGGTTACCAACAATAGCACATCAAATGAAAGATACTGTGCATATTTTACAGTGTCTCTTTATTACTGCACTGTGTCCACAAACAGCCTTAATTGGTGTAGAACCCAAAATACTTCCCTATGCTACTTCTCAGATGCTTTGGCATCAAGACTGTCCGCTCAGGACAATTTTGCTCACTAGTGTCCTCCATTTTCATTTTCATAGCAAGTAACATCATACTGATGCCTGACGTTACTGATCTGATCCGAGCTGATCTCCAACATATGAACTGCCGCCTTCAGGTAGAAAACTCAGGGTGCCAAAGATCAAATTTATCCTCATCATCATCATCACCTAAAGTTGTTTGTTCCATCTTCTATCGAGCTACTTAACTCAAAGACTTAATGTAGCAGAGCAATGTATGACTCATGCACAAACACCTATTATCATTACTACTTTGTTTTTTACCAATGGTGTTTTTATTGTTGATATATGTCTGCAGAAATGTATGTGTATGTATGTGGATGCTGCTAGAGCAATCTTATTATTTTATGATGCAGCAGACTGTAGCACTGTGCTCAGGACAAATTTCCCTTCGGGGATAATAAAGTTAATTTTACTTTAATTGCAACTTTCTATCATTGTCCAATGAATGTACAAACTTCTAATAAAATGTTACAGGACTAGTGTAAGTTATTACCATTAGATCATGTAGTATTAGATTAAATCTATTAAAACTGTCTGTTCATCCGTATCTGAAATTGGCTCTAATTTATAGAACAATTATTAATAGTGCTTCTTATCAAATGTTGATTCTATGACAGATTAAAATAAATGAGATTGAAAGGTTTGGTTACAACCGTAGTCAGATGTTTGGTTCAACCCACCTTAAAATGACAGCGACAAGAAGATTAACGGAGTTACTGTAATTGCACAGACTTTAGAGAGAAGGTGTAAAAATACCTGGGAATAAAACTGTTGAAGGAAGGGCTTCTTGGCTGCAGGCATCATTGTGTCCAGGTGGGACTGGAGGGATTCAAATTGTTCTGCCAGAAATACACTGAGAAAAAAGCAGAGAGACATTTAATTCAGCCCGGTGGTGGCATGCATTAGTTTCATTGCCAAAGGTAGACAGAGCTAATTTTAGACAACCTAGCACATTTATTTTTCAACATAGTCCCCTCCTACATTATACTCTGTGGACATGGAGCACTGTGACCCTTTCTCTGTAGAAGTCAGCCTCTTGGACCTCCAGAAAGTGGTTACAAAAGTCAACGAGTTTATTCTTCTTCTTGGGGAAGAGGCAATGGTTGGAGTGCGCCAAATCAGATGGACAGGCCAGGTGTTGGATGAGATTGAATCCATATTCCTGGACGGCAGCCATCACCACTGTGGACTTGTGGGCTCAAGCGCGGTGCTGGCAGAAGAGCACTACTCTTGTCAGCTTCCCAAACGGAATCTTCTTGATTTTCACCCAAAGTTGCCGCGAAGAGATCAGCATAGGGCCACTGTAATAGTGTGATCCTTTTTCAGGCGGTCCGCCAACAGCACTCCCTTTGGTTTCAAGGCCTTCACCATGTCGGCAGACCCCTTAAGGCTCGTTTAAACTCCCTCTACGTACAAAAATAAAAACATTCCTTTCAAACGGTGCCGTCAACACCCACATACTTCTAAGTGTCCTTTACGCTGGAATCCAGCGAGCTCTATGGCATTGTACCCTTTCTCATTGATGTATCAAGATGTCATGTTGACAGTGACTATCCTTACAGGACTGGGGTCAACGTTTCAATTCAGCTTCCCACCTCATTGGATGATTATGCCCTTAGACAGAGGTAGTGGCTGACTTCACAAAGACCCCTGTGGTCCATTTTCGCAGAAAGTGCTTACTTGCACGTGTAATTTCCAATTACACAAAACAGAAATACCAACCAAGTTATTGGCTTCAAACTTTCTGCATAATCACTCAGAGTTGAACCACAAGCATCACTTTTGTGGAAATTTTGGTTTGAGGTCCTGTATTGAATTAACTGGCAACAAGAGATGGCATTTAAAAAGCATTATATTAAATCTTTATAGCAGAGCAGCTCAAGAACACAGAATACTTGATACTTAAAACCTCTCATATTAAACCTCAGCCTTTATTGTCTGAGACAACAGTAACAGAATTAACCCTAAAGGAAAAACACAAGGTAAAGTCTTACTTCTGTTCATTTGATAATGTTAAAAGTTCAGATATGCTCATCTGCACAACCTGGAAACATTTCTGTACAAATGCCACCCTCTGATCATTTTCTGTTTATTGCAAATGTTGCACTTGTTCTGCATGATGAAATGCAGTTGGACAGGCTCTGCAGTTATCACAACATAAGTCGTCCCTCGACTCTGTGGTCATGTTGCACTTTGTGAGAACTGCTTCTACTTTCCAAATCTTATATTCTCACCTCAAAAAGCAAGGTAAAAATTATGGAAAACAAATTAGATGGCAGTTTCCTTTTTTTTCAAAAGAATTAAATTTATCTAGGCATAATATAAATAGCAGAGAATTAAATACAGGACAAAAAAATGAATACAGACAGAATAATTACCTCAGTTCTTCTGTGAATCCAGCTCTGATTAAATAAAGACCTTTTGACTTGGCCTAATCAATAGCTCTGGTGTGTTACAATAGACTGAATAATGAACTGGAGAGGACTGAACAATACAACACGGCTCAACAAAGTGATTTCACAACAACTGATTGAGCAGCAAACTCAACTCAAGGCAGACTCATGAGTGACCACCAAATTGTGCACTGCCTCTAGAACCCAACATTTGATTTGAACTCACTCAGCAATAAAGTGAACAACAAAAACTGTTACTCCAAACAAATACCTTCCTGTTCTTTAATCAGCTGTTGCACATCCAATTCATATTTTGCAATATGACAACAGCACTTAGAGAAATACTTTCAAAATTCAAGGTGGGTATGCTGGTATAGTATTCCCTTTTTTTTAACACCTAATGTTAATATTTTGATATGTATGGCAAAAAAGAAACCACCACATTATTATTTCAATCAATATATTTTATCTGGGCTGTATTAATGTTTCATTATATTCAGTCTTTGTCACAGTAGTCTGAGAATGTTGTCGCATGTTGTATCATTACAGACTCACTGAGTAAAATAAGACCCAAAAAGAGCTGCGGTGTCATGGTGATTTTTGTGGTGTGACCTGAACTCACTATACAGTATACCTGGACATTTGAAGTGGGCTCGATCTAATGTTCATTCAAAATAATAGATCTTAACTGACATGTCAAGTTTTGCTTACTTTGAATGATCTTGAAAATTGGAATAAAAGCTTTGGATGAAGAAATCACCAGATCATTTTCTTGACATTTCTATTTCCACCTTTTATGACCAGAAACAGTAAAAGTCAGCGTATTTTTTAAAAAATCATTTTCTTCTTTTAAACACAGACTGGCAAAATCAGAAAAACATGAGTCATAGGGTCAGGTGTATTTTATTTCCAATCCCTGCATGGGTGATTTATCTAATAATGTATGATATTTCATTTAAAGGGTTAGATACACAGATGCTCCTAATCTGTGAGGATGCTGCACAGCAGTGAATAATGGTACCTCCAACAGAAACCAATAAGAGCTGTCTGGTTAACACTAAGTCTGCATCCTATAACTGAGCCCATGGACATTTGTTCTTTTTCGTGGCGCAGAGAAAATCACATTAAGGTTAGCTGGAACATCTTGTGTTTGCCTCAGCAACGTGGTGTAGTGTGGAGAGAGAAAAAACCCCCAACACATTCTGCAGTTCACACTTATCTGATCACGCTTGTATAAATAAAAGACCTGAACATCAGCTAGAACAGAGAACAACAGCCAAAGGCGCTGCTTACGGAGTTATTTTCTCAGCCTTTTGCTTTTTCGTCAAGATGATTTCTAAAAATGGCAGTACGCTGAAGACATCAGAGGTTCGCACAATATACACTAAGGCTAGCTGCCTTTTCTAATAACACCCTTTCAAGTCCAAAAATACATGTCCATTTTCAGTCAGAGAAAATATTTTCCTGCAGTTCTGCTATGAATAAATCTCTCTCCTTTGACCCCAGGGAATATTTTCCTTTCAGATTTTACCCAGGAAATATGTTCAAATCTGCACTTTATTCCTCTGAGCTTGTTGCCTGCCTCATATACATGAAAAACTTTGTGCAAGAGAGTGTTACGTCTATTCAGCATTTTTGCAGCGTCATCATCTGTGCCCTTGATTTACAGACTCTCCTTATTAAGCACTTGTGCACTGCATGCTTCTCACAGTCCAAGAGCTGTCGACACTGATGAATGTTTGATTTAATTATGTAATTATGTGTGCAGGTGATGGATAGAGTGGGGTTATAACCACACAGATGGTGCAATAAACTCTATGTAGAGGTAAAATAAGTCATTCCGTGTCTTGTTCTAGTTAATTTTTCCCCTTTCAATTCCACAAACTCTACTGATGTGAATGTTAAAAGAAACAATGTAACACGCAAACACACACTGAAGGTAGCAAAAACCTTTGCTGGCCAGGCCATGTAACACTGCCTAGTGGAATTATGAATACCTCGAGGCGAGCAGTTAGCCAGAACCTTAACTTGATCAGAGACATCACACTGCCACGTCGCACAAGTCACAACATGAAGGCAGCCCCGATGTCATTGCCTTTGGTCCATATCGCTTACTTTATATTTATTAATACTATTGCATGGTTTATGTTCGCGTAAACTTCAAGTATTACCACTGCAAAGTCATTTTTACTGTTTTTTATTGGGGTGTAGCGTCCACTTACAGAGATTCAGTGGCCACCACCCTCTGTGCCAGGCCGTAGAGAGTCCCACTGTTAGTGAGGACCACCAGTTGGCTGAGATGGGGGCTGGGCACCTTCTCCTTTCTGTCCTCTGCTGGGCCGTGGACTCCTGCATTCTCCCCTGCTGCTTCCTAGAAGACACGCAGGTGGACAGGCAAGTTAGTAAGCAGATAAGGCAGAAAGATGCAGAAAAATGTACATTTGGTGTATCACTGGCTTTTTGAGACACTTTTCAACTCATTAATGAAGTGCAAGATAGTTCACCTTAAATACCTAATCGCATTGGATGCTCTGACCCTGTTATGCTAGCCTAGTTTAGTAATTATTACAATTAGAAGCAGCCTAGTGACATGTGTATTCACCTGGAAACAGCCGTAACAATGGATTAAATATTGAGAACTTATTATCATGAACCTTGGTTATGATTTCTGATTAATTGCTAGTTAACCTGACATAACTAATATTTCATAAACGATTAAATTATATGGTTAAAGATGATAAACATGTGAGCTGAAATACAATGTTGTGGAATTCAGTTACGACAAAAGAACACAAACTCTCACATCCAGCAACTGTTTATCTTTCTTATGATATATTCCCCATTGTACCTCTCCATCCAGCAACCATCTTATCCCTTCATTTGAAAAGCAATTGAAACAGAAAGGAAAGATTTTAACCTAAGTCCCTTCCCATCAATCACAATGATCTATATCTGTGCACAAAGCCATTGAGATTCCGTATAGGATGGAAGATAGTATTATTTTCCATAAGATATGTCTAGGTGGCATGATGGATCACATTGACATGTAAACTCTGCAGCAGCAAATCCCCCTTAAACAGCCTCTGGAAGATCAATAGCAATCACACAGGTAATGAACGAACGGGACCGATTCATGCTGTACCACAACATCCACTTACAGTACATATTGAACTCCTGTGCAATCTGGGTTTAATATTGCGTAGAAGCACCACAAGTCCTCTGGACTGTTTTAATTACTGAGACTGCACAAAGGACAGAGCATTAAAAAGCTCCTATTTTTAAGGAGGATTGAGAATTAAATGACACCTCTTTACATTGATTCTAATTCATCTGAAAAGATTAATGAAACATCAAAACTTGTGTGATAAGAGGTCCTCACATTCTAAATTCATGTTCACTGAAGCTAGAGAGAAAGCAGAAAAAGTATGCTGAACCACTGATCTGACAAAGCAAAGCTGTAAAACAGACAGTAGTGATGTGCAGAAATTATAGGGATGACATTTTTATGTAAACTGTTCACTAAAACAAGATACATGAACAGCATAAAGCACGAAAATTCACAAAATACTGCCCTGCTGACATTTATGATCCAGACCTGCTAGAATAATACCTCCTCCTCCCTTTGTGAAATTTGTAACCTTTCTAGGCACTCAAAGTTATTTATCTGTATTCTGTCAAACGTTCAGTGATGCAGAAACCATTATCAGTCTAAAATAAAATGTTAGCACATTCAAAAGATTCATATTTGTATCATATTACTTTTAGAGTACAGCAAAGGGAATCTAAGGGCTTCCTTATAGAGGGTGCAAAATATCACTCCCAAGACAACTCTCTAAAAATGTAACAACGTGATAGTCAAAAGGCAGAAACATAAATAAAACAAAAATAGAATGAAACACTCCTCACTACAGATATAAGATTAAATATTGTACGCCTTGAAAATTAAGTGAATAATGAATAAGTTATTAATAATATTATATCACTGTCCACATCTGATTACAAACACACAACATTAATAATTGTTCCTTAGTCTGAATCACAAGTAGCAAACTGGCAGAACTGAACTGAAAGGACAAGACAAACAGTATAAACTGATATTTTGTCCATTGCAGACTTTCTCTCCTCTGGCAAGAGGCTGTAGAACATTCACAGCAGAAGCCCTCATCTAGACCAAACCATGCACACGCTGAACAACAACTGAACCTCCCGAAAACACACTTATTCTAAACTCAGGGGGAGAAGCTGCAAATCAAGAACGCACTTTGTTTAACCTGTACTTATTCTCTGAAGTATGCAAATGCTTAAAAGGACATTTCAACCCAAAATCAAAACTGCATATTCTTCTCTTTACTGTACCTGTAGTGCCATTTAACCATTTAAATTTGTTGTTTAATTTCCAAAGAGATGTGATACTTCTCTTAAGTAAAACTGAACTAGATGGCACATCGTATGAAGCTCAAAGTGCCAAAAAATACATTTAAAAAAATCAGTGGCAATGTTTTGGTCCAGAAATCATGACTATGTCAAGATAACAGAAGCACATTTCTTTCTGTGCAGTAATACTGTGAGGTTTGGTTGAAAAAGAAAGTTCCTCCATGATAAAACTACTCACAACAATTGAGTTACCGGATCAGGATTTCTGTACAGATAATTTGCTGTTGAGTTCTTCAATTTATTTATTTTTTTTGGCACTTTGAGCACCACAGCCAAAATGCCATTTAGTTAATTTGTGAGGCAGACATCACTAAAAGTTGGCAATTCACACCAAAACAATCTAGATGCATAGATTCCACAACAGGTAAGGGGGAACATACATATAAGAAAATCCAAAATAAGTCAATTAAAATTGATTTATGGCAAGTTAATTATTTCCTGTTTTCCATTATATCAACATCACAACATTAATTCAATCATGTGCAATAAATGTGTTAGCATTTTATGAATAAACAAAAACTGAACTAAAACAAGTCAGCCCGATCAGTGATCACTATGGAGGGATAAAACCACTAAAACAGGGACAGGCTTCAAAAGCACAAAAAACATGACAGACCAACATGCAGTGGGTATCGACTGAATCCAGACAGGCCATTAAATATTGACATTCAACTGTAGGAAATTATTCAAGACTTGGAACATGACAAAACCTTTTTCACAGGCTGGAGACCATTTGTATGGCTGATGGGCCAGACCCACAGAAACAGACACAAAGGAAATTGCAGATGAATAAAAAATGATTGCTGTCTTTTTTCTTTTGTAGTTTGAAAATAGTTTGAAAATACAACATTCAAAATAGCTGAAGAGTGCTGCTGGGTCAAAACATGTCTGGCCACTTCTATTGAAAATAAAGTTCTTTTCACTTAATGGTGGTTTACATAATTTCATATTCAAAATGCATGCCTTTAACTCATTTCTCCTGGGCAGCACTGGATTTGCTGGAGGTACAAAAGATGTAGCCAGAGGATTTTCAGTATGAGACAAAAAAAAGTTTTAATATATGGTACGTGATTGCTTTAAGTATTCTATATTTGAAAAGAGGTTAAGGAAGGTTACCCAAGTTACTCATTTTCGTCCACCACTACAGTACCACTGCTGCTTGCAATTCTTGTCAAACTCTTCTCTCCCAACCTTTAGAATGTGTAACCTATAATTCTGTTGAATACCGTGGACTTCTATCATTGTTGCTGGTAGTTGTATCAATCAAAGTTGGGTTGCATTAATCTACCATTACAGTGAAGTCTGGTTTGGTCAATTTTTAATCACTCCATATGAGGATTGACCTTTCAATGACTGCACCTCTGAAGCATAAAGGCTTGATGCAAAAAAGGAAAAGAAAAATGCCTTCTGAACTGGAGACTGGAGAAAAGTTTCTTTTCAAGTTGCATATGACTAAATATATATATAAAGAATTTATGCTGTTTTGAAGGCAAAGGGTGGTCACACCAAATATTGATTTGATTTAGGTTTTTCTTCTGTTCGCTCACTTTGCATTTTGTAAATCGATAAAAATAAACAATTAAATTTTATATTTTTGAAAGCATTCTTACTTTACAGCATTTCCTCACACCTGCCTAAGACTTTTGCACAGTACTGAATATATATAAACACACACACACACACACACACACACCCATGACATTTAGGATTTTATTCATCTCACTTTCAAGTGCTGAGGCAGAAAAGCGAGAGCAAAGAAGTGTAGATGCAGCTCCAAGCTTTGGTGGTTTGCAGCTCCCTCAGCAGGGTTTTAAATTTTCACCTGTTTAGGGTAACACGCACACTGATTGTGATACAGCATCTGCCCTGAGTGCCTACCTCATGTTAATTATTTTATTAGATGCATGATTTAATATTATTACATGCTCAAAATGATCAACATGATTTGATGGAATAGTATTAACATAATTTACCACTGTTGTTGGTCTTTGGTGCCCCTGTATATTTAAATGACTTGTAGACATGCAAGTCAAATTTGACACATAAGAAAGGATCTAGCATGTAAATATTATTAACACAAATACTCCCTTACAATTTAAATGTTTCTGCCTGTTTTACTCAGCAAATAAATGCTAAAGAGGCTGAGATGAGGAAGCTTATTTCTTCCCATTAAGTAATTCCTTCAAATGAGACTAAACTTCTTTGCTCAATAGTTTCCTTAATCCTGTGGCAATTATGGCTAGCGCACAGTAATCCTTGTGGTGGTTGGCAGACATGCAACAGAATGCAGCTGCAGATATCCTAAGATTTACCAGAAAACAGGTAAGATTTTCACTTCATGATTCAAACATGTAGAATTAACTTCACCTTGCAGCTCTTCAGTCATCCTATGGACCTACTGCACTTGATTATTTTACATCCTCAGAGATACAACTGCACAAGAGCATGATTTCGTCTTTAGAATGACACATAATCAAAATGACTAATGACTTCAGCAAGATAAAAGTAAACTAAAATAACTACTGTAATGCCAAGAATGTCCAAAAATGCCATCTTGGATGAACTAAGCATCAGCAATAGATTTATCAGTCAAACAAGTGTCTGAAAATCTTTCCATATAGCATGACTTAGAGTGAAAAGGTCATTCATCTTTTGATTTACATCCTGCAGCTGCTGACGATATTAAAGTGAAGTTTAAAGAGCGATATATAGCAAAAGAGTATTTCCATAGTGGACTGTAGTATATTTGTTTGTACAGTAAACTGATAATTGCACCATGGTGATTTTCAATATTGGCTACAAGATGAGAATTGTCACAATGACAAGTAGACATTTTCTGGCAAGCTGATAACATGAAAAATGTAAAAATGCCTCTGTTTATGTACAGTGGTGTGTCGTAATTTCTTCTTTTTGTGTATATCTCATACTAAACTATGTAAAATCTTACAACGATCATTTTATTTAATATGGTAATAAGGTTATCCGATACCTACATCACCAATGTGAAAAGGTATCTGCCTCCTTAGAAAATAAATTTAAAAAAACAACCAAACTGCATTAATAACTGGTTGCAGCTGGACTAGACATATCAAGGCCTGATTACCACCAGCCAATGATTTGTTCAATCAAATCATCACTTAAATAGACCATTTCAGAAGCAGTTGGCTGGCAGGTACCAGAAGCACACTATGAAAAAATCAAAAGAAACAAAAGAAAAACACATAAAAACACTGACACTTTTATTTTACAAGTGGTACAGCTGGAGTAAACCTGTACTGAGACACAAACACGGAAAGGCACAGGACTGGATATCAAACCTTTGCCTTCAAGCAATAACGTCACACTGCTGTGGTCCTAACAGTGATCTCATGGAGGATCACACATCATCAATACTGTCTTCATCTTCCTGATGTCCAAACCGAGTGTTTAAATTGCTGTTAATTTCGCAGAGCAAATTAGTAATGTCAAATACAGTTTTCTCTAAAATCCTCAGATCGGACTTTGATACTTTCACAGACAGTTGGCAGCTCTCTTTTGGATGTTCAACTTCTGTCTCCTCCGAGGTCTCTTCAGTGATTGCCTTTGCAATGTTGTCTGAAGCATCTTCAATCTCCTGAGAGATTACAGACATGTCTTCTTCTGAACTTTCTTCCATGATGGGACTCAGCTGCGGCATGAATTCTACAAATGTATCATTGTAAATAATCTCAAATATTTTCTCTGGTGAAACCATCTCAGAGGGATCCAGTTTATGGTCATCAATTCGGAGCTCTTCCTCATCATCCAGATGTGACACTGTGTTACTCTGTCTAAGTAATACAGGCGCATCATCAATACTGTCTTCATCTTCCTGATGTCCAAACCGAGTGTTTAAATTGCTGTTAATTTCGCAGAGCAAATTAGTAATGTCAAATACTGTTTTCTCTAAAATCCTCAGATCGGACTTTGATACTTTCACAGACAGTTGGCAGCTCTCTTTTGGGTGTTCAACTTCTGTCTCCTCCGAGTTCTCTTCAGTGAATGCCTTTGCAATGTTGTCTGAAGCATCTTCAAGCTTCAAGCTCACCTTTGCAGATCAGGCACACAGAATAATTGCAATAAAGCAGAAATACAGATAGTTCAAAATGTCCAAAGCAGCATATACAAATGCAAAAGCAGGGGCGATATCCAAGAAGCCGTCCGCTGAACTCGGCTATGTCCATGCTGGAGATGATTTTGGATGCAACAATTTTAAGAGAAAGGGTGCACGAGCTTAAGTTACTTATGCTTTTCCTTGCAGTTTAATAAGCTCATTTTCCATAATTGTTACGAATTTAGTTAAGTAACATTTCTGTGATTGTTCAATAGCTAGCTACTGCTGTGCCAGTAAACTTGCTGGCTAGCTTGCTATGTAGCTGATGGCCGACAGTACCCAAGCAAGTGCAGCTACCGTTGTAAAGCAAATTACTCATCCGCAGCATTATTGTGATTACACAGCAATGTGACGCTTGACGCCTGAACAGTTTCATAGAATTATTAGCTGTCCTTGCTTGGGTAATGTTGGCTGATCTAAAGCTAGGTAGCCTGCTAATGCTAACCAGCTGATGAACCTCTGAAACAATAGCACAAGGTACAACATTCCAACACTGTCTCTGAATAATGTTTTCTCAAATGTTATACTGTGTTACTTACTACTACTGCCTAGGTGATACAGGTGCAACATCATCACTGTCTTCATCTTCCTGATGTCCAAACCAAGTGTTTACTTTGCTGCCAACGCTAACGCTGTCATGATGTGTCATTTTTCTGTATGGCTAGGGGGTGAATAAAGATGTGTGAACCATAATTTGCCTTTGATATTAAATATGAACAGGATGGCATGACATCAAAAATAAATACGCATTTCTACTGTTGCTCAGTATATAATCTTTCATACACTAGTTGTAATCATGCTCAATTAAATTGTCATTAGTTTAAGATTGGCAAGTTGGCATTAGCCTGTGACGTTAAATTTTACAGAGACGATTCACTGTTTATTGTAAATAGTTTCCTATTCACAATGAGGGGAAAAGAAAATGAAGTTTTGACAAATGCCGAGTGAACATCAACCCAGTATTAGCGGTTGCGAGACGCTGCACTGAGTTTATTATTACAAGCATATGAATGATTTCCTCTGTGGAAAAATGTGTCATGGTCATCCAAGCATGGTCAAACAGTGCTTCAATAAAATGCTCTTAAATTTCATTTGTTGCATGTCCCAGTGTCAAAGTTAGGGGCATAGGCTGAGCGCACAAACACTTCACTGAGCAGAGATTTATAAATCACACCACCTTTTTAACAGTCGATACACCTCACATCAATTTGGCAGGTTATGGGTCTGAAAATATTCTTGTTTTCATTTGTCACTGCCAAGATATTCACCTCAGAGTAAAGAAAATCATCATCACACACAGACTGGGACCCTGGGGCACGGAGTGACGTGTGTATAAACAAAATAAATTAGGATAAAAATGGAAACATGTTGCATAAGCAGTGAAGTAAGCCATGGAAAATAATGAGAGAAAAATTACTGTATGGAAAGTAAGAATATTGCCATAGCAGGTCTTAGGTCTGCTGTTATTATTGTTGCTCACTGACTCATGTCACACAAATATTGACCGTGTTGGAATATGAATATTCTGATTAACATGATAAAGGGAAAGAGTAGCTGCACTAGGAGAAAATCAAAACTTCTATCCCCATGAATAGAACTTTATTTTGATAATGATGAGTACACCAACATAGAATATCAGATGATGAGGCTTTCTTCACTCCGTTGTATAAGCAGCACAATTTTAATTTACTAAATTACAAGAAAACAATCATTTCAACAAAATAAACATCATATTATATAATGATTGTAAGAGCTGAAAAGCTGAATGCATACAGCCTCTTTGTATTCAATTCCATTTTACGAAAAACATGTTTTGGTTTGGGAAAATCTTTAAAAGGCTGATTACTATCAACATAAGCACATAAGCATGTTAAAGCCAAGTTCAAATTCACTCGTACGGAAAGTGACAGAAAGCAATCCGCTGATAGAAGATCCTGAATCTACACAATTAGGCCTATCTAAACTCTTTAATTAGGTCAGAAGGGGTAGGAGGTCTGCCCCGATGAAGCAAAACTTTCTCTTGCGCTCATGCTTGAAGCAAATCAGCGCTAATATAAATTTGTTTGTAACAAAGGTATGGAGAGAAAAGATTCGTCACACGTATTGATATAAGACATCGTGATGTGATAAAACTATTTAAGGTCAACTTCTCCAAATGACCAGAAAATGTAATGTTTCATCCAATGCAGCTGCCCATTGTGTTTTCTAATATACACACATAGAATGATAATAACTTTTATATTAAACATTAGAAATCAAGAGCAAACAAGGCAAGAACAGATAAATACAGCAGCAAAGATGAGAGAGAGAGATGAGAGAGAGAGAGAGAGAGAGAGAGAGAGAGAGAGAGAGACTGACAGTCAGTCTCTCGTTTAGTTAATGGCAGCTGTATTAACTTTTATCATGACTGCATGTTCAAATGGTACATCCCTACATGAGGCATGAACATCGCTGATCTCTCTTTACCACTGCTGTTTGGTACGGTGCATCGATTTGATGCACCCTTCAGTTATTGAGGCCTTTTGGGACCTTTTTGCAAAATGGGGACTAAAACGTCCAGTGGAGACCTCTGTGCTTATGGATAACACCTAACAGTAATGCCCTAGAGATACAAAAGAAACTGTTGACTTAAAATGTGTCAATACACATCCGTTACAGATATAATTAAAGGGCACATTAATGGCTTTAGTTACACTTTAATGTAAAAAGCTGAAGTAGAAGACACCGAGTGTAGCCATCTCCCTTTGCTGCCACTCGTGTTTTTTTGGGGGGGGGTTTTAATACATATTTTTTGTCTGTGCTTGTGTGTATTGGGTGGGTGTGGTTGCTCTTTCCCGTTCCTCTGGCTTCCGGCTTTGCTCATCACCTTGTTTTAAATGCTGAAGAAATATGCGACTCTAAGGCAACTTTTTACATGTTTTACATATATCACAAGAGATCCAATCATTTCTTGCTTCATCTTTTATCTTTCTGGACTTAAGATTCCACTAATTTTTTGAGCATACTACAGCTGATACACAAAACACTTGACAAACATTTTTTAGTTTGTTTGTGCTTCTTTTCTCCTCCATGGTTTGTTTCATTTCTGACCAACCTCACTCTTTGTCCTACTGTCATCATTTTTGGCATTTGCCGTACAGATACAGCAGTCTCTTAATCATGTTGTGGCATCTGTGTTCTTGCTGTCAGGCACCACTGAGACTTCATCAGTGATCAGTCATTAATGTGAAGGGTACAAAAGAGAAGAGTGAGTCAGAATGTGGCAGTAATTGCATCTTTCAGTGAGATTCTATGGATAAAAAAATATTTTTGTTGTTCACAGTAAATAAAGAAGCTGCCATGTGCCAAAAGACAAAAACAGCTAAGAAAAAAATTAATGGGAATGTCAGCTGCCTTTATTTGAAGCCAAACCATAAATTGATAAGGGATTTTGGAAAGCAGCATGATGCCAAAGGCTTCTGTATGAAAAACAGAAAAAGCAGCTTGGCTAATAAGGCAAACATAAACTTCAATAACCTAAAGGACCTTTGGATTGTGTGGAAAGGCAAAACGGGAACAATTGTTCTGTCTGCGAGGTATTAATGCGAAAATGGTTTCCCTATGTTGACCAACAGCATTGGAGCATTGCTGAATTGTAGTATTAAGACATCATGCATCCAAGACAGGGAGCTCATCCAACCTTGTGTAATGATTAGAAATTAAGCCCTGGAATTCCAAATGAAAAGAAAACATTAAAAAAAAGCGTCCAGGGAGGGATTTGAAAACAGATAAGAGCAAAGCTTTGAAAAAGACTGACAAACAGGGAAATAGCAGTAGTTAGATGATGAACAAGTCCTGCTGTTTCTCCCCAGATCAAAGACAATATGTTGTGATATTTAGCCAGCTGAAAAATACTCTTAATGAGGATACATGTTGTGTGTGTATATATGTACAATAACTGTGATGCGTTCAGACTCAAGTGTAATGAGATTCTGCTATGCTTTGTGGTATTCATATGGGACATGTAATCTTTTTCCCATAATGCCTTAGGAAGACATTGGGACTAAACTTCTGTCTTAATCAGAATGAAGGATGGAGAATTTCAAATCCACAGGGGGGGAAAAAACAACAACCAGCTTCCACTATAAGTCACATCTCTGTATCATATTTTATATTTTACATGATAGTTGCACGTCGAACTTAACACAATTTCCTTGCTTCACAAAGCCAGCTAAGTTCCAGGATTCCCTATGCAACAATACTAGAAGAGTGCATAGTAGAAGCAAACAATAGTTACTAGTACCCGCAGCTGGATCCTGCGATCCATTGGTTTCACTGGCTTGGACAGATTTTCTAAAGTGCTGAGTCCACCTTTGCAAGAGCACCTATTTTATCACTGGATTTTTCCCTACACATCCGCTGGGTGATTTGTCTTGTTTAGCTCAATTTTGAGCAACAGCCTGGGGTATTTCTGAGGTGGGAATGGGAGCCCTTATCTACCAGAAGCAGATACCTCAGCAGGAGAGACGGGAGCTCCCTCTCAGTATCAAATCTGCTGGATCCATCATTAGAAATGTGTGAAGTAAGATACAACAAAGTGGCTGGTGTGAAAAAAAGTTCTGCAAATACACTAAAGCACATAAAAATGTTGTCTTAATCAGCTTCAAACTCTTTTAACTAATTGATTAATGTCGTATAAAAACACAAAAAGCGAAAAAGTTTTAAGATTAGAGTTGAAGCGTGTGAGACAGTTTGAAAAACATGATGTCACATACTTCATTGCACCTATTAGAATGTAATGTAGGATAAATAGGCTTCTTTAATTGTAAATTTAGTGCTTTCGCATTTTGGAGCACAAAGGAGGATAATGGTAAAGGTGCCAAGGTACCAATTATGCTTCTGTACATGTCAAATAATGACGAGGGAGCTTTAACCTAAGAATAACCATAAGAAGTGTGGCTTTTCAAACACCAGCAGTTGCAAGCAAACACTTAAAAATGCATAATTACTTTCAGATGTTATCCCCTAGCAAAACTTAAAAAAATAAAGCAGCTTAAGCTGGGGTTTTGAAAAGTGATCTTCCAGTTGAAGTATTGCAATCTATCGTGATTGACTGCTTGGTCATCAATCCATTCCATTGAGATTTATGGACAAGTTGAGAGGACGGGCTACTAGGCAATTACTGTCAAGTAGATCCTATTGCACTTCTTTGTCACTCTAATACTAGTAAATTTGGTTCTCATTAGATGAATGTCAAATGGAATTAGGACCTTCATTTATTTTGTGCGACACCACCCATCACCTCTTTCCCAGAGCTTGTCTGCCCACCTGCTTTCACTTTTAGCAAGCTATAAGAAGACTTAAAACGAAGAAACCAAACTGAAGTATGCGGAAGAGGATGCAGAATGCAAATGAGACTGAAATTAATGTGCATAATTCTGCTCATCATGCTCATGTGATGAGTCATCTGCAGAATTTTATGAGAAGTTGAAAGAAGCAGGGGTTACTGTATCCGTGGGGATCAATTGTCTCCTCCTAAAGCCTGAGGAGCATGACCTGCAACTATAGGCCCATCAATGAAAGTGTGTGTGTTCCACTGACACTCCTACAAAATGTCAATACTTCTGATATCCTGACAACTGCAGTATAAACAGTCACACCATGCAGCTTAATTATGATCCATAATCCCCATCAAACGGTAATCCCTTCTGGTCGGTTGCACCATTCACAGAGCGAGACAGAGAGGGAGAGAGAGAGAGAGAGAGAGGGAGAGAGGGAGAGAGCGGGCCACAACAAAGACACCAGTTGGACAGTGATGTAAAACTCATGAGAGATGTAGAACTAATGACTGGATTCAGCGTGCATTGTGAAAAAAAAATGTAGCATGTAAGAAAAATTGAGTATGGCAGGAAGCTGCAGGGTTTTTGAAATTTCAGGTAAAAATAGATCATTCTGAGGCTACCTGAGGAGGGAATTATTGTTGTATTCTCTTGTATTCTTCGTCAATCGATCATTCAATGGTCCTGATTTCGTTTTCAATATCATCTTTGTCGGTTTTGTGACAGCAGAATGTAATCTCCTTCTGCCCCGGACAGTGCTTGGCTTCCATTCCCTTTATGCCGCAGGTGAAAGGTCACAAGAACACGAAAAACTTGTTCTAAGTCAGCTGATCCTGTATATATGTCAGTCTCACGAGAACATGTGGCACTGAACAAAGATGGTGCCACAGACCGATGAACAACTACAGGATGTTACCCATCAATCAAGGTAAAAAAAAAAAAGAGAAAAAGAAAAGAAAAGGAAATCAAATATAATTGACAGATGTTATTTTCATGCCTGGGCCCATGATGTACACTGAAATATAAAAACAGCATTTTATATGCAGTTGGAAGCACCAATAGACTGGGAAGAATTGTTTGTGCTGAGAGTCAAGAGGCATGTAATCACTGGCACACAGCTGCTAAAGAGAAGGAGGGGATAGGACAGATTAAACTGAGGGAGGGAAGAAATGGGTGAGAAAGAGAGAAAAATGGGCTGACTGAGTGAGGGGGTAAATATTGGGTGGTTTGAATATTTAGAGAAATGAATGGATGGTGAACCACGGGTGGCCTTGCGATTGCTTGGCAATGGGAACTCTCTCCACAATGTTGCCTGCAGCGACAGCTCTCAACAGCTGTCACAGCTGAACTATCTGGAAGCGACAATATGGGCACGGATGAAGGGAATGCATTATTCTGACACTGGCGACTAACCTGCCCCGGGCAATTTCATCAGAGGATTAGAATTTTTCTAACAAGGATTGTAAGCAAATAGTCATTTTATGTCACAGATGACTTCTTAGTAAAACAAATCAGTTCCGAGCGTCACATCCAGGTAAAGATGATGACAGCACATGTGGTTAAACATTATGTAACAAGGCAATTATGTCTCTGACAATCTCAGAAGTTTCTGCATAACATCACAAACTTGCAAACACTCAATTATTCAAAGAAAGGCAAGTGAACTCGAAATGAAAACTGTCAAACCAAGACGAGCAATGGGGGTATCAGGTATAAGAGAGGCGAATAAGGGAGAAAGAGAACATAAAGGAGGGAATGATCTTTTACCTTTTCCTTGTGGAACTCCCAATTTAGGCTGAAGCCACTCAGTACCCGAGACGTGAGAGGGAATCTCAATACCATACATATGGGACTCAAACTCATTACCAGCACATTGGTTTTGGGATCCAACAGTTGCAACAGCAAGTCAGGGGAAGAAAACCCGAAGGATTCAGCAGCTCAACTGAAATGCAGTGTGCAATTAACTTTATAATCTGTATACAAATGAGGTCCACCCTGCTGCAATCTCTGGAGTGTGTGGGTGTGCATATTTGTATGCAGGTTGGGGGGAGTGCATTTAAAGTGTAAAGGCAATATGAATGGATGCACATTCTAAAATGAAGTCTGTAAAAGAAGTCACCTATATTTAAAAAAAAAAAAAAAATTCATCATCCATGTGCCCCCACATCTACTAAAACCATGGAAACTGCATATAAAAGACTATATACTAAAAGCAACTTCTTTTATCAAACAGGTACACACTTTCAATATGTCTAAACAATTTTGATGGGAGAGTGTATGTCTGAGAGATTTTTGTGTGTGATCTTGATGTGAAACCCAGAAGAGCAGAAACAGTGAGATGGAGAGGAAAAACATAGGGAGTGCTTTGTTAGTTTGGAAAATAGGGCATTTTTCCAACATTGAATGATTTATAGAGATGAGCTAAAATAGTTTTGCATATGCGAAAGGGGAGACTAAAAGCATTTGCAAAACATAAGAGATATGAGTAGTGTAGTTACTTAGCCAGAGGACACAACCTGTGATGTCCACAGTATGATAGGATTATTCTGATGGGAGATGCATGTATGCTGTATATATGTGTGTGTGTGTGTGTGTGTGTGTGTGTGTGTGTGTGTGTGTGTGTGTGTGTGTGTGTGTGTGTGTGTGTGTGTGTGTGTGTGTGTGTGTGTGTGTGTGTGTGTGTGTGTGTGTGTGTGTGTGTGTGTTGGTGCATATGATAAGGGTTCACAAAAACACACACACACACATCTTAGTCATTTGTCTGTCTGTGTCCATTTGATCAGCACAATAAACATATTTTCCACAGATGGCACCCGAACATTCCGCTCATATGACTTTTGATAATTGTTCACAACTTGTTTGTTCATAATTGTTCAATTCTTCACAAAAAAAACTTACTGACGTAAATAGTTGCTATCATATAGTTCCATCACTCTGCTTAATACAACTTATGATGATTCATTATTCTTTTCTGGGTTTTCATCAATCTGCCTTCTTGCATATATTGTTTTAATTTTTCTTCTTCTTCTCAGTCAAACCCACCAACATCACAGCCAAATAACAACGTTTACTGCACCAGTTTCTCTCCTCTCTTCTGCTCCGTTTCCACTGAGGGCGGGGCCCCTCACCACATACACTGATTGGAGCAGAGCAGAGACAGATGAAGTGTGGATAACTTTGGTACTGTTACAAACAAGCTTGTAAGTGAATGACATGCTGACCTGCCTACAGATTTGATGCTTTTGTATTTTCCGATTAAATAAAACAAATTGGTGATACTGTTTTGCCCTTTTTGTTCCTTGTGAACTTTGCTGGAAGACGTGTTTTATGTGGAGTGAGCGGCGGACTGGACTCTGTTTAACAGTTAACCTTTTAAATGCAAAATGTCTTGTTTACCAGCCAGTCATATGCTAACATAGGAGGAGCATTGCTCTGATTAATTTTGCATGCAGTTAATATACCAGCCATAATGTTGTTTAAATGACATTTCAACTTCTAGCATTTGTTCCTGGTGTTCTTCACCACCGGTTTGGAAGGAGGTTACGGGAGTAATTTCTTGTGAAATAAATACTGTGTGGCAGATTTATCTTATGCCGATGTGAAGAGTTGTTAATGTGAATTTCATGCAGTTTGTATGAAAAGTAACTATCAAAAGTTAATATTGTTTGGCAAGTCTGCATTGACATCTAAGCAAAGAAACTTGTGTTTAATTAAACATGTGTTTAATGGGGATAGATGCAATGGATCCGCTTTTTTCAGTCATAACTGCTTCTCTTCAGCCAAACAGGAGAAAGACGCCATTAAATACTTCACTTACCCCGACCAAAAGAGCAGTCAGCCTCGGTGAAACCCTGAGGCAGCAATGCTTATCACAGCAAAATGCCACTATGCTGCCAAGTAAATGCTTTGTTTATAAAAGATGCTTTGTATGCAGTGTGAGAACAGCCAATTGCATCTTCATGCTAATGTGATGTTGGTTGAAAAATGCCGCATTCGCCTTACGTCATGTTCTACTAAGATATATATTAAACGTGAGACTGCTACTGATTGAGGCTTGTCACTGGGTTGTTATGAGATTTATAATCATCTGACAACTTAACTCAAATTGGTAATCAAGGAACTGCCAGCTCTTTTCTCGGAAATGTTGCAGAAACGTCTCAAAAAAGAAAAACACTAAATGGCATCGTTTAATAGTTGCAGCCTGTGGTGAACACATAAAATTAGACACAAAGCCCCAACGCCTCAGAGAAAATGAGAAATGAAATAATAATATTCAGGATCCCGCGATGGGAAAAGAATACATTTTCTTTTTCATTTTCACAGCTGATTGTCTACTGTGAGTCCCAACATAACACATGACATTTGATAAAAATCTAATTTAACTATGCATCGCCAATATTGGCCTATTTTCCAATATAACAACACGTCTCCACTTTATATGAGCCTGAAATTAAAGCTGAGCAAATATCATCTGATTTCTAAATCTTCAAAACCAGACACTTGTGAATTATAGTGTACACATCAGATATATGCAAATCCCATTTTAAATGAATGCAGATGTAGTGTAAGTCTCCACATTTGAGTTCAAGGCAGATAATATGAGTTTGTTGAGCCATTCACTCACACTTCAATCATAATTAGACTCATTATGTAACAGAGGAGACAGACAATAGAGAGATACACTATCGGACAAAAGGGTAGAGAGTGCAGACTGCACCAGGCTAATTGTTGCTATGTAGTATTATAGAGGGGAGATGTGATTGAGGCTAATGGAATAACACACACATCCACCTTGGTGCGGCCACTTAAAGAGAGAGAGGTGTGTGTACGTGAGTGACTACTGGCCAGATAATGACGACCCATAATGCATTTAGAGGTGACACAGGCTATGGTCAGGATGGATAGAGCGGATGGGTAAAAAATACAGAGGTATAAAGAGAAGAGAGGCACATGGGCCCGGGCGAGGGAAGCATGTTTGTGTCGGGGAATGAGACGAGGGATTAGGTAACCAGAGAAGGCGAAGAGACAGACAACGGAAAAGTGTGAATAGAAGAGAAGGAGGAGGAGAGAAAGCGTTTCAGTCTCACCATGTCAATGAGACTCTCCTGGATCCGGTTCAATGTGGTCCTCAGTCTGCTGCTGATAAGGCCCAGACCCGATGACTCATACTGTAGAATACACACGCACAAACACATACACATAGCTGTGAGTCCACGCCATGCACAAATTACGTGTGAAAGCTCGCGCACACGTACAAATGGAAACATCAGCTCTCATCTCTGGTTATCTGAGGTTTCTGCTTCTATTAAGTAAATTCTAATCAAAAGAAGGAGGAGGTATAGGGAGGAACAGACATCCAAAATCAGACAGGCTACAGTGGTAACAGACGATAGGTAGAGGAGGAGGAGGAAGCAGAGGGTCAAAGCACAGCAAACCCAACATCAATGCTTCTGGCATTGCTTTCAGATGTGTTTGATGTCCAGAGAGCAAATCAGCCACACCTTAAGGGCTTCAAATCAACCACACCACAACTAGTGTTGACAAGTATTTTGGATTCACAAGGCAGGGACAACCTTGTGTGTAAGTCCTAATATCTCTGCAGATCTACTCTTACCAAGCAAGCAGGGCCCACCATCCTGGCAGTGCCTGCCTCTCTGCCACCATTAGCTGGCAAAGACGGGCTTGGGACAGGCTATGGATGATGATTGGACAGCACAAAGGAAAAAAAAAAAAGAAGCAAATTTGAAAAAAAGACAGCATCAAGAAAAAAGCAAACAAACAGAATTAGACTGATGGATAAATAACTCTGATGTAACTAATCACAAACCCCTCAACCGCCAGAAACATCCAGTTATTGTCAAACCTTGTGGGCAAGATGAATTATATTGTGCTAATTTGTGCCCACACATTAACATACACTAATCTGAAACGTGCTCCCAGTTCGACAATGTCACTTTTCCATCTCTCAGATATGATACAAAGCTCAGTAATGTTCAAAAATTAAGTATCACTGACGTGTTGTTACTTATTCTCGGTTGCTTGGATTGAATATTTAATCTCTACTACTACTGTATCTCTCCTTGTGCTGCTCCGTCTCAACACATCTGTGCTACTTCTTTGTTTTGGTACCTAACCTCTCTCCTTCTTTATGCCATCATATTGCAAACAGAGTGACACCATACATTGTCCTCTATCTTTATCTTCTCTCTGTCTGATTCTCTTTTTCTTACCAAGTCTTTCCCGTCTCTCTCTAATCCAGGTGTCTCCCATGGGGCACAGCTTGCTATACTTTTTTTTTTTTTTCAAAGAGACTTTTCCAAAAAATGTTGTACATCTGCCTCTCTTCGTCACAGCAGCAGAAAAAGCCAGGTTATTAATGGCAAAGGTGAATCCATTCGCATACATGAAAATCACATGCACATAATGCATCTTTAGAAAATGTGTCACAGTTGATAATGCAGCTTGACTTTACAAAATATAATAATAAATATTAAATCTCATTTATACTTTATACTTTTCGTACAAGGGAAGTAGCTCAAGTACTTTACAATAAAAAAAAAGAAATAGCACATAAAAACACAAAACAGTCAAATTAGACAATAAAAAGACAGAACATAATAAAATATGACAAAAATAATCTACATTTAAGGGTATTTACCCTTTGAATATTAATATCACCCATTAATCTTCATGTTAAGAAGTCAAGCATCTCCATCTTGATTCCAGTGGTGTAAAGAGAGGGGAGCCTAGGTCAAAATACCAGCATATATGAATGGCAATTTCCATAAGCTTTTTAAAGATTCAAAGGGACATTAGCAATTCCCTGTGGGTGCCTCTTTGAGACTATTCATGAAATGGGTGGGTTCATGAAATTACACTTAATGAGGACGAGTGGAAAAAAGAGAAAGGGAGCGTTTAAGAGCAAAGCAGACAGATAAAAGTGTCATGTGAGTAATGAGAAGGGAAAAGGCAGAGGGGATGGGAGACAAAGGATGCTATACGAAAGGAGCAGAACATGTAAAATTAAGGACATTATAAGGCTCAGAAGATGAGAAAATGGGAAGGAATGAGCAGGCTTGACAGAAAAAAATGACATGCAGTATGTGTGTAAAAGAGGAGCAGGGTTTAAGACAAGGTAGACAGTGATATGGAGAAAGAGTGATATCCATAAAGGCAAGAAGACAGAGAGAAAGGGATAGAAACACTCACATACTGTATATTGACCCAGTGGTGAGATTGAGACACACAAGAAAAGCGAAAGCTTGACTAGCTGTCAACACACACACAAAATCAAACATGGCAATAATGCATATAGAGCAGCTGCCCCCACGGAGCACTCAAACCTCTTTGTCTCTTCCACCTCAGTGGGACAGAAGTCACTTTGTAGCCATCATTACCACTTCCCTGAGGGTAACACTGACATAAATGCTGTCTTCTTTCATTGTGAGGTGCAGTATAAATGACGTGATAGTCTTTAGATGGAGTGGGGGAGACTATAACCTAGCAAACAACTGTAATATTGGCTGAGGACAGTATTGGGAAAAGATGGAAGCAGTCATTATTCCCAGTCCCTCTTTAGAAATAAATGCTGGCAATTTTGTGAAACCACCACAAGTATTATTATGTAACTGTGACAATGCAATGAAAAAAAAACATAATAAACACACACACACATACATATATGAGATATTTGTGACAGCAAAAAACATAGATATGCACATCACAAGCATTAAAGTAAGTCTCCTGCATGAATTATCAGTCACCGCTTTTTGATTTCACCACCTGGTTCCAAATTTCTCGTTGATAATGCTGGATGACAATCGGCAACTGTCCAGTCAACAGGTTACCAAACAGTTTGTATGATTTCATGTTTACTCCTCTAGGTTTGTGGGTAAAAAGGAGTGTGAACAGGAACAGGATCATAACTAAAATGCAACAATGCATCGATGCATACAAGTGTGAAAACACCCTTAGACCAGGTGTGAAAAAACAATCTTCTGCGTTTTTATTTAATCTATTCGGTTTATTGAAACTGGGATGTCTTAACTGCCTTCACAAAGGCTTGTGTATTTATTATAGTATCTCTTCTGAACTTAAATCTCAAATCCCCCTGCCCTTATGGTAACAAAGAAGAAACTAAAATATTGAAACAAATAAAAACTAAACATTGAAAAAAAAATCATAAAATGAAATTTAAAAAAAGAAAATTAAAAACGTAAACCTATAATAAGTCTACAGTGGAGATGGTCACATATGCAAAAACTGACACTGAAATTAGAATAATCACAACATAAATAACAGAAACTGATGCAGTCAAAATGTTGCTGCAAAGCTGCCTTTAAAGAGTACCTACACCCGAGTCTAATAATCCAGATTATGGCCTGGTGAAAACATGTTTTTATTCCAAACTGTGCAGCAGTTATTTACTATGGGATTATATTGCTATACTACATGCCAGCTGTGATGTAGGTAACAATTGAAGTGAATTGTAACTTTCCAAAGTGTGGAGGTCATCTGCCTGTGTTGTACTGATTGCTATCAACATAAATATAAAAGACATAATAAAATGGCAAAGTGATGAAAAAAAATACTGTACCATGTCATTGCGTCCAAAGAACGTGTAGACAGCATACAGGTAGTAGTCAAAGAGCTGTGACACACAGTGGATGACATCGAAGGCGATCGGCTTCAGAATGTTCATCATCTGCATGTACTTCCCTGCATTTAGATGTCAGAAAATAAAGTTTACAAGACGTTTGTTTAATGTGTTCTTTATGTGTTCCTGGTTGAACATCAAGATTTGACGAATTCAAAATGGGAATAATTTCAGGCCTAAGTTTGTGTTTTCTTTTTAAAATAGTGCAAATGTATAAAATGGTTCTGCTCTTAATTACCTCTGGGAGATAAAAAGAGTTAAACTACGGTTAAGTTAATCATGGTCACACCATAACCTTGAGAAAAGAACTTTAGCAGGATCACATTGCATTTGCATACACTTGAGGGAAAGGATTTAATTCAGCAGAAAGGTATTAAAGGCAATGAGAACTGAGGTACAGGGGTGCAACAAGGTTACCATTGGCTCAAAACCGATGAATGGAGGAAAGGGAAGAAATATCGAACTCAATCTAGTTGGCTTTGCCTCTGAGACAGCACTACTTCTCTCAAATTCTTATTTCTTATGCCCCTTTCTCTTAAATTCTGCACTAAGATCTCAGGTAGAAATTTAACTCCATCAAAAAGCTGCAGAGACTGACTTAGAAGAGATTGCATGGAATCAAACTTTGGCTTTTCACTCAGTTTTGCCATGCAGCTCTAAATCAATATTACCAAATGGGTGAAAAACAGATTACAACAGAATGGTGATTCTAGGGAACATTTGGAGTATGAACAGAAGAGGGATGATCAGTTTCAATACAAACAACAATGGGATCAGATAATTTTCCATTGTTTGAAATGCTAAGAATAGCAGCAGATCTCTATAAGCCTGATTTATTAAAGACGTCCATATAGCAGAGGATTTGTTCAGCTGCACAACACAAACAGAAGAGATAACTACTTCATCTAATTCCTTTTCCCACATGAAAATCACATCATGAGGGTCATATTGCCAAAGAGCACGCCTTACCAAGAAAGGGCTTCAGTGTTTTCATAGCCATGTTAGAGAAACTTGTACCCAACTTTGGGAAACAAAAGGTCAGAGCTCAGGGCGAAGGCTAACGAGAATTAGTGCAGCTAAGTCACACAGGCAGAAGCAGGCACTTAAGAGCGCCAATGCGCTGCTGGTTTCATCTGTGAATAAATGGAAATCTCGACAGACTACAAAGAACACTCACTGTGGCTGAGTCTGGGCTGAGTGCTCTCAAGGAGAGGTAAGTGGTAGAGGTGTGTATGTGTGAGCGAGCAGGACTCACCAACAAGCCGGATGACGTTGAGGGTGGTGTTGGTGAGGATCAGCGTGTTGGTCTTATTCAGGTTGTAGTCTGACTTTTTCTTGCTTCTTATAGTCTCTCGGGACACACTAATGCATGGAGTGGAGGTGGGGGGTGGGGTGCGGGAGTCATGATAAAAGGAGAGACTCAGTAATATATATTAATATCACTAATCCTCAGGAATGATAGACCAGGTTCAAGACCTTACTGCGGGTCAGAGGCTTGTAATTGATCAATCAGAACCCATTACACAAGGCAGGAGGCACAGAAGGACCTCTTTAGTGAAGCCTGTGAACTGGTGGTCCTGGGGCACCAGACCTCTAGCTCTAATCATCAAGCCATATTACCCAGCAATCATTACATGGGCCTCTAATTTCTGGATGTGACCATGCGACCCGTTCAATAATTAACTATTACAAATTCCGTCTTACAAGAACGGGAAATGGTCATTTTTGGTGACTATAGGCTAATCTCAGGTTAATGCACATGGGGAGCAGGAAATCTAATGTGGTGACAGAACAAAAATGTCAGCCATGTCAAACCTGTGAGATAATGAAACTCAGCAATGAGCACAAACATCACAATAACATTAATAAATAATTGTAAAGGGGCGCAGATAGCACAGTGGTAAAGCGCGCCCCATATACCAAGGCTATAGTCCTCTAGCGGTCGGTGCAGGTTCGATTCTGACCCATGGCCATTTGCCGCGTGTCTTCCCCCACTCTCCCTCCCACTTTTCCTGTAACCTCTTCAGCTGTCCTATCCAATAAAGGCATAAAATGCCCAAAAAGATTTTTTTTTTAAATAAATTATTGACATTACTTGACAGAAAATGATGTTTATGAGTAATCAGTAATGAGGTGCTACTGAATAAGTAATATAATAATGCGTCTTTTCTGTGCAAACAGGCGTAAAGTCAGTAATGAGGAGCTATTGAATAAGTAATATAATTGTGCGTCTTTTCTGTACAAACAGTGTAAAATCTGGTGTCAGCTCTCAGATATGCACAAACACATGTACAGACACAATCATAGGTTCTTACATAATTCAGTCCAGCTGGTTTACTGACAGAAACACAATGAACTGAACAGGGAGAATTAAAATTAAAAACTCCCATCATCATCATGCTGTATCAAAAACATCCAGATGTATGTGGTGATTTATGACGCATCTATGTAAGAGGACGACATGAATAATAACAGCTATAACATGTTTAGACTGTAAGGTTTTGCATTAATTATAGACCTCCGTGATATAGAAGTAAGAACCGTCCACAATCACTCTTAATTTTCTCTTTCTTTTACAAAACAAAGTGTAGAGAGATGATTTCCTCCACCTTTATTCAACAGTGAATAACCTCTCAGTTGTCACCAATCACATAGGAGGAGGTGGGAAGAAAGAGAATTTTTCATGGGCACACAAAAAGCTTGACACAAGCTTTCTGCCTACTTAGCAGAGTTAGGCAGAGGTGAGATAAATTTATCATTGCTGAATGAGTAAAAAGCGGCACAATGCAAGACTTCTCATCCTTTTATAATCCTTAAAAAGATCCAAGAATATATTATTTTATTTAGTCTGTGATTTACAGAAGTTACATCTATTTCTGTCTTTTAATGTTCACTTACTTCTATACATTTGAAATACTAAGTAGTGGAAATGATGGACACATTGATACACCACATAGCTGTGTGCCTTCTGAATGGTTTGAAATGATTCAACTTGGAACTGACCTCTTGAGGGGGGCATCACCCGTCTGCTCATCAACGTAGTCCTGCTTGAGCTCCTCTGGGACGTCGCTGTCGCTGTCATAATCTTGGTAAACACTCTTCTCCAGCTCATCTGACTCGTACTTGAGAAAGAGGTAAGAGAAAGATCAGACAGACGTCCTGTGAGATAATGGCCAAAGAGCCAGAGCAAAGACACATATCACCAGTTGTGGAAGACAAGAGGAGGAAAAGTGATGCAGAGGGCATTTTGTGTCATTGCTGTTGATTGGATAACACATTTCAAAGAAAGGCTCATGAAAGTTAATAAAAACAGGCAATACAAACTGGCTTCTAAACAAGAAAATGTTGTAAAACAACACTGTGTTAAAGGGCTCTGATAAAAAAATGTTAGAATTTGAAAAGAAATTGTAACATGTTTATCTTTTAGCTCCAATGGGCATGTAACAAATCTTGACGAGGAAAAGCAGAGTTTAGATGAGGCTCCCTTTAAAGACATTTTTTTTTGTCCTTAACTGCAAGCTCAGGCAACACAATAGACATATAGAAAGAATTACATGCTTTAGAGCAAACCAAGAAAGGACCCCTGTAAGCCTAATATGTTACATAATGTAATATTGCTTTTGATGTTGAGCCTGAGAGGAGATATATCAATATAAAAAGTAGCTGATGTGTCAGGGCACCTGTGTAATCTCTATGCTCCATAAATAGAAGGGAACTAAGTCATTTTGAACTTCATTCTAGTCATAGGAGGAGCACATGTGTATAACATCCACAGTACTGCAATTTTATATGGATTACTCTATCCATAGCATAGCTATCAGGATGAATCCTACAAAAGCCTGGAAAGAGAGAGAGAGAGAGAGAGAGAGAGACAAGGTTTGTCTTCTTCTATCCATCTTGTGGTGTGACAACACTTTGGTTTGCTATCAGAGTCAAGAGTCAGAGTCATCAAGCTGTGTGATGTTTAAATATTAATATTACCTGCAGCGACCCCTCAAAAGGAGAGATATGTTCTTCTCTGCCATCTGTGCCATTTATGCACAAGGTACTGCAGTTTAACAGCATTAATTACTTAATTAGTTTAATTAGTAAATGAGTGTTCTGTTATTTAAAACATCCTAAGGTTCCCGCACACGGCCAGTCCAGTGGAACTGTTTGGAGAAAAACAGCCATCCTTGTCTCAAAGCCAGAGGCACCAGTAGAGGTGCACTGATATTTCCATGTAGGTGTAAGTCTCTAAAGAGAACAATTTGTTTGTGCGGCTAGCAGGTGGATAAAAATGTACACGCAGATTCAGATGAGCTTAGAGCCGATCCATGCACAACTACTGTCAAACAAGAAGAGTAGAAAATGTGTTTCTAAGAAACAGTCTCTTATATTACACGTCAGACAATGCATCAGGGTCTTCTAATAATCATGATAGGTTTTGCACTGCTGACCCTACACCATTAATGAAAGTCTGCTATGGCCCAGGTGATGGCAGCGTAAGGGCTGCCGTAAACCACGTCATGACACACAACGATCATGTCCCAGTTAATTAACTTGTCTCTTTATTAGCCTGGAGAAGTGCGCCACCAGGTAGCCTTGTTAAGTAGACATGCTTATGTATGTGGGTGTACCTGACCGGTGGTAATGAACCACTTGACCGAATCAAGCACACACACACTGTAAAGCAAGACAATATAATGCATACGATAGACCAGCATTTCTCAACCTTATTTCAGTCACGGCACTCTTTAAAAGCACAAAATATCTCGAGTCACTATAGTCTTGAATATATTTTAAAACGTATACTCCGCATCCCTCCGATGGCCAAAGCAAACACGTGCACACGTATGTATGAGGCTGAGAACAATCTGCATTTTCATAATATGTTTCATTTTTGGGGAATTTTAATCAATTCTATGATGTCAGCAACTTCAGGATATTCCATTGCAACAAACACCCCAGATGAATCCAGATAGCGCCCCAGTGATAGAGAAAAGACAGTGATAGAAAACAATAAAGGAGCACAATATGAATTGCTTTTGAAATGCTTTTATCCTTTTTTTCTGACAAGACATAACACAAATAATACTGATACAAGTAATTCCAAGCTATTAAAGAGGCATCAAACCGATGCATGTTTTGAATTTTGGCTTTCTTTGGCACTTACTCCGTTAGATGCAAGCACATCCTCTGTCTCCTCCTCTTTGTTCTCAGCGTGCATTTCAAATGGGTTTCCTTGCTGTAGGTACTGCTGGAACAGTGACAGCTCCTCCTGAGCTGGGCTGATTGAGGACGCTGCCTGTCTGCTTGGGGAAATGGACGGAGAACGACACTGGCCCATGAATTTAAACTCCTGGATTGGAGAGGATGACACAAACACAAATAAGACGGAGGTGCATTACATGCATGTTAGTTTCAGTTAGCAGATGATGCACATAGGAAAAGAAACTGAGACTTAGATATTGAGCATTTTTAAACTTGATCTGTGTTATCAATAATACCATCTAAAAGGTCATTTTGCTAGTTATTAATGGCTGCATTTGCAGAAGAAGCAATAATAATTAGTGGTAGAATAAACCGTGTGGACACAAACATTTTCACATGCATAACTTGACCCAAGGGCACAAACACAAGCAAGCTGTCAGCTTGCAAGGTAACTTAATTCTTATTTTATGTTTTTGTTCGTTTGTCCCCTTTGAGTGTTTGAGTAAGACACTTCCCAGTATAATTAATCTATTGGAAAATGCTCCAAGTTCATTAGCTGAGATAATTTCAAATAGATCATATGAAGTTAAGTCAAAAACAGTGAGCAGTGTTTGGAAAGAAATGTAGAGAACAGACTCAACCAGGCAAAATGTAGGTATGATTGTAACAATTCATAACAAAATCAACCAAATATGAATAATACTGAAAATTAAAATGTTTTCAGTCTCTGACATCATTAGATTTTAACCAATTTATAGTTATATATATAGTATATTTTACATACAGTACTGTAATGGGATTTTCTTCCAAAGCATTTTTTTTTTCTGAAAATGACCGGATTGAGTGAAAGATGAGGTTCTAATCTATGTTTATGTTCACTTTTCATAGCACTTGCAGCCTGTTAAAATTCTACACAATGCTTGTGGCCAGTAGTGACTTTTAAGTCACAAAGAATCCCCATTTCAGCTGGATGCCTGTAACACACAAGCATTCGAAACACAAGCTTTAATCTTTTTTAATGTCAGCCAGGCTTTCATGTGCATTGCCTGTTCACCATGCAGTAATGTAGACAAACAAAAATCGGATGGCAGTGGGTTCATGATGAAGATTCTTTGGCACGTGTGTTTGTTGCAGAACGTGCCCATGCATGAATGGAAAAACAAGATGCATGAAATTTAAAAATCAGACTCCATTTATCTTTGTGACATTTCTTTCCTTCCATTTATCATTTCTGCTTCTGTGAAGTGAGCTCAAAGTGTCGGGATCTTCTCTTTGTGTTGGTGATATTACATATGCAAGAAATGCCTTCAATATTTTGTTTGGGCCATAAATGATGCAAATTAGACTCTTATAATTAGGTATTATTTTTAGGTGCTGCTCATGAGTGTGGAATATAAAATCCTCTAACATACACGTCACATGGGAGAACAGCAGTGTCGTCTGTGTTATATAATGTACAAGTGAACTGTTCCTCCTCCAATGTGCCAGCTGACACACTTGCACATACACCCACAATAATAGGATCCCTTTCCTTTCATATCCTTATGCAAATTTCACAGTGGTGGGGGCATACAATAAGTGACAGTGTAGAATAAATGAATGCTAGCATGATTGACTCTCTCGCCTTAGAGATATTCCTACTCACATGGAGCTGGGCGATGTTAAAGTTGGACTTGACTGGGCACAGTTCCCACGTTTCATTTTCCAGGAACATCCTCAACTCTTCCAGTCGTGCCCTGTGGGATTCCGAGGAGAGAAAATGAAGGAGGATCAAGAAAAAAAAGACAGAGGAAAAGTTAAAAGGAAGATGGTAACCTCTGTCCATAACTGACCTTATGCCATTTTGTTCATTCAAGCAGCTTCTGTGTTTTGAGTCCTGATAAATGTGCTGCAAATGTCACTGATGCACAGAGAAAGGGAAGACGTGTGTGTGTGTGTGTTGTGAGTGTGTGTGCTTATGACACCCAGCTGCTCACCTGCTAGGCTGATTTTGGGTCTTCCTGTGTTAATATCTGAGCAGGTTTGACTTAAAACATTGCGATACCTCTTGTTGTTTGTCTTAAAGGTGTTTGAAGTATGAGAAAGGAGAGAATGTGGAACAGCTGCAGTTCCACATTCTCAAACAGAAATAAGTAACAAATGTGTATTTAATGTTCTGACTTCACTGTTGCACATAATGATCATTAAACGAGTCCATTTTGCATCATTTCCCTACAGTTATATTCATCCAATGGAATACATTCAGAATTAAATTTTTAAAACATTTCACTCATTCAGATAAAATGACCACTGATGGCAAAGTTCTGAGATGGTTATCATGTCTGAACCCTGACAATGTAATACTGTCCTTTGCGCCCGCAGGCCAACAATACACCCACCCTGATGACTGAGTGTGTTACTTTAGGCAGCTGACAGGCGAAGTTCACTGATGGATAATCTCTTCAGGAATAACACCTGGGTGGAAAATGAATAAAACCTAATGTAAAGATGATGCATACTGGAAGCCTCCAGGCAAAGAGTGTGGGTATTTGAGTTTGTGAGCACATTGACAGAGAAGGGGGAATAATGTGGCTTCATTATGCTGTCTGGTCTCTACCCACTTTTCTTCTTCTCTCTCTCTCTCTGGGTCTGTCACCTCTTACCCTCTTTTTCAGTTCTAATTACAGTCTCACAATGAGATCAGCTCCATCTCATTGCCTATAACCTAAAGATGTATCGTGTTGCGCCTCTGTTTCCCCCTCCTTTGACATTTTTTGTCACAGGAATGAGGCTTATCAGGATTCTGATATTTAAGAATCCTGTCAGTGAATCTTGACAGGCAATCACGCGCTGATGAATGCAAATCAGCAGTAATGATGTATCGGTATGAAAGAATACATATTCATGCAGTTGGCAGTAGATTATGCAATCAAGAAGTAAATCTGCTTCTAATTAAGTGAGTGTTACTATATCATTACACTTCTATGCTGGTAAAAGAGTATGATCCAGACAACCTATAGTTGTGATTGTGGAACGTTTCCATGAAGCAATGACAACGTGCTGTCCTAAAATCAATGCACTTTATATCTAATTGTTGTTATATCTGTTCATTCAGCCCACTGAAAGAACAGAAATAAAGTCTTTATCCAGGTAATGATCCAGCAATGGGAACATCTTACCTGTGATAGTTTCTAAAGTAGTTGACACTCTGACGTTTGATGGACTCCTGCAGGACCTCTGATTTACTGCTACAGAACTCCTCACCCACCTGCATCAACCTGGGAGAGAAGGTTTAAATATGAGGAGACAAAGGAATCTTTTGACTGGTACAGCTATCTGATGTAATGAGAAGGCCCAGCGTAAAGAGAACAAGTTGAACTTCTTGCTTGATAAACAATTGATTTGCAGTACGCATGGCCACAAAGATGCAACCAATCCAAGTTATGATACTATGATTAAGACAAAAATAAGGTTATTGATCTCCAGATCTCTATGTATATGAGCAAAGTGATACATTTGTTATTATAGGTTTATTTTAAAAAATGATACAATTTTAGCTCTACATCGATGTGCTTTTGCATAAACAATCCTTAATACTGCAGTCAAAAACGTAACATTTTCTAAATTGATTGTTCATATTACTTTATAATTCAGTTTAGAAAAAGATATATATTAATATATCAAAACAAGCTCTTTAGCTCTTTAGGGGGGACCGCTGTGTGTGTTTGATTGACAGCTGAGCCAGCAGGGGCACAAAAACACAACGTACACAGACTTGCTCTGCTAATTTCACAGTCAAGGAAAGACAGCTACTATTATCAGTAGTATTAAAGAAAAAGGACAAGACAGGTCTGAATCCAAAGAAATCCATCATTATAAAATAACCTATTTTGAAATTTTTAGGATAGCTGAGTGATTCAGTAAATAACAAAATTATGTCATCTGCAGGAAGGACCTCAAATTTAGCAATCCCCTTCCACCTACAAACTTGTTTCTTCCTAACAACATCACATTTTAAAATTATTAGTATCACATTATTATAGTCAGTGTCAATATATTCAAAGTGTAGTATTTAAATGGGTTTGGAAACACTGGAATTATAATTTCAGTTTTGGTGTGCATGTCAAGTTACAGAGAACTTTCTCACCAAGTGTGCATGTTTGTGTGTAAGTGTGTTTGCATAATTTGAGTCCGTTAGTAAGGACATGACTGAGCAAAAGAGTATCGTGAGAAACAGAGCGCAAAAAAAGAAAAAAGAAGAAAAAAGATTGCAGGTTGACTGGGTCAACGTGAAAATGAGAAAAGAGGGCTAAAGGGGCAAAAAGAGGGCAGTGACATCAGGCATAATAGGGACCAATTAAAGGAGAGAAGGATGAGATGGCTTCCCTGGCCCCGCAGCATACCTGCTGATGATGTCCAGTACCACTATGAAATCGTCATATTTGAAGTTGGACATGTCTGTCCCCAGGATGTAGGCCTTCACTTTCAACTGGACATCCTGGAGAGAGTAGGGAGAGGGATGGGGTGACTCATGGGGAAAGAACTTATAATTCAGCAACTCTGAATTGAACAGAAAACTGAAGAAACAAATTCACAAGAAAGTAGTAGTGAAGAAAAGGGAGGAGGAAAGGGCATATGAGAGAGAGAGAGAGAGAGAGAGAGAGAGAGAGAGAGAGAGAGAGAGAGAGAGAGAGAGAGACCTGCCAAATCCGTGTAAGTCCATGCTCCAGTTTCTTCTTCACATAGCTGCGGTCCACCACCGACTCATCAGACTCTGTGGCTGCTGCATCATCTAGGGGTATTCAAACACACTCTTAAGCAGTCAGACAATGAAACCAACATCTCCAGTGACTTGGTTCCTCCTCAAATATAAGCTCACTATCCTCTGCTTCGTAGAATACCATGTGAAGCAGACAAAGCAGTACCCCAGTATTGCATCGTAGCTGTAATATCTTCCCTTGGCTGGAAATTGCTTCAATCACTCTTAAGCTGTTTGCACCGCTTGAAGTGGATCTCTGGAAAAGCCAGAGGCGGTGAGCTTGGTCATCTCGGTCAAGAATTATCTCACTTGTCAATGTTTGTATTTGTGATCAATCTTTTAAGGAAATGTAAACATGATTATAGTGGGGTGGTGTTAGATCATCAAAGATCATCAAAAATGTCCACACATTATTCATAACAGGCTAATACTAGCAAAGCATGGCTATGTTTTATATATATTTTAAAAAGAGCCTTAGTTGTGACTGATAAAATTATTTCTGGATTAAGATGTTGTTATTATATATAAATAACAATCAACTGAAAAATATGTATATAGGTCAGTATGTAGGTATATAGGCTGGTGGGATTCAAACCACCAACCTACTGTTCCAAGGTCCCATTGTTGACCTGGCGAGGGTTTAGACAGCCTCTCCAGGTTAGATAGAGTAATTAAAAAATTAAAAAGTATTAAAAAAGATTAAAGCCACCCTTTGCAAAGCTATACATGACCTTTGGTATTGTAGGTAGCAGAGTTCTTGATGAAATACAGTACACCCACAGAGGCCTTAGAGCGCCCTGCTTGTTTAGATCTATGACTAATAAAAGAGCAGCAAAAATCTAAAGTTTAGACAGAGAAAAATGTAATCATGACTCATAGTTTTTTGATTATTATAACACCACAATCCAAAGAGGAGGAAATAGTTGTTAGTGATGCAGAGTTAAGAAATCCCCAAAACTCTTAGAATGAAAAAAACAAAGCAGTACAGCTGATTAAAAATTTATAAAATGGTTAATAAGACAAAACAGAAGATTCCAAAGTAGTTTAGTACATTAAGGTAGAACTGGCCCGTAGCATTGCATCACATGTTTAATAAATAATTCTTTAAATACATTAAAATAGTTTTTAAATTCACATACACATCAATGTGTGAAGGGGCTTGCAAATAAATAAGTACGGTATACATATGATCGATAGGTAGGTTCAAGGTACTGTGCTATGTTATGTCGACACATACTGGGAAGGGAGTGTGAACAAAAAGTATGATCAACTGGGTCCATAAAAAAAAAATTGCTAAATTATACTGGGAGAGATCAGTAAACCATAGTTTATTTCACACAGTATGCTCTGTGGGTTATTTTATAGAAATGTTAATGAGGTGTAAAGGCCAATTCTCACCCTGACTGCTGAAAATGGATTGTTCTCTTTATCATAGCAGAGCAGACAGCCGCCATACATCTCAATATTAGTCTACAAGGTTCATGGCCATGAACATGGAACAGATGCACAAACTGGCCATGGTTATTTACTCACACACACGGAGCGAGCCACGTGCCTGACAGCCATCAGTGCTGATCAAACATGGCAGGGTGTGTGTTACAGCAGCAAATCTATTCTGTCAGGAGTGTGTGTGACCCTGGACCATACTGCATCCCCAAACAACCTTTTCTTTCATCAATTGGCAGCATTAATGACTAAAACACTACACTGACCAGCTTAATTCATCAAGTGGCCACGACCTTAAAATCAATGGGATGCTCTCTTTTTGCTTTATCTTGTGTGTGTGTGTGTGTGTGTGTGTGTGTGTGTGTGTGTGTGTGTGTGTGTGTGTGTGTGTGTGTGTGTGTGTGTGTGTGTGTGTGTGTGTGTGTGTGTGTGTGTGCGTCAATGCAACAGAAAGTCAGACAAGAGTGATTTTTATTGGGTCTGACCGTTAGGACTCTGAAGGCCTCTTGTGTGAGATGGGGGTCACAGCACTCATCCACTAAAAGACAAAGCCGGTACAGTATCGCTGTAATCCCCATCCCATCCCGCCCTATCCTACACGCACACACATACATACATACATACATGCATGCACACACACACACTCTTAAGTATAAAAAGAGAAAGGTGAGAGGCAGAACATTGCCAGGGTCAGGGACACCTCTGAAGAGAGGACACGGGTGACAGACAATCAAATAGTGAGATGATGGATGGGTCTCGGGAAACGAGAAGTGGGTAGTGGTTGGTGCGTGTCCTTTCCCTTGCAAGACGGATAGCATCTAATGAAGGAGCCTGAGGACACAGCTTGTCACCAACCATTCAGGGCATCCCTTATGTTCTCATTCATCCCTCTAATGAATTCTGTACATTAACAAAATGGAAATGAGCTATCTTTCAATCTGCAACAGGAAGATGCCAACAAATCTGACAGTTCTATATTTGCAGCCAATATCTAACAAAGTCTTTGGCAAGACACATGATGTAAACTGTGACGAGGTGAAAAGTGCTATTACCGAACCCAGTGTGATTTCTTTTCTTACACTGGTAAGAAATTCAACGTCTAATGGAGCTCACTGCTAAGCCGCAAAGTATGAATTGCCTTGACAACGGAGCTTCCCAAGGCTGATGTTTTCACATCTGGTTGAATGAATGCAGGTTGGAGAGGAGCAGTGACACCAGCATGTCTTTTCGCATTGATCCAGACATAAGCTTTTGGTTTTGACAGATGTGGTATTCAGTCTTCTTCCTGTTCTTAATCGACCATAACTTGAGCACAGCTACGCAGAGTTTCCAGTGCAGAGTCAATGTTCTTTATACCGTTATTGTCACAAAATGTACCAAATGTACAAAAAGAACAGGTAACTTGCGATCATATTTCTAAAATGATCGAAAGGGTTTGAAATCTAAACGACGATGATTGAAGACAACATCAAAAACAACTCCTTCTGTATGAAAGCCCCTCTGTGTGCTTCCTGCGCACTCCCAGATGAGTCACATGACCGCCTGGAGCATATGGACACACGCCTGTCCCGTGCCTGCTTTGGATGGGCAACAGGCAGATCAGTTCACTCTGCAGGGACAATTAACACTTTCCATTTCTCCCCCAGCAATGTGTGTGCATGAGTGAGAAAGGTGAGGGTCTGTTTGTGTTTGTTAACCTTCGGTGTAAGTTTATGTCCTGTTTATATTCATATCGTAGACTATTCACCGGTTTAAGTTTGGTAAATTACCGCTGCGTCACAAGATGCGCTTTATTAGCGAATGAACTGTATTTAGGTTATTTTTGTAACATGGGTTCTCTGATTGCATGTGAGGGAGACACTGCATGTAAATGGGGACCAATATCAAAAGTTTGTTTATACTGTTTAATGGACATAGTTGTACATGTATACATATTTGTAGGATTGTGTGCTGAGATGGTTTTCCTTTGTGGATGTGCAGAACCACATATCCACCTGCATTTGTTTTTGTTTTAAGCTTGTAAGCTCACCTGGTTGGTGCGATGTCATTCAGTACCACGCTGGATTTGACCACTTTCATGTCATTGACAAAAAGTCTCTCTTTTGTGTGACTTTATGCAAAATCCTGCTGACGTAGAAAGTCAACAGAGCCGGAGGTGTGAGCATATTTGTGACAGTAGATAGGAGAAGTGGAGGGAAAAGCAAGGTGAGCAGAGCAGTTTACTGAAATAAGGAGGAGACCAAAAGCCCTCTCTTCAATGTCATGAAAATCTGCAAGTGCATTCTCAATATGTCTGGACATATTTCCAAAACTATGAGAATTACATCAAATATGATTGTGCATTGCTGACGTGTCAGCTTCACCTCTCAATAATCACTTACGACCCTCTAGAAGTGGGTGGCAGAACTGCAGAAACCCTGAGTGTGCATCTATTTTCTTCTTGTCATTATTGTTTTTGCTGCGTTGGGGTGTCTGTTTTTCTGTGTGTCAGCATTTGGGTAATGGCCATAGAGTCCCAGCCAATAACAGAGTGCAGGGTGTGAGGTGGGACTATAGGTTTAGGTGACCAGGTTACATTGCTCTCTGAATCTCTCTGCTCTGCTCTGTCTATGTCATGGATGTATAAAGCGTGGCGCGCGTGTGTGTGTGTGTGTGTGTGTGTGTGTGTGTGTGTGCGTGCATGCGTGCGTGTGTGTGTGTGGGTTCTTCACCTGACTTTATATAAAATCCAACAGTGTGGCATCTTCCTGCAGCGTTGTGTCGACGTGTGGACTTGTTTAATTGTGCTTTAGAAAATGTGTGTGTGTGTGTGTGTGTGTGTGTGTGTGTGTGTGTGTGTGTGTCATTCACCTGACTTTATATAAAATCCAACAGTGTGGCATCTTCCTGCAGCATTGTGTCGGCGTGTGGACTTGTTTATTTGTGCTTTAGAAAAAAAAAACGATTTAAAAACAATTAGAAAATAAAAGTTTATTTCTCTGATGCATGATTTGTTGGTGCTAATGCTGCTTCTCTTAATTCACTGTCTAGCTCACTTGACCACTGCTGTTCTCTCACGCCAGGACGAAGGGGCCAAACCGAAATCACATCCTACTTATTCTACAAAGGGGAAAAATATTTTGAGGATCCACGCCCTAAAGCCAGATCTGCTCCAAAGTTGAATAGCTTTTCCTTGGTCCTTGCTACACCCATCCTCTAAGTTTCCAGAAAATCTGGACCTCCTTGGCGGAGGTAATAGGAGCCAGATCTGACAGTCCTGTTTGTGTCAACATGGACATAGAGCACTGTCAAAGTCAACCATGACACATTTCCATAAGAAAAAAAAATGCATCATTCATGGTTCATCACATGTGCATATATTTATCCTTGAAAGCATATGACTGGGTCATATTCATTTTGCAATTTAAATTCAACAATGTTTACATATAATTTATATTCATCCCATTAGGACAGACAGTCAAACTAATTTAAATTTGATAATGCTACAAAAATGAATACATACAAAACACTACAGCTTCAGTATTTGCAGAAAGGAGGGCTTTTACCAATGACAGTCAAATGAAAATTGATAATTCCAATACCAACGCAAAGACCTCTCCACTGAAAGGGGACTTGGTAAATACTGAACAATGCCATTTCAGTCCTGGTACAACTACATTGTGTAATCATGCATGGACTCACATTCAATCCTCTAATCTCTTTTCATACACCAACATTCAATCATTTATTTCTGTGAGCAATGACACTGATAAATCTATTGACTGTTGAAATCAAAGAGCCAGGAAAGAGCGGCACTTGTGAGAATGTGGATAAAGCTGACCTCATTCTAACAAAGTCTTTGTAAATTTAATCTGAATCTTTAATCTTTTTTGGCTTTGACGAGGTTTGGTGTCTTTAGAGTAAATTGAAATGAAAAACTAGAGAAATAGGTATATAGAAAATCAATCTGAAAAACTGAAGTATGGTTTGAGGTCACAAATATTAGCTTGTGTTCCCTCTGTGAGATTTGAGAAGCTGCTGTATATTATATTTCTGAATCTAGAATGTCATCATATAGTAAGATGATTCTACGGTGAACTGAAAATGTTCAAAGGATTACATATGGGTTATGTATGGTCTCTTACCTGAAGTGGTTGAGGCCTCCTGTTTGTCATGCTCCTCATGCCACTGCATGGTGCGGTGGTAACTCAGCATCACCTCCCACAATGCCTTACAGAGGTCTGTCAGGCAGGGAATGTAGCTGTCCGGGGTGATATGCTGCCAGTGGAGAAGTGATGAAAACATCTCTTTACAACAGTTCATGAATTACTTGCCATTTGTTGAATTTTGATTTACTTGCTTATATAACAGTTACATAATTTCATTCATGAAACACACCAGGCTTCACTAATTCAAGATAAATTGCAAGATTCAGCAATAGATCCAGACAAAAATAGGATAATCCGTTGTCCTCTATATTACATATAATTAAAGCCTGCTTATTCTTATCATTCAAGGACACCGAGTTGGAAAACATCTATTTTTTTGTGTTAAAAAAAAAGCTTTCATGTTATGTAAGAAGAACTAATTAATGTAAGGACTGATTGAACTAAGGATGTTATGAAGATCGTGTCTTATTAATATACAGAGCACAACTTTTTTTAAAGTCTCTGCTGTGCACATAAGAAAGGGTATCATACGTACCACATCATGCTATAACAACGTGATTTAAAAATTAACATACAAGCTTTTTTTGGGGGGGGGGGTTTCAAGTGCTCTTCAGTGATCGCCACCACCATTCCCAGCGGCGAGGAGACAAACGGACCGCAGCCAATCCACTCCGGAGCCAGAGCAAAGGCCATGCTGGAGGGCGGTACGGCTAAAGGGACAACCTAAAGCTGAATGTCGTCTCTACAGGGGAACCTTATATGTTAATGGTCAATGTGATGAGTGCATTAAAGTGAAATAAGAGAAATAAAATTATCCTTTTCAGTCAGTTGACATCCTTGTCAGTTAATAGGAAATTTATGTTACTGGCTATAGATAATATAGTAGATAATGAAAGCAATTTGCCTTTTTATAGACTTAAGAAGCGCAGAATCTGCACACACTGATACATTAGGTGATGGTATGCACCTTTAAAGTTTTTTACCGTTTCAGAGGAGGGCAACACAATTCAAATTTTCAATACATGTTCCCAAAGAATTGCAACAAGAGGTAAAAAGGGCCAGGAGTTATGACACAACAAATGTTATTACACCTACAGTATGGAATACTAAATCATCCATCTTTGCTCACTACAGCTTAGCCTTTCCAACCCTCAGGTGAAGATAAACTACAGGTTATCATCTTTTTAAAATAAAAAAGTGGAACATGATCTGTTATTTTATTGGTATCAGTCTTGAAAAGTAACACATTCTCATATATGAGACTTTTGATGAATTAAAGGTTAGAGCACCTGATTAATGAGCTCAGTACTGTGGTTATATGTAGTGGGTCGATCAATCGCGGTCTGTGCACCAGAAAGTAATACATCAACTGCCCAAGGTCTGAAGTGATTCATTTCTTTGATAAAAAGGCAAATTTATTATGCCTTATTATGCAACTTTGTGTTGTACAGTACAGAGGAGTATTAAGTTTTAGTTCTCCAGTGTACTGTATGACAAAACCGTTAGAGAATAGAATGTCAAGGATAATTCTGCCAGTAGAATGGCTTATGGAATGATGCCTCTTTCGACAATGTCTTTTAAACCTCTGTTAAACCAATTACTATCTACCAACAAACATATCTGACGATATGATTTCACCCATGGACTAACAGCAACTCCTGCATTGAGCTTTGTGAACTATCACAGTGGTCCTACATTCAAAACTAAATAGTTAAAAATGTCTGGTAGAAAAGTACTCAAAGGAAAACACACATCCAATAAAACTACAGGAATGATTCTGATTCTGAAGCCAGACAATCTGGAAAAATGTGTGTGCTGAATTACAAAATTGGTGCACAGGCTCAAGAGTATCTACTGACGCTGTTCAAGGCTCTTCAGCACAACTCATCTATGAACATATTCAAAAACAGATGAATCACTGCCATATAAAACAGTGCAGTGTAACAGCAGCCATATTTGACTTTGTTTAAACATCTATCATGAATAAGTAAGCGTAGACCCCTGTTATCTCTCACAAAAGCATTGCAATTTACCACAAGCCTCACACACTGATGGTTTGCTGAGAAACAGAACAATGCATTGCAATAAAGAGCATCAAGTGTACAAAAACTAGCATGAGTAAAGTTCTTCACCATCCTCTGGCATGTCCAAGTTCCTACTACCATTTGCCAGGAAAATCTCTCCCAAAAAAATTTCTAAGTGAGATATCTGAAGTAGATTCATGACTGTGAGCCATCAGCAAGACTGTCTACCGTAATGACCACTATCTCCAAGGATGTTAATGACAGACCTTTGGCCTCAGGTAGAAAAACTGAACAACAGGCTTGAGGCCACTGCTGCCAAGCACCGGGATGATGGAAGAGTGAAACGTTACTAATTCAACAGCTGTTTCTCAAAAATGCCACATCAGACTTAAAAACGAGCTGTTAAAACAAGCTTTTAAAATGAAAAGAGCGAAATGTGGATTAGTCAGTTATTAAGTAAAAAAGCTAATAAAATACTATAATGTATCAAAGAGAAGGATACTGAAAATAAGGTGGTGCTCATAATACATTCTGAAATACGACGCAGACTTTTAGCATCCATTTTCATTAGAGCATTAATACAACATGTCCTGCAAAACCTCCGATGGTGACAGTCGATTATGCTCTTAATAATGTACTAGATCCCCATTCAAATTTGTTTTAACTGCACTTAAACTTGAGCGGTTTATAACAGCTTTGCCTCAGTGGACATGAATCACTGCGTAGTGCCAACTCATCTCTAGATTAACATTTCAACAACAAAGCAACAAACATCTACATTGCTATGATCACAACAAACTGTTCACAGTAGTAAATATTACCCTTAACCAATTAGTGGATTTCTATCTTTTTGTTTATAGAAAATAAGTCTGTGGCTCAGGTGGTAACTGCAGGATTATCATTATTATTATTATTATTATTATTATTATTATTGTACAGCATGTTTTCCGGTGTGTGAACTTTACAAGAATTAATTATTTATTTCTATGTATGGTTAAAGAAAGTGAAGTTTGATATTCCACCAGCCAACTGTACCCCAACAGCATGTTGCCAGGCAACTGAGGTGAGGTGAGATGAGGGTAAGAGGTGTGAGTGTGTGTGGGTTACAATCTTTAGTGTGTTTGATGGGCAGAAGTAACATCAGCTACCCAATACCTCAATATGTTGTTGTTTTTTATGTTTGTTTGTTTGCTATAACCAGCCAACCACCTTGCTGGACACAACCTCCTACATAAATGCACAGTTACTCATCATTAACAGATATCAAGTCATGTCAGGGAGGTTTTTTTCCATTGTGTGTGGGAGTGTATAGGAGTATGCATGAAAAGAAATGCCACACATTTTACAATAGAGATGTGGAAGAGAAAAGGAACTCTTGATTTAGCTGATTCGCTGTCTTTAGGAATAGACGATCAGACCACCCTCCTTTCAAGAAAGAATAAACAAACAGATTAACCTGCAAGAGATCCAACACGCAGTCAGCAATCTGTAGATCTGCTGTGCCAGCAAAGAAGCAAAGTATAGAACACTACTAAACAGGAAAGTCTCACACACCATTAAACACAGTTTGGTGCACAGGTCTGTGAGGATGTGAAGGAATTTTTCAAATATGTGTCTTCTGTAAGTGCACACATTAGTACAAACTGTGAGGAATATTATATTATCAAGCTATGTCCTTTAACTTGTACGTAAAAAACAGAAAACAAATGATGATACCTCCAAGCTGGATTATTGTAATTCCTTATGATTAGGCTGTCCCGATAAATCACTAAAGACTCTCCAGTGGATCCAGAATGCTGCTGCATGTGTGTTGACCAGAACTTGTGTAAGAGATCATATCTCTGTCACATTAGCTTCTCTGCATTGGCTCCCTATACAATCCAGAATAGAATTTAAAATCCTTTTACAATCAGAAATGACCTTTCCCCTTTAAATTTAAGTTGCATAACTAAAAAGCAAGTGCAGAGGGTCTAAAGTCACTCTAACGTCTCCTTAACTTTTATTCATCAGGAGGACAGCAGCTGAATGAGTTTGCTTTTCTATATACGTTTTCCATTGATAACATTCTCTGCTGAGCAACTCCAGTGGAGAAGGTAAGGGTTTGAGGCCTTGCTCAAGAGTTAATCAATGTATTTGTTGAGAGTAGAGAGTATTGCTTAGCCTATTTCTCTTCTTTTTTTTTTCCAGCCGGCCTGTTGATTTAAACAAGAACTCGTCAAAAGCATATTTTTATCCTATGTCTATGCTAAATTCCCTAACCACACAATGATACCGAAAGCATTGAACTATACTAAGAAAGTTCAAGGTTTTGTGAACGTCTTAAAGTTTTAATGGAGTTTCTAGCTTAAGGGATAAATGTGTAGTGAATCATTTAAAAACTGTAAAGAAAACATTTTGATTATTTTGTTCATGTTTGAATGGGAAACTGCCAATGAAAAATGCTGAACATGTCTGAAAGTATGAACTAGCTAAAGGCACCAAACCAGCATATGATTGATGTGTTTCATGAAAAAAATATTCATCATTTTTTGAGTCATGCCCCGGACAAAAAATGTTTAGAGACAGACAGACACACAGTAATAGCTATGTCCTCTTGCATTATATGTCAGGGGATAATAAAATTATAACATTTGTTCTGTTTGGGAATCTCATCCGCCATATGTCATTACTGACATCATCTCTTGCTGCAAGCTTACCTTGGCCATAAATGTCAAGAAAGCCATATGAACATTTTTGAAATCCCACCACACCTACTTCATTCTGTCTGTAACAACTTTTTATGGTGACACAAAATTTGCTCAAACTCAGTTTGAAGTGACAGGGAAATTTATGTTTCTATCTTTTATTCATTTTTTTCTTAGAAATCCCTGTCTGCCAGCTTGAATGCAGGCTACCATTGAACCCATGGGATCTAAATTGAACCAAAAGAAGCCTTGGCCTGGAACCCCCTGCCTTTATAAATTGAATATTGCTCATTGCAGGTCACTTATCAACTTGGGTAGATGGAAGGAGAGGTAGCACAAAGGCAAGAGGTAGAAGGCAGCAAATTGCAGACCTAGAGGGCCTGATAGGGAAGGAAAAAAAATTAGATGCTGACAAATCAGGAAAGACTCTACAGAAACAAAGTGTCCCCTCTGATCAGGCCAGGATAACCTTTACCTATTCAGTACCTTGAAGGTCAGAGTCTAACACAGCCTCTGAGGAGGGGCTTCCATTAAGTTAATGATGGATTGGCCATGTTATGGCTTTCTGGCCATGCAAATGTGATTTATCTTGAAAGGAAAAAGAGGGAGCTGGGGCATGTAGGCCAATATGGAAAGCCCAGTCAAAAAGTGCTGCTGCTGCAGTGCAATGGTTTTGTATTGTGAGCAAGACTAATTATCTCATAGTGAAGGGCCAAGACTTTCTTTTCCCGTTCTCTCAATCACCTTCTCCATGCTTTTCATTTCGCTCTATTATGAAGAATCTGTAGAATCCATTGTCATGGAAAAAGGGCATTTATGCTTAGTTACAAGGCAATAAGAGAGCCAGAGGAGTAATGTAAGTAAAAAGCATCTGAGTGAGTGAGTTGTCCTTTCAAACCCTTGCTGGTGGTGTTTCATTCACATTTTCACTTAACAGACAAGAGGAGTGATTAATCTTCACATGAGGATCTACCAAAGAGGACTGAAACGCCTCTGGCCATAAAGCTGTTCAATTACAGCCGGACAAACTGACTGGTGAATGCTCCTGGAAAGAACCGACCAACCACACACACACTAATCTCCTTACTGTGCATAGGTCCTTATACTGCATCTTCTGGAACTTGGTATCAGCATTGCCGGCGCAAAGCTCCACATATCCCAGCACTACTTGGAATACTGTGTTGTGGATGGCCTGGGTGAAGTGCATGTGCAGCTGGTCCATAGCAGTCTGCAGAGAGAGACAAACACAATGTTATGAAACCATCACATCAGGATGTTAATGACATCTGCTGGTGTGGATCTGTGAAAAGGCAAACAGGTGGGAAATTGTTCATCAATATACTTGGAGACAAACCAGTGCTGTTGACATTTTCACAATCAATACTCACATTGTGTAATTATCAAATCTACTTGCCCTTATGGGAGTGTTTGTCTTAAAATGAGGTGTGGAGCAATTGAACTATTTCCCATATTTAGGTTTACAAAAACCCGATCAAAAAGTTTTCCCTGCTACTTAAAGGGTGCTTTAGATAATAAGATGTGCATGTGTAGTCCTGTTCATCCAATACGTTAAATAGCAACAGCAAGTTGCAGGTGCATGTGGCACTTAAAGGAAATGAGAGATGACACTCAGATTGGTTTACTTCTTGTTACGCTAAAAACACACCTGTGAATAATTAAGGGACTAAACACAACTGCTGCGGGTCCTGTGCTTTAGGCTGCGCCCAGATTATCAGCTGTATTACTAGCAAAAGCTGGTTGAACACATCATTAATGCACTGGAGGCACGGACTTTACACCACAAGCTTTAGATCTTTTAAACAGGGCCCATTCTGTTGGTTACACAAGATGGATATGAGTGAAAATGAGGATAGCTGCCTGCCCGGGGGACATCAGTGTTCATGTCCAAGAGAAGAGATGCAATTTTGTCCCTGGTTTCCATCATTCACACACTCAGTTTGCTGTGGAATGTGCCAGTAATGAAGCGCTAAGGTCAAGGAACAAAAGGAAAAACACACTGACAGACATGTTAGTGACATGTACACTATGATATGGCAGCATGGTTAACTTCACCCGGCTCTGTTCTTACTTACGCCACCATGCACCTCACCTCACATGGAAACCCTTTAGGCATTTCAGCATAATGAGCCATTATCAGGGCGCAATGACTTAAAGGACTATTTCCCCAATTAGCGGTGAATGACCGAGTCTAGTGATAATTTACTGTGGGTTTATCACCTCAAGTCACCTCTTTCACAAAACAAATACTGATTGGATCTATTGTTAAAAAGAAATATATATACTGACTAGAGTAGCTTTGAAAAACCCAAACTTATTAATTGTGAGGTTCAATTTTTCCTTATTTCCTAAATACCATGCAAGTTAATCCAAAACATGATGACATCTGCATACTGAACACTGTGTCATTTCACTTTCAAGGCCGCTATCACTTATTCTTTATCAAAGTCCAGCCACATTTACAACCATTTTCTGTTTTGAGCTCCCAACCACAGCTGAGCGATGGACGCCTAGTGAAATGAGGACAACAGAGTCGCAGCAGACGTGAACACAGTACTAAGCAAAGCACTGCATTCCAGTGCAGTTAGATTCCGTTGATGTCAGCTAATGACCACAAAATGCTGCCAGTTGCTGCTAAATTAATTTACACATTTCTTGTCTCTTCTAAGGGAATTTGACGTCATCAGTCCTAATAACACCAAGAAAACCGCTGGCTGTACAAAGGATGGGCGCGAGAAAGAAGGCAAATAAGCAACTAATATCACTACAACATCATAATCTCAAGGCACCAGTCTTGCCACATGAATGCTGATCATCTACAAAGGTAAACAAACTCATTCTTATGCAGCTGCTTTTAACAAACCAGTAGATGTTTCATTCAGACAAACGCTGGAAAAACAAAGTGGGTGTCAGGCTAATTGGGCTATGTGCTACCAGTGCAGCTTATGCTGTTAATGAGAGTGACAGCAAATAGACCAATGTGAAAGAAAAAAGAAAAGAAATGAAAAGAAAAGAAAAATGGTCTGCAGCGGTATGCTTACAGTACCTACTGGATGACAGTCCTTTCAAGTACCCCACTGAAAAGCCTCAGATTAAAAACGTTAATGCGTGCATGTGTGAGTGCACTGTAAGTGGAAAAAGACTGAGAGAGAAGCTAAGAGTTAGACAAAGAGCATAGTTATCTGTGAGAGACAGAGGCAGGGAGGGTGTGACAAACAGCAAAAGAAAGAAGGTAACGGTTTGCCCTTGATTCTGATAAATACCCATTATCACAGTCGAAAGAAAAGCATTATTCATTCTCAACGAGCCTTGATGATGTAGTTTGTACCTTGAGGATGGCTGTTAATGTCAAGAGTGATACAGCATATTCATTAACATCAGCATTGGCTCAAGTTTAGAATAACAATGATGTGCTATAATCAATGTGCCAGGATGAGAGCCAGGATCTTTGTTGTAGGTGCTCTTCTTATTGAACGATTGACGACTGGACTTACAATTCCAATATCTACTGTATCTCGTTAAATACCATTCCCACATTAGTACTGCCACATTTATTATGGAGAATGTGACAACAAAAAATATGTTTTCTAATGTTTACCATATTAATGAACATAATATACACTAGCACTATGACAGCTGTAAAATAAAATGTTTATAAAATGTATTCCAAAAAAATCAATTTCATACTGGCAGGTATCCACACAGCCACTGAGTACAAACTGGCCCAGCTCCAACATCCACCATAAGCCTGAAGCACTGAACCCTCACAGACTTGAATTACCATCGTCAATAGGCCCAGTGGAAATATGTGAGTGGAGAGGTTCCAAATGCTGGATACGGCATGAAACAGCATTTGTGGAATCCCAAAGTCCATACAAACTCGGCCAAAGGGTGTGTGGAGTTATTTTCCAATGCAGCACTCTCATCACAGTTGGAAATGATGGTGCGTAGCTGCACAGCTATACATCTTAGCTGTTACTGGACCACAAATTATCCTACTTGTCGAGATGGGAACATAACATATATTTCAAGGCTGCCAAGGATAATGTGAGCACAAGGCTTATACTTCTCCCTTACAACTCAAGCCTTGACTGATAGCTCACACCGGAGTGCGGTGATAGAGAGGAGCACGGACGTGGAAAGAAATTTCGTTTCGCTATCCACCTATGTGGGTGTCTTGGAGAAGGAATGTAAGTCAAGGCACAACGAAAGACCTGGGCCAAGTGAGCTGTTGGAGATGATCATTGACTGCACTGGTTATTAAAGAGACACTGTAGAATTATAGATCAATCATCTTAAATATGAGGGCTGGACTGGAAACATGAGGTCGAACGTTAGAAAGATAATGAAATGTATTACATGTGTCATTTGAGGATACAGTCCATTATATTTTAAAATAAAATACAGCAGACCCATAATTCACTCACTGGAGTAAAAGCACATCACTGAAGCGAGAAGAAATAAGAGAAACCTGAATAAACCAAATTACACCCTCATGTTTTCTGCGATGGTTGAACCGGCCTCTCTAAATGGTGACAAAAGGTTGTGAGGGTGAAGAAAAAACACTGCCAATTGAATGACGCAGCCTTGAAACACATTTAAGGAGAGGAACAAACAGAATTACATACGGAGAAAGGGCAACTATTGAACCATCTCATCCATTCATGTTTATCCATTCCCTATTGCCCTGTAGATGAGTCAAACCACTGACCTGTGTCTTGCCCAGGAGCGTGTAAGCCAGTTGGACCTTGGTGTAGTGTGAAACATCAAAGTGCTTACAAGTCTTTGACAGGGCGACATCAAGCTGCTCCTGGAGCCAAAAATGGGAAGATGGCAAAGGAAAGAAGTTAGGGCAAGTGAGGGCAAGAGAAAAGAAAGGGCTTAATGACATTAAGAAGCCATGGCCTAGAGCAGGTAACTGATGTGGATGTGAGTGTGTGTATATATACAGTACCAGTCAAAAGTTTGGACACAGTTTCCCATTCAAGTGGATGGGAAAGTGTGTCCAAACTTTTGACTGGTAGTGTATATGAGTGTGTGTGAAAGTTGCTGACAAAGAGATAAAGCAACGGGTAAGAAAGTGAGACAACTTTAGCGGCAAGTCAGCAAGTACAGGGATGCGTGGCCCGAACACAGTAAGTCAAACTTGAGTAATATAGCACTAGAAAAGGGTAAGTGATTGAACAACTTGTGTTGACACACATTCTGTCATGCCTTATGTTTAAAGCTGCACTTAAACATGACACAAAGACTACCGGTTGCAGAACAAACGTGATTGTTTGTTTTTTAAATAACTTTAATTGAATTTAAACACCAAAATACTTTGAGGAAAGACAAAAATTACTAACTACTACCACTGTATATTGGTCTAATTATATGTCGGGGAATTTTAAAAGTGCTGTGGAAAAGGTTAGGGCATTTGACAATTAAATTCACCACAGGACAAGCTTTGGCGCCCCCTTTTGGTCGTATCAAAACCACACTCTGGAAGACAACTATGCGCCCAAGGACGCGGTGAATGACTGAGCTGAAAGCAAATCTGGAAATGTGCTTATATTCAGTGGGTTTATCTTTTCAATAATTATAAAAGAGAAATCCTAAATGTATATTCTGTATATATGTGCGGTAGGAAAAGTAGCTGAAAGGTAAATAAGCAGGTGAACTCAGTGAACAGTTAATGTCATTCTAAATGCCAAATCCATGTTACAATGGTAAATACCATACCACAGCAGCAAAACATCACTGACAACACATTCTCTGCATGTCTGTTGTGCCTAATCATGCTTAAAGAACAGAGAGGTCTTAGATACCTAAATCCCTTGAGCAAGTGTTTACCTTTAGGATTTTAGAAAATCACAAACCCATGCGGGCAGGTACACAAACAAGCAATTCAATGCATGGCTACCTATGTGTTTGTGCATGCATGCCTCGCCTCTTTCTTGTGTACAGACAAAACTGCAAGTAATTAATCTACTGAAGCACAGCAGCAGCGGTGCAGAGAGAATTGCTTTGCATATCATTTATAAAAACACAAGTATCACAACACAGGTAGAGAGGAAACAGATATAAATTACTTCGCTTGCAGACGCACAATAATGACTTTCTAAATAAGTCGATATTTGGCAGATCCAGAATGAATACACCAAACTATCAAAATGTCAAGATTATTTAGTATAAACTGCGTCTTTCAGAAGGAAAATTATAAGGTTAGAGCACAATATCATTCATTGCTGAAGACCTGGTTACACCAGTGTTGCTCTCGAACAATGAAACTAGAGATAAAGCAGGGAAGCACATACCTCTATTTGCTCCAGAGTGTCTTGTAGTTTGGAATTCAATTCGCTGTGACAGAAAAAATAATGATGTTAGTTCCTTTAGCCTGGAGCAGAATGTAGATTCTATTAACTTTGTAATATCAGTTAATCAATTCATTCATGTCTGGTGGAAGATATTAATGGCATTGTTAACAAGATATCAAACATATCTTAAAAAGAGATCTTAAAAAAAGAATGAAAATAATCCAAGCAAAGCATAAAATTTCTTTTGTTTGTTGTTTCGCCAAACTTACAAATATTCTCAGTTTCCGGTGAGTTTCCATTTCTATGTATCACATCTTTGTTTCAATAGATTAGGGCAAGTGAAAGGAAAATATCGGGGTCTTAAAAATATGCATTTTTGAAGTTGCCAAATTAAAATAACAAATAGTTTATCAACAAGCTGCAGTCATGTGCCTTAAAATTCACTTTCATGTAACAAAAAAATGGAGCAAAAGTATTGGAGATGGATACATATCCTACAAACATTTGGGGAAGGTAACCTTTTTTTTTGTGTTTAAATTGACAGTGGAATCTGTTGTATAAATTTTGCATGAAATAAACTATGGCAGATACAAAACACCTACACATCCTTGGAGCCTGCTCGCATTTTGTTTCATCCCAGAAAATGTTTTCAACTCAGAAGCCGCGTAACAGAAATCACAACTATTCTCCCCATCCCAAGACCCCACCAATTCCCTCGTGACTCTCCCAGCACTGCACCCATTCATAAACATCCTCTGTTGCATCGTTTCCTCGCCTCCGTCTCTGCTTTGCTTGAGGTATTTTTCAGGTCAGCCCGTTCTTATGTTGTACATTGTGAGACCACAGTCGCCCAAGGGAGAGAGTGTCCTTAACAAATAGCTAATTAAGCATCTTAGCTTCAGCTGGGGATGGAGTGAGGAGGAGGAAGCAGAGAGACTGAGGAGACTACAGATTGAGTCCCACGGGTCATTTGCAAAACAGGTATCAAACTGAGCATGCCATTTCAAAACTTGATGCATGGCAACCCTTATTTTATCTGCCAGGGAATGAGTAATACACACTTACATAAGTGTTAAAACAAAGTGAGAAGAAAGTTGTTGTTTTTTACCATGACTAGAGACTGATGGAGTTAACTCTTATTAAAAAAAAAGCCTAGACACACAATGGGACAATGTGAGGCGATATAAAAAGGAGCTAAACACAAATGGCACACTTGTACATAGCAAAAATGCTAACAATAATTTAGAGGAGGCCACTTACTGTACTATCAGCATGTAAACTAAACTGCCATCAATGATTATGGGTTTAACATCAGACAGTATGACCTTGGAGATGCCAATGGAGTACTCCTATCATTTTTACCACGACTGAATCCAATGAGTTTGTATGTGCCACAGCAATGATAACAGCAAAAATGCTAAGCTATGAGCTGAGAGGATGCATCCAGTATCCTCAGCGGAGAGCAGGATTTGAAGTCAGTGTAAAGAAAAAATGCAGAGAAGTTAGTAAGCTGGCTCAACTACAGAGGAGTGAACAAATCAATGCCGGGCCCTGGCTACTGAAGGAAATACATCTGAATGTCCACATGCAACCCCAGGAGAGTGCTAAACAAAGGCTTACATCTCTGGCATCCACACTAAGGAGATATACTATAGGAGCAGAGGCCAACAGGATAAATGCCCTATTCCTCACAGATCATTCTAACGTACTCCCACGCAGCAGTGTGGTAGAGTAAGAGAAGTGAACTGTACTGAAAGACCAAATGAGACATCTATCTGCAAGAAAACAATAGATCGGAATCCATATATGGCAATACCTGTGGTATCCTCAACAGGATAAAAAGTTACTTCACATCTGACATGCATTCACTACACTGCTAGCACAATGTTTAATCTACTAAACTACCTGTTCATCCACTTTCATATGGGGCATCGAGGAAGTAACGATGTGTCATCAAATGGAGAAGTTGAGAACCAACCAGAGAACTCAGTGCAGATGACATGGATCCTGGAACGCCTGGTGCAGTACGAGGTAAATAAGCAACCAACTAAGAACCTTGATGTTCTTTAAGAAGTCTCTGGGCATTTCAAGAACAAAAAAAGATGTCAGCTTAAAAACAAACAACCTATAACTTTATAATCTAGTCCTCCTGTTATTATAGATGACGCTGTCCACTGGGTGTTCATGTATGTGCCAATGCAGCTCCTCCCCACTTACCGGCCCCCTTCCATGATCAGACAGAATGCATAAATAGCAGATGAGGAGAAAAATCTAATTAACAATCTGTTTCCTGCAGGGAACGCATGGATTTTAATAGAGTTATGTGGAAATTGGGGTGGGTTGTTTTTTTTCCCCACCATGTTTTCAATTATCGCTGGTATTAAGTGTCCACAGAGCCTTGAGGCAAGTCCCTTCACTGCTGACTTGCTAAATAGACAATCAGTTTTTGCTGTAGTCATGTTAGCCACTGTTGGAAAGCAGACAGTGAGGTACCAAGCTGACATGGGAAGGGCTTCAAAGAGTGCAACATGGTCGCTCAGGCCAGACCAAGAGAATGTGCACTGATTAGTCTCTGGTTTTCTCCAAATGCAAGACTTGATGTCAAATTAAGATATGTGGCTCTGTCATTTCTTGTGAGGCTGTAGCCCATTCTAAATATCAATTCATTACATTGCTATATTCCTTTTTTGTTTCTTAATTTATTAATTTAGGGATTAACATGACTATAAGAGTCCATTTGCTGTTTCATGCCCACAGCAATGATATTTAAAGGAGATGTGAAAATCCTCAGCTCTACAGTCAACAATTTGAATTTGTACCGACATTTGTCACTGCAGGTATGCACTAAACATCTTACAATGCTTTCGATTCAGGCAGTGTGTGTCACTGAGTTTTTTATATCTTAGCTAAATAATAATATTCAGTCCTGTAGCTTACATGAGCATGCAATTAATTCAGAGGGAAGATAGCACGACTGAATTAAACAGGTGTGCTGAAAAAATAATATACAACTGCATACATACATAATTGGAGCTCATCAAGAAAAGGACAGTGGCTGCACATAATAAAAAATGTTCTTTCCTGTAAGCTTACTAGCAAAACAGAAAAAGTCATGCTGGTGAAAAAATGAGAATAGCTGTATTTGTATGTGTGCAACCAAACCTGCCAGAGGGGGGGGGGGGAAACATCCCTGAAACGATTCATTCAAATCAAAGTGACTAAACCCACTTTGAAAATGTCTGAAGATCTTGCCGTTATTGTGAGTGCTAAACACAGATGCAAGAGGCATGGAGATCGTAAAATTCTCCACTGCCACGCAATCACACAGCTTCCAAAAGAAAGCATACTACAACCACGAAGAGGAGGATGGAGGCACTGTGGCTCCAAATAAATTGGTGACCTGCTGCAGTGTTTGTAAAGACATGTGGAGTAGATTGCACAAACCTGTGCATATGAGACACAGAAATGTAAGTTAAGAGCCCACTGCCCCGCTTCCTACGCTTTGTTCCTGCAGCCGGACCGCTCAGTCCTTCAAGTAGATTAACACACCTCAACAGACCACGTCCCCCAATATTAAGACGTCAATTATCTGAAGTGGAGATTTGGAGGAGGCTTCACCTAATACAACCCATTGATCATTTCTATGACAACATAACAAGCATATTCTGAGCCAGAGTGGAATCTGATCTATTGTGACTATTCTTTGTTGCAGCAAAAAATACTCATTAACTGAAGAGCTGTGTGATTCTGAATGAAATCCTCGAAACCCTGATTTTGTGGCACAGAACTGATGTAACTATTTTCATTTCCAACACTTGATTTTCTTAGTATCCTTTTCTTTCTTTCTTTCTTTCTTTGAAATTCCAGGTGATGTTGTGTCTTCATTTATTACTGCATTGCAGTACAAAATGAACTACATTTCCCATTTACTCTTAATTCTGAGTGGCTCAAAATACTGCAAAGACACTCTTGGCTACATTACAGCTTTGTTTTTGTAAGGCCGCAGTAGCCTTCACAGTTGATGAACAATACACTGACATGTGGGGGTCTTGCTGCCCAACAGCTGCCCATGTGGGCCGCCCGATGAAAATGGACTGAGACGGATCATGAGGCTGTGTAAGTGCCTTCCTGGGAAAAGCGTATTGATTTTAAAAGGATTGGGGACAGGGTCAAAGTAAAGGCGGGCATTAAACAACTCCTCCATGTAGGTCATTCAGCAGCGCAGGAAAAAGCATAGCTATAAGGTTAAATCAAAGTGCAGCAGACCGGCAACTATAGCTGCATAGGGAGGGCAAGGCTTCAGTCAAGGTTCCAGCAAAGTACAATGCGCATGCTAATTCGACCCGTGACAGATGTGTGATCAATGCACCACTGTTAAAAAAATATGACATTCAGAAAGTGGTATTAGCATACTGCAAAGGGAGGCACAGGTGAAAAGGGCAATTGAATTTATATCCAGCTGCCACAGAAACGTCTGATTACACATCCAGACCGCATGTGAATACAAAGACACTCACCATTATAATACTAATCTAAGTGCCTCTTTTTATCATGATTACAATCACATTCTCCCATTGATAGGCTGGCTGCAATGGGCCGCATCATTGGTGGAAAATGGTGCATGAGTCTATTCGGTGCACCATCATCCTCAACACATTCAGGGAGCATTACCATGGACATACAGTACAATGCCATTTAACAACTACTTTAGAACTAAAGTCTGTCACAATAGGAGATAAGTGGTAATATGCTTAAAGCTATGAGGGGTAATTAGCAGATAAAAATTGAGGTGATAAAAATGGGGTGAAATGAGGGGTAATATGAATCTGAATTGATAAATGGGGTGTTAAATTATCATCTGGCATGTTTTTTGTTGATTCATTTGGGTCGAAGTGACAAAAATGATTGCTGTAAACGATAAATCTGAGATAACAATGTTCATCATTTGCATTTTTTTTTAATTTTTGTTAATTCCACCCTTGAGGCCACTTTTCTTAACTAATAAATCGCAATTTTGTGTTGTGAATGATTAAACGTAGGATATCGTATCACTACTGTTTGAATCAAATTGGCTTCAAACTAATCCAATCATTTGATAATTTATCACTCCATTTTCAATGTATCACATGTATTTTCATCATCTCAATTTGAATCAATTAGTTTCTGTTCCTTCCAACACTCGTTGAAAACTAGAAGCTGTGCTCCAAGCATGCAACAAACCACGGATTTCTTAAAGACAACAATAATGGCAGCAAGCTTACATTGTCAGAAAATGTCCTGGTTTAGCCTTTACATTTTTCCAAGCTAAAAGCAACACAGGTGGATAGTAGACTTTTAAAACCTGCTTCGACCTCATAGCCAATACAACACAGGCACAAGGCAATGACAATGAGCAAAACAAGAGGAAATAAAAAGTCTCTTAATAATAAGGCCAGATACATCCAAACATGTGATCAGGATTTTAGAGGAGACTGAATTCCTTGTTTCCTCCACCTCATTATCAGATGACTCCAGACCAGTGCTACTCAGAATGATCATATTTTAATCTACACAAATCTGAAAACTTTCCATCAACCCATAGTAAATAAAGAAATGAAGTCCACCTGCTCCAAATTGGAAAAAACTAAACATCACGCTTTGAATCCGTTTGTACTGTACCTGATGCAGCTGTAGTGTTTAAAGGTGCTGGCAGCCTTTTGGCACTCCAGACAGAGCTGGATCGCACCTGGGTAGTCTTCCTCCTGAAGGAACAGAGTGGTGACAGTTTGTAGAAAATAACACCTTTGAATGGGGTTGCATGTGCAGTATAGTTTGTCTCATTATATTTAAAATAGGTAACAAAATACCATATGAAGAGTAAACTATGGATTATTCTGCACGACAACAGTGCTGTGTGTCTCGTATGATTTATGTCATTTTGCTTGATACAGTTCGATATTCTTAAAAGTGGTTGTTATAGAATATGCTCTGAGAATAACCAAGGATTGCACCCCATGGTAGTCAAATCCATTCTGTGCTCTACAGCTGACCTTCACAATAGAGAGGCATTTGTCAGAGCATCTTGTGTTTGGGTGGGTTTGGCTTTTAATGCAGAATCTCTACTGATGTTTGACCTTTCAAGTCAATTAGAAACATATTTCTGCACGTCTGTCGGTGTGTGTGTGTGTGTGTGTGTGTGTGTGTGTGTGTGTGTGTGTGTGTGTGTGTGTGTGTGTGTGTGTGTGTGTGTGTGTGTGTGTGTGTGGAATGGATTACCTCAAGCATCTCACTGAGTCTTACATCTGTTCTTTGCTGTGAGAGGAATGACAAGAAGAAGACATGAATACGTATTAAATCATTAACAGATCACAAAAGTAAGCGATGACTAACTCATCGCTAGTTAGATGCTTAGCTGCTGTGACCACGTTGGTGAAATCTTTTAATGATTACGGTAAGAGAGAATGATGAAATCAAATTAGCAAATGATTATAAGAGTGCATGTTTGATTAACTTCCATCTTAATTTAAAATCATATGCAGAGTTGTGATAATTATCGAGGACTACATTGATTCATTTCACAGCAGTGGCATGTCGCACAGTGTTAAAAGCTCAGAATGTTGCAGTAGGAACGTCAGATTGACAAATGGATTTTTTAAAAACCATAAAAGACAAACTAAAAATTGTCCTCACGATTACAGTGTATGCAAATTATATTTAAGGTAAAAAAAAATACACATTTATCAAGGACAGTAGAGCAAATACATTTGTGTTGATGGAAATAGGCAGCCAAAATTTACGCAATTAATTAAAAGGATAGCTGGTGAAACTGTCTTTAGTTTGAGAAGCTTTAATTTAATTAAACAGTGGATCATACAGGATATTGGAACAATCTCTGTAGGGAATAGCATTCATGCTGGCAGGTACTACTTTGGTGTTGGATGTAAATTAAATCAGAATGACAATCCATGTAGGGCTCTACCACAAAAACCCAATAAAAAGCATGTAATTACTTGGAAATAAAGGAGAGGGAGGTAAGAGGTCAGGCTCAATTGTGGACCAGAGTGTGCGTGCTCAGGGTGCTAAAGCTGAGAGCATAGCTGCAGCAGCCAATACAGATCTCACTTGGGGACACTTCAGCTGTTAGGTGTTTCTCTGTTGTTGTGTCTAAATGCTGGTCTCCCTTGACACTATCACTAGTTTTGAAACAAAATAAATGTAACCGATGTGTGTAAAAATTTACCAATGTCTTGATGGTTCTCAGTGACTTAAGAAGGCCCGTCAGCAGTTGTCGTCTCTTCTGATTGGCCAGTAGACCCAGACTGGCTTCTGTGAATCCATCCTTCGCAACGCTCAGTTGCCTTCCCACAAGAAGTCACAGTGCAGAGAGAATAAAGCATCACTACAGATTGATACTACAAGGGCCGGATGTTATTACAAGATCCGATAAAAATACATGTCGATAAACCAAAACGAACGACTGATAAAAAAGTGGTAAAAGTAAATATGGTCTTAGTGTTTTGATGTGGTCATTACTGCAATTAACACAGATGTTGTAGCACCAGGAGCCTTAAGGAAATCTGTATGAATACTTTTTTATTTTCAGGTTCATGAAAATATATACCTGAGACATTAATCACGATAGCTTGTCCTCAAATGTACAAAAAGCAATATGGATGAAGCGATTGCTGCACTACAATAAAAAAATTACTGAAGTTTTTGCGACACTTAAACAAACAAAACTTCTTATCACTTCAAACAACAGAATAACACGCTTTAAAAAACAAGGAAATAACTTCTTGTAGAATAAAGGATAAAAGTATTATGTACAGAGGCTTGTTTTTTCACTTATGTCAAAGAAAATTTGACAGAATAATTTGTCATTTGTGACCTTATTGCCACATGAAGAAAATATTAAGGGAAGGAATATTATCATGGAGTAAAGCGCTTAGTATGCAATATCCAGTTTGCATGGCCTATTTCATCTGGTGAATACATAGTAAACAATAGAACACTATTACCTCCTTGCATTTGTGCAAATGACTGCTGCCAACTGCAGGTTAGTCTGTAAAGCTGTCACTCGCTCCAATTCCTGTGAACAAGGAACAAGTAAAAATAAGACTAAATAAGACAAAAGCAGCATCTGTAAACATTGTAATACTTCAGAGTCAATCTTTCAGATTCCAAATAATTATTTTCTATTTGGAACAAAACCAAAAATACATATTTTGTGCAAGGAAACAGCCCCATAACCTGATTCTATAATGCTTGTAAAGTCTGTAGGAAAACAGACGTTAGACTGATTCATTTACATATGAGAGATACCCCCCCCCCTCCTTTATTCAGACAACTGACATTTTAAAAAACGGATCAATGAGCAGTTAGAGGGACAAATTGCATCCATGTTATATTTTTGACCTTCTTCTCTTTGTTTTTTTTATCTTCTTGAGCTGTCAGATGTCATGACTGAGGAGGTAGATGCTTGATCTGATTTTATATTTTAATGTTGTATCAATCCCTCCACTAAAAGGAGTTGAGTGTTTACAACAATGTCCTCCTCACTGCCCTACATAAATCAACCTTTTAATTAATTTTCAATGGTATTTTTAAAAAACAACATCATCAAATTAGCACCATTCTGTCCCCATGATGTTGAGTGTTGACAAAAACCTTGACAAGTCCTCAGGTCAAGAGCAGATTCAATAGCCAAAATTTCCTCTGAGGGACAAGCACCCTGTGATTGTTATGCTCAGATTGTATCTGCTCAGAGCCCATGAAATTGAGGCCGTCAGACAACATCAGAATACCATCTAACTATAATGCCAAGAATCTTTGTCTGTCTGTGGGTAATTCGCCTGCCTTGAGAACCGTTCATTTGATTTACTTCAAACTAAGCATGTGCTTCTCATTTAGAGCTCTGTGGACTGAATCCCGCATGTCCTCACCTCCGTCCGCAGCCGGTCTTCACTTAACAGCAGGTCACTTTCACTGCTGGATGCTGGATTTAGCGTTACTAACGTTAGAACAAGGAAGCTGCGTCCAGAAATACCGCAGGCAAAGCAAACGACCCAGTCCGAACAGGCATGTTTAGAACGGGCACTGCACTAGTGATTGCAATTCCGAGAATTATATTACTTTTACTTTGCCAGAGAGATCAATAACCTACTAACAGCATTTTTTTAATTAAACTATAAATCATTTTTCTTTCAGTTAAAGGTTAAACATAGGATTTTTGTACATGAATATAGCTGCAAACAACCATTTGTTATGTAAAGATATAGTGGAGTAATGGTGTCGGGGACAAAGAATGACTCTGTGTGTGTATTTGTAATTTCAGCGACTATGTTCTTGTTTTGGTAGATGGGACAGTCATGCATGCATAAGAGTGCACGTGAGGAGTGCATGTTAGCGTGTGCATATGTCACTTTGTGCTCTTCACATCGGTTTTCAACACGCTGGCCTGGTGACAATCTTTTTCTTATTACAGCTTGACTGTGGACTAAAATGGTTCTATTAGAGCCCCCATGTCAAAGTGAGACACAAAATGGTGACAGTCTTGTCTTAAGCTTTCTCATTTTCGAATAGACAGTGTAGTAGTTGGAAGTAGGCTATGTAGTAACAAGAATATTGATTCACATTTGCCTGTTTCCTCGTGTTTCCAATCATTATTCTAAGCTATGCTAACCACGTCCTGGCAGTAGCTTAATATTAGGACTACAGATATGAAATTGGTAGCCGTCAAATAGTCGAATAAGTGGATAAAGTGATAATGTGATGCTGGTATTTGTTGAACATCTGTGAATAACTGTCTAGAAAACAGAAACCATTCTTAAATGAATTCATAAGTACTGGCCAGAACAGTTTATAAATAGATTAAATTGCCATGCTGGCCATGGTATACACTCAAGCGTACATTAAAAAGGTGCCCTCAGAAAATGTGCTTGCCCTCTAAGCAGCAGGAACTGCCTGGGACTGGGCCGACTCACACGATCCAAGTGAGGAATAATGTTGTGCAGCCATAACTATGAACCTCTACTGTGTCTAGAATTCTAGACTTGTAACAGCATGAAAATAACTAAAGATGGACTCATCAAAAAGTTAACAGCAAAGTGGATCAAGGCTGTACATGCAAATCCCAACTCCTGACTTTACTAATATCCTGAAAGTGATGTTACGTCTAAGTTGTAAAATCAGTCAATCATTATATTACATTCGACGAAAGCCAGTGCAGCTATAAAAGAGGGTAAATCTTGGCAAAGAGGGGGCAATCTTTATTTCTTGTGTCCAACAAAAACTGATCTTTTCGTCAAACACACAGAGTCGGACTCAAACTCACAGGTCAGCACACAGGTAATGCTGTACACAGCAGTGGTGCAAACACTCACGCATTCAGTTATGTGCACAAATCCATACAGGAAAAGATTAAAACAATTCCAATACACGCATGCAACTTCAGAGAGAATCACACACACACACACACACACACACACACACACACACACACACACACACACACACACACACACACACACACACACACACACACACACACACACACACACACACACACACACACACACACACACACACACACACACGGTCACTGTTCTCATAGATCAGCATGTAGCCTGAGGGTCCCATCTGTAGTTATTTCACTCCTGTGAGTCATCTATCTCATCTGTAAGCCACAGGTCACCTGACAGAGGGAGCTCAATCAGCTTATCTTATGTGAGGTGAAATACAGTAGCGGTGTACACTGCTGGACAATTGGTCTGTCGGGTTTCAGTCAATAATAGAGGTTAAAGAGCTGGAATGCATATCAGAAATAAACTTAGAACATGACACATGGAAAAAGGTCAAGTGAAGAGGGTTGAACTCCACTACAGAGAAACACATAAATTCCAGTGTGCTGTGGATCTGCACTTGTCCATGTTCACAAACACAGGCGCCAGTGTAGGAAGTGAAAGTCAAGGAGGAGTAGATGTTTAGCCACAAGACAGATTTTCTTCTGCTCTTCTTTATTCATATATTCATGCGCGATCCTCCCTGTGACCCCTCCAGCACACTTGAGTTATGGTATGCACCGGCTTCCTTATCCATTCTACCTCGACATTGTAAGGATGCTGCTATTTGGGCCCTGCCCCAGTCGCTTTTTTTTATGTGTGAAATATAAATGTGTTGGGAGAGACAGAAAGTGCTGTATTGCTCCTAATCATCAAGTATGAATGTGTGTTGTGTGTGAGCGGAGGTTACATGCACTCAGTTAAATCTCAAGAGGAGGAGCTGGTGTCACGTCTTCAATGTTAACAAGAAGAAGCGAGATTGAGGCCTCATTGTCCTTGGGGCCTCACTCAACATTTACTTGTCTCCTGTATGCTCCACAAGCATCAGTGAATTTGGAAGTTAACTCCCACCAAGGAAAACCTGCACAGTGAGCTAAAATAACCAAGCTGCTATATAAAGATATTTGTGGAAAGACCCACAAGTGCAGAAGTGAAGAAGTGAAGAAAAGAGGAAGCTGTTTGTGGAAGGCCAGCCAGCATCCTGCAGTCCAGGCCTATTTGCCTGTGACTGTCAAAAGAAAATGTTCACTCTAAGATGTATGAGTGTTGTAATATGGAAAATATCACGACGTTGATAAAACTCAAGAAACTTCTCCAAATAAGGAGTTACTGAACTGATATAAACAAGGAATTTATAGGAAAAGAAATTAGTGGTTTAAATTCCTGAGTAAAATTCTGTCATAACCACAAATAAATATTTTTCTAAAAGTGAAATTATTCACTTTACCTAAATTAGGCAGTGTGCTGCGAGACAGTGCATGACAGTGTTTTAAATGTAGAGAGCTTGACCTCAACTGTCATTGTGACAAATTTTAATGTTGAGGGCTGACTGATGACAAAATACCACAAGGTTGAATTCCGGAGGCACTCGATGCGCTAGCCTTCCTGTCATTTATTTCATCATGGTCATACCTGCAAATCAGGACACAAGCACCAAGTCTTGGCTTCTTTTGGTCTTTCTGAATGCGGCATTCAGGGAATCTCTATCTTTCTTCTGACATTAATGCTGTGGATGTGGAAACCAAAGTGCCCTCTGAACTCCACAGGGCATTTGTAGACCAAGTGAATTCGGGCTGAAAAGGGTCGATGGAAGAGCATCCAAAATTCCTGGCACACTTTCTAAAAAAGACCTGCTGTCAGTGTGTCTCTGCAGAGCCACAGAGAGGGTCACAGACATAATGACCAATTTACTATTCATAGGCTGCCCTCCAGATGGCTTAACAGTGTTGGTTATTGCATCGCACTTTCACTACATACCAGATTTGTTAAAGCTGTCAGTAATCTGCTGTGTCCATTAAAGTTTCACTGACTCAAAACCAATTTAGCATCCTCTACCAACCTTCAACAATGATATATCTGCTAGGACTGGTGAAGTTTGGTTGCTAAATGAAATAAATCAGAAGCTGCTGGACTCTGGAATTTAATTTAGTAAAAAGCATTGATTTGCAAGATTTTTAAAACTCCAAAAAGGTAGAATGGTCCATTCACTTTCTTTCTTTTTCTACGTAGTGCAGGGCTCAGTGAACTACTCTTGGCTCATTTATATGGTTTAAAAAGTTAAGATTGCGGTTTTCGCTGTAAGGTGCATTCCTGAACAGAATGGGGTGCATCTGTTCAGTACTGTCAAATGAACCAGATGAATAAAATCTGTTAAAAGAACCCTTCTGACTCATATCTATAATAAATAAATAAATAAATGGACCCTTGTGATCTCAAGTCTCTCCTGGATCTGACCAAAAATAGACTGAATATCTTCTTACTTGGTACAAAGACATTGTTGCGTGCACTGCTTCATTTCAGATCATTGCAACATCATTAGGCAATCAAAGAAGGGCTTTCAAGGACTATGTTCTGAATGACAAGTAGATTACTGCCCCCTTTTACTAATCCATGGACTGAGTGAAATTTCCTATCTCCTATATAAATTCTAATTTATCATGTTGGCGGCCAGCTGTCAATACAGGAATACGTACAGACACCCTGATAGCATCAAAATAATCTAATGTCCAATCATAACAAGACATAAGTTGAGAAAAGATGCCCTTGAATATAAACAACAAATGACAATATAATTGATATGTTTTGGAATTAAATTTCAGCAGCTGAGACACTACTTTATGATGAGTAGTTGGGTCAAGAAAAGACAGACGTGGTTCTTTATTGTGGTCATGGGTTGACACTGGAAGCTTACCTTGACATAAGCAGGCTGCTTCTCCAGAATGAGATCGGCAACCTTTTTAGAAACCTATAGAGGCAGAAACAGAGAGAGGGAAAGATGAGGAATGGCATACTTGCAAAGAAAAAAGAGTGAGAAGACATTTTGACGTTCTTACCAAATCTCACTAGACGTAATCTTGCTATTCAAGATAGAATAAGAATCACAATCATTGATCTGTCTGTTTCTAAACCCCATCTCCCTCTCTCAAATTCAATTCATCATTGTGTTTCTCAACAGCATTGCTGAGAGAGGTGTCTGTTTTCTCTGTTCCTTTTGTGTTTTCTAATGTTCCTTCCTCTCTTTTGTGCATTTTACCAGTTTGACTCAGCTGTGGTAAAACTGTAACTATTAAAAGTGTATATGCTTTGGCATAAAGCACAATAAGCAAGGTATTGAGATCAGTATGACCCTGATACAAGAGTTGCCCCCCACTGCCCCCCACAAATTTGACGCATCTTCAGTATTTACAGAGCTACATCCTGAAGAGGACATTAGTTATTAGCATTACCGAAATATTATTTTTCTTGAATTACTACCAAACTAATAATGATAACAATGTGATTCCAAATTCTAGGGGTAAGTTTTCATGGTCAAGGAGTCATATTATGAGGGTCAGACGATCATGGGACTATTTCTTTTAGATGCAATGACATAATGGGGAAACTCAGCTGCCGTGGCAGAGCTTTTATTGTGTTCTCAGTGCTGTCTACAGTACAGAATATTGAGGAGGTGCTCACATCTGCAATAGACCAGGCTAGGGGTGGGGATGACATTTCAACATGTGGTAAGTATGCATGGTGGCTGACTGGACAGATGGTAAGTGCAGCTCAGGTAAAACAATTCATTCCATATGGAAAATGTGCGACACTGTTAAATAAATGTTAAATAAAGAATTCAATGTTTTGAAAATCCCTTTTGACCTATACTAAATTGAATACAGTCCAGAAACAGCATATTTAATGTACAAACTGACGATCTTAAGGTAGAGAAACAAAAAACAATGCAGAATTTTGTCAAAGATGCACGAGAAAGACACTCCAACAATCATAAAGTTGCCTCAATATTAGGCCATGATGCCACCAACTGGAAATTCACTGACAATAATTTAGAGCACTAAACTTTTTACAGAAGTAAAAGAGTCTGAACACATAATGAAAACACAGAAGTCAGTGACACAACCCTCCTACCTGATCCACAAGGCCAAAGTAATTAGTTGTCAGATCACCCTCACATATACAAATGGAGGGTAATTGTGCAGTGGCTTGGTTGCGAGGCAAGGACAGTGCATGTAACATTAAGCAGATTGAGTCATTATTGTCGAAAACTAGAGAATGGCAACAAACAATCTGACACATATTAAGACAATGAATGCAATAGTTTCCATAGGGACATTAGCATGTGTCATGTGAGCCATAATTGAGAAAAGCTTAGGAAAAATTATGAAGAAAAATTTACAGAAAAAAGTTACAGGAGAAGACAGACAGCCTTAAAGATGTTTGCTACTTCTTGCAAGTGTTTACTGAGATGTATAATGCAATTAAAGCTAAATTAGCCAACACTAATTAGGGCATGGTAGCAGTGAAAAGCATGAAGCAGCGAAGCAATAGTGAAGGTCAGTCTTCCTGATTAAAAGAGCTAAAGAGCGAGGCATATAACCCAAGTTCACTTTGAAGCAGTGGTCTAATGCACTACTGCTCCTGCACTTGTAAGGGGAGGTTTGGTATACTGAAAAAAGGTCCAAATCACCAACTGAAGATTGCATTAGGAAAATGTATTTCAAAGGTTCAGCGTCTCATTCTCTGCACAGCATGACACCGGTTCAGCCTGATTTATACGTAGGAAAGATTTTTGGCAGCCATTCAGGGTTTAGGCAAAGGCTGCATAAGAATAACCAAATCTTGAGAAAACGGAGCAGAGGGAGGAAATTCATTATTGCTCGAGGACGGGTAGTCATACCTAGCTTTCAAGTTTCATTAAAAATTGAATACGTTCATCCACGGTGTAAATGCGACCTCCTCCGATATCTCTGCAGCCTTCCCTCCTTTGAAGAAAGTCAATTTGAGGTGGATGGGAGCTCTAATGCAAAATGCTGTGGTGCTGCTCATGAGTTGTCCCTACAAAGGCATAAAGTACTGTGCATGCGTATACATATATTAATTGGTTCATGTTCCAGTATTACTGGAACAGCAGTCCAAGTTTTGGAAGAGATACATAAGGATTTAGATGACAAATATAGTCAGAGAAGGCACTTATAAGTATAATATAAACACATATGTCCACATTAATTAAGGCTATCTGGTATTTGTGCAACTACATGGGAATCATGGCAACAACACACAACCAAACTGTGTCTCTGGTTCCTGATATTCTTCGTGTGAGCCTACACTATACACACTCACTACACAAAAAGCCAATTGGCCCTGAGACGAGCCTCTACCAGGCATGTGTCAGAGGTGCCAATTAATCTTGGGCTACTGTAGCAGAGAAATAGGGCAGTTGTTAACTTCTCTAATATCACTGAAAGTCTGATCTACCATTCAGTGAGAGAGTGGAAGTTTATGTGTCAAAACACCACTTCATGCAAACCTCCTCACAGCAGGAGGGAAGAGAGTGCTTTAGAGCTTAACTAATGGTGTCACAGATAAAGTGTGTGAAGATCTTCAACATCAGCTATCTAGAGAAAAAGGCCTTCGCATGGATAGCCCCATGGTGAGAATCTGAAAGCAATATTATCACGTCCTCAGAGGCCTATGCTCTATTTCACACACTACCGATTACTACATGTCTCTGTAGGCTTGGATGTGTGTATTTGTGTATATGTGTAGGGGGGCCAGTATGTGTCCAGTATAAATAACCACATGTAAATTACCCAGTGGTAAAGATGGTTATTCCATCAGTGCCAGCAGGTGATTGACACAAGTTTGGTGAACTGCAATATATACACACATCATAAACATAACACAATACAAGAATTGCTTTAAAACGTGTTCATTTTTTTTTTTTTTTGCAGTACATTGTCAAATTATTTAAAAGCATAAAAATGCAGTAGCCCCTTTTGAGGCATGCTCTGATAGCCTATTTAGATTAGAACACCCCACATCGAACCAAATAAGCATAAAATCAATCGCAGGATCAATGTTAAGGCATCAGTGTTGTTATGCTGAAGTGAGATCAACTGCTGTTTTGGAGGTCAAGAATTAACTTTTCATTCTCAAGCTTTCATCTCGCTTTGTAACGACATGGCTCCCAGTAAAATGGTCAAAATGTGAGCTACTACTAGGATCTCAGTTTGCCAAAGGTACACATCTGGTTCTTTACAGAGCCTGTTAGTGTTGTTTGCTTTGTTAATAAAGTGCTTAAGAAAAGCTGTAAAAAAAAAAATTTAAAAACACAGCACTCAGAGAGCGCAAACCTTCACTAAAGCAGCTCAGTTTCTCCATTATGTCATTGTACCAAAAACCAATAATCCCATGATAGTTGTATCCTCATAATATGACTTCTTGACAGTGAAAACCTACCCCGAGAATTTTGAATCCCATTGGTATCATTGTTAGTTTGATAGTTATTCAAGAAAAGCAATATTTCACTAATGCCTGTTCTCTTCAGGAAGTACCTCAGTAAAATATTCAACATGCGTCAAATGTGACACCTAACTGTATCAGCACAGTTTCAGCTATAATTTGATATTGCTTGAAAGTCTGTAGCCTTATTATTTGTTTTCTCACAAAAGTGAATTTTCTATGAAACATTCTGGATCATCAGATCCAGAATGTTACTTGGATCCAGATCATGCTTTGATGTGTGGTGTGTGGTCTTATTGGGATGTCATCGTGTAATTTTTGTAATTTGTTACAAATACAGCAAACAGTAATAAATATAAATAAATAAATAAATAAATAATAAATAATAAATAATAATAAATATAGTGTTTTTGTCGACCGTGGAGACTCCCTTTATAAATGCATTGTGTTGTGAGTTGTCGAGTTAGTAGAAAAAACACTCTGTGTGTGACAAATTCTTATTTTCTTGGGCCTCCTCGTAAATTCGGCAAATGTTATACATGAAGTTATTTCTTTCCCAGTGATGTGCATATTTACTTTCCTGGAGAGAAAGGAAGTGAGATCCAATCACAAGTGATCATTCAAGATGCATATGGAGACGCATTATAATGCCAGGTGCAAACTGACAGACTCTACGCTTTTCACTTGTGATTGGACAACCCAAAAGGAATGTTAATGCAAGATATGATCAGCCTCTTAAATACACTGTCCTGGTTTAACACCATAGCATGTGTGTGTGTGTGTGTGTGTGTGTGTGTGTGTGTGTGTGTGTGTGTGTGTGTGTGTGTGTGTGTGTGTGTGTGTGTGTGTGTGTGTGTGTGTGTGTGAGGGAGATACTTACTGCTGCTTGCTGTCTTTTCAGTTTGTCTCTGTACTCCTCCAGTTCCTGCAGGTTCAACTCTGGTGGGAGTTTCTATAATCAAACACACACACACACACACACACACACACACACACACACACACACACACACACACACACACACACACACACACAAATACACACACACAAACACACACACACACACAAACACATAACCTCACTCTTTGTTTACAATACATCCTCCTACACAGGTAAAATCACCGGAGACACACAGTCTATAAAGCCTCTTACTTCTAAACAGCTGCATCCTGCTTCCAAAAATGTTTACTTTTCAACATAGTAGAACTCACTGCTAGATGTGTGGCAGATAAGAGAGATATTCAAATCAAAACTATAGCAGTGTCAAAGTTGTGTGAGTGTCATTCAGAGCCATAGCATAGAATTCCGTTTACCTTGGCAGAGCTCAATTTCACTCCTGAGCATCTAATTTTTCAAAAGATTTCTCACTTGGTATTTCAAAGACCTTAAGATGGTTAAATCTGGTGAGACTGACGAAAGCTGCAACTCTTCTCCCATGAAAAAATAATAAAAAATAATAATAATTTGCTCAATAAATAGACTTTTCTAGATCATAAATCAGATTAGTCCAGAAGGTAGATGATAGTTATTTAGTAAACAGCAAACAAACTCTGCTATGGGAAGAAGATATTGCAAATCCATGGCCCAAAGGATGATGGGTAATTACTTTCCCCTTGACTAAGAGTCTCATTTCAGATTGTGTTGCAAAACCAAGATAAATCTAATGAGATTTCACACCCTTCCTCTGTTGAGTGGATGCAATCCATCAGTCCGGATGTCAACAGCACGCATGCAGCTCAGCAGAGGTGTAAAAGACAGCAGCTCAGCTTGACGAGGAGCTTTAACTCTGCCAGTCAGACTAGGTTCAAACCTCAGGACACATTTATTAACAACATACGCAATATTGCTGTTAACAGAATTACCGAAATGTAATGGGTTTCATAGAGTCATTATTTAATGGAGGGGGCATGGGAAATTGGGAGCAAGTCTCATCATCATTTTACAAGTGATTGTTGCTCATTCAGTTCATTAACGGAGAGCATCCCACCTCCAGTTCGTGCTGCACCATGTCGAAGGAGTCGTTGGAGAAGTAGACCTCCTCGATGCTGTCGATGATCTCCTGCTCCGCCAGGGGATCAACGGGCTGCTCCCTAAGTTCCCGCAACTCCTCCTGAGAGGGTGAGACAGAACGAGAGAGAGACAGACAGGGACAAAAAGAGAGAGAGAGAGAGAGAGAGAGAGAGAGAGAGAGAGAGAGAGAGAGAGAGAGAGAGAGAGAGAGAGAGAGAGAGAGAGAGAGAGAATTATATTGTTGAAGTAAGCACTTTAGAAAGTTACGGACACGATGGGACACAAACAGAAGCAATTCAAAACAGAGAATCACATCATTTTCGTACTCATGAAAACAACAAACAAACAAAGAATACATCTAAACAGGAGGAGACAAATAGGGCAATACAGGAAAAAAGAGTGTAAAATGCTATGGGAAAGAAGAATAAAGGGAGGAGAGAAAGGATTAGAGGAACAAGAGGAACAAGGGCGAAGGGTGAAGGACAAAGTGAAGAGGAGACAGAATAAAAATGAGGTAGAGAACAAGCGGCAAGGAGGGGGTAAGAAGAGGTTTGCAGAGGGTTAAAAAAGGGAAGAAGAGAAGTGATAGTGGAGTTTGGGTGGAGATTTCAGCTTGTTTCGTTGGACAGCTGTCATGGGGGAACATCAAACAGCCTTAAGAGGAAAGACGAGAATAAAGGAATGACCGAGGAACTTCAGTACAACAGAGATTCCCTTTCAGAGCAACTGAGATAAATCAGAGCCTTATTGATTAACATGCTGTGCATCTATCAAGGCTTATTGCTGCAACGAGTCTTTCAGATGAGGGATTTAAACCCCACATTCCAAATGAGCCAGGAAACACTCACAAGTCAATAACAAAGTGGTGAAATGACGGTGTTAGCATAAAGAGGAAGTTGCCGAACAATAAATTAAAAACATAATATGTAGAATTTCTGCATTAAAATGTCTAAAAATGACCTAGACCTTTGTTAGATGTGCCGTTGAGTTGTGTTCTTACATTATCCCAAATGTTTTCCAACTATGTTTAAACCCACGGAATCCTCGATGTTATTCAAAACAATAAATCTCATTTAAATGCTCATTATAGAGTCTATAGTCATGCTAGCAGCTCTAAGAGGCTGTACTTAAACACAGCGGTGCCTTGTGCTAAATGCTAATGTCAGCACTCACTCACAATGCTAAGTGGTAAATGCTTGTGGAGATTTTCATTCATCCAGGTCATGGTAACCCAACTGGACTTCCATTTACGGTTTCACCTCTCATCCAAGAGGCTTCTTCAGTATTCAAACCCTAAATAGAAGGTCCAGTTGCTTCCGATTCAACCTTTGAGGATAAATGGTAAATAGACTGTACCTCTAATCCACACAATGCGCTTTACAACAAAAGCCAGCATTCACCCATTGAACACATATTCAGACAGTGGTGGCAGAGGCTACCATGCAAGGCGCCACCTGCTAATCAGGAGCGATAACCATCCACACATCGCACACCACTTGAACAGCCATTGGGAGTAAACTGAGGTTCAGTTTCTTGCCAAGGACACTTTGACAGGATCCAGTGATCGAACCACCGACCTTGGGATAAATGGATGTCGCTCTACCTCCTGAGCAACAGCCATCCCAGCATGCCGACATGCCAGAATTAAGCAAATCATTCTTACTATATTCACCATCTTAGTTTGTGTCAGCATGTTAATCGGCATAAAACAGAGTACAGCTCAGGCTAATGAGCCTGCATTATTATGCAAGTATATAGTCATGAACAAAGACAAAATCAAATTTTGAACTGATGATGCACTCAAATCCTGAATATTAAATTTAGTCACAATATTTCATCCCATATAAATATATTATGTTAAGTGGCTTCACGTGTTGCACCTTTATTTAAACTAATTCTGAGTCCAACATCTTGAAGCTATGTGATCAATGCATTACTGCATCAGCACGTTAAAGCATGACGGCACTAAAAATAGACCACAGGCTTGGGAAAGAGACCGTATATGCATCCAAAATCTATTAAATAAAAGTATATATATCTCCACTTTATATCTGCACACATCATCCCAGACCTCATGAGCTAAGTGGCACTGATCAAGAAACCTCGTTACACACCTGCTTAATCAAAAATATTTTCCCAGCTACTATCAGCAGGAGGTGTGCAGGAGGGTGATGAAGTGTGCCACCCACCCATGTAACTGAATCTGCTTCAGTGGGTGAGAGCGCGTCTTCCTGAATGACGTTTATCTGTAGCAGCCCTAACTGTGAGTAATTTTATTGTCTGGCCTCATTTAATTCAATTAGACTAAGAGAATCGCTTTTATATACCACATATAAATTTTACACAAGGCAGTTGGGAGGACTGTAATAAAGAAACAAAACGTGTGCATAGATCCTTCGGGACAGTGTGCACGCTACCATGTTTCAATCAGGTAAAGAAGTGAGCCGGAGCCCTGGGGGAAATGCGTGGGTGAGTGCATGAGATTAGAAAGGAGGGGAGAAGGTAGGAGATCACGATCTGCCATCAAAAGGGTGGGTGGAGAATCAGCTCAAATGAGAGCGAAAGTGAAAAGGGGAAGGGGGGGGTTGGGGGTTGGATGACTCATCGGCAGCGAAAGTTAGAACAAAAAGAAGAAGAGGAATGAGCGGAGTGAAAGACAATGATGTGGTCTCTCCTTCGGCACCACTCCAGAACGGTTAGAGCGATTCCCCTCCCCTGGGTCACTGTCTTTCCTCTTTGTTTCAGTCCTACCTGCAGTGACAGAGTGAAAAGCTCTAAACATCTTGAAGTGGATGGCTTATTGAGAGGCTACCTCAGGTTAAATAATTCCCTTCATTCCCTGGAGCTGCATCGGCACAAACAAAACAGATGCCCCTGCGCCCCACAATTGAAACCCAACATCAGCCGCCGCGAGGCTCTGATCAAATCAATGAGATCAAATTTTACTTTGAAAGATGAGGGGCAAACAAGCCACCCTTCATCCCACTCCACAAATCAATGAAATTCTCATTTCGTTGCGGAAATTAGAAATCTATTTGCATCCAGAGTGCGGGGTATTTACCAAGCCTTATCAAAGAATCAAAGCAGCTGCTTGCTGTGGTGCTCACTGAATGTGCAAAAATCAAGCACAGACCAAAACGGTGCTCAACAACACGGGGCCTTGACGAAACAGGAGACGGAATAACCAGTAGGAGGTTCATGGAAACTCCTCCGAGACATTAGGAGAGGCAGACGGCAGGGTGAGGAGTGGGCCAATTATTTCCACTATGGAATCATTCATTAGCAGAACAAATCAAAACCTCCTCATTGTAATCAGCGTTGAATATTTATGCAAACCTAACTGGGTGTATAGCCTCATCTGCTCCAAAACAAGGGTTTAACACCGTTGCCTTATGGGACATTAGGACATAATCACATACAAAAGCAATATCCAGGCTGCAACACGGCTGTCAGCTGCTGGGTTAACAGGCAATAAGACTGAATTTTTACCTGGAAGTATGTGATTATTTTTCCTCTGCAGTCATTCTAAATGGAATATCAATGAGCCAAAAACAAGCGCTCTCTGTATTTGAGCTGTCATGCCGTTGTTTGATTGTGTGAATACGCAGTCTGGCTCTTGGAGCCATAAGTAGACAACAGCTTCACTCAGAAACAAGCCTGATTAGGTCACGTAAGGTCATCGCATACGTGAACTGTTAAAGTGAGCTGTGTTCCCCCTCTATCGATAGTCTGTGTGAACTAAGGGCAGGTTATCAAACATGGCCTCCTCATAGCTTTAGCCTATCTATCTTTGGGAAATACATATTGCACATTGGAGGCCCTCAGTCACTCACATTTGTATATAATGCAATATTGAAGAGGCGAGGAATGCTTTTGTGTGAACAGAATGCTTTAATTCTGACAAGTTAAAAAAGATTATTTTGCAGACTTAGCATGACCCCTGCTGGTGGGAAATGGTAGCTCCGTGTACCTCAAGTCCAAACAAGGATGTTATGAGAACCACTGTTTGCCTCAGGGAGACTGAAGCCTACAAGAAAAACAAGCTGTTCCCCCACACCCACTAGCATTACAGTTACATAGAACATTTATCAGCAGGACACCGGTTATGTCCCGGCTTGTTCCAGAGCTTCAAAAAAACAGAAATAAAAATCACACTCAACATTCAGAGCAACTTATGATTTTGATTATTGATTGGTCTGCCAGTTATGTTAAAGATACATTCATTGTTAAGATGATAAAATGAGTGAAGAAATACTCATCTGAGCCCAAGGTGGCGCAAAGTCTCAAACCTATTCAAGCGATTCAGTAGATGTAAACAAAGAAAGGCAAAAAAACCTCACATTTTGGCATCATTTATTTGAAAAATGACTGAAACTACTTGATTAATTAAAGGAATGCTTCAGATCTGCTTATATCTGTGAAATAACGAGGCCAAAGGGGGAAATTTGGTGGCTGAATCATTTTATCAACTGGAAAATAGTGGATATCCTGTTCCTGACTGGAAGTCAGTGACACATCTTATGTGTAGAATTTATAGCTCTGTTGATTTACCATTGCTTTACCAATTTGAAATTGTAGTGGCTCCCGAGGATTGAAGAAGTAAAGTGATACATCTGCAAAGAAAGTCGTAACTGTCTTACAAATATACGACGGCAATTAATCGGAAAGGGGGGAAACATTGTTTGTTTGTGTGTTTTAGTGTGAATCCCCAATGCATCTTATATCTCAGGATCCCAGAGAGAATAACAGAAACAAAAACATCAAGGTGGTCTAAAATAGCTTTAAACAACAATTTGCAGTACTTTGAAAAAAAAATTTTTAATTTAAATAATCTGCAAGGTTACAAAGCAAAAAAAATCGTTGGAAGCACAGTTATGGCTCCAACCAGTAAGTATCAGATTAAGCATTATAATACATACTGGCATATTCTTATTTATTTACAAGGCTATTCTTAGTCTGATTCCTTCTTACCTCCTGATTTACATAATTCAAAAAAGCATGGGAAGTTATAGGCTTTGCTCCCAGGACTTATTCTGACTGTCTGTCCCTACAGTCTGTACTGAATTCAGAAAAACAGCATTTAGGTATGCTGCACCCGCTGCTTGGAATCAGTTGGAAAACTATCTGAATCTCACAGAGCCGCTCTCACTAGATGCATTTAAAGCTACCCTTAATGAATTAAATGCAGGCACGTCTGGCTGTCAAAGTTTTGTATGACTTCACATAGCCCCTGCTCGATCCATCATGTTGATGACTTCGACAAATGTTGATTCGTATTTTTGATACTTCATTGAATCACTGTATACTGTGTTTGCATGTCTGCCTGCTTGTTCCCGCTGCTGGCTGTCTTGTCCAGGACGCTCTTGTAAAAGAGATTTTAAATCTCAATGAGACACATCCCACTTAAATAAAGGTAAAATAAATAAAAAATTAAAAAATAGCATTATGCGAGCAGTGTGATAAGTCATGAAGTGTCATGGCATATTGAGAGGATTATTCACCTTTAATCAAAACGTTTTTTGTGTGTACAAGGGCTTGCTTGTGTGGGTCCAATTTCAACATCATGAAGACCGAAAGTCCCAACAGCAAAGTAAATAAAGTCAATGCATTATATCATCAAATAATAAGCCCGGTGTTTTGGTTGAGCACACAAAAGGCAGGTGTTTGCAGTGCACACAGGAGACGTAATTCACTGGTGAGTGTCAGTAGGCTTAGGGGCATATAATCCAAACAGCACATTTGCTGTTATGCTTTCTGCCACGCTCTAGCTATTTTTCTGTCGACTTGTACACTGTTTCCTCATATCACATAAGCTAAACACAGCAGGTGTAATAGGGATTGCTGTCATTCCTGGGGCCATGATTCAAGCACGAAGACAGGTAAACATTTTAGGCCTAAAACCAAGGTGCTTGATGCCTGTATATCCAGTTTTGCCGCACCACTTGATACCAATCCCAAAGTCACGAGGAGGCATGTATCCTATGAGAAGAGACAACTATTTCTGGAGACACTGCCCTCTGCTTTCATTCAAGCTGTAATTACACCTTGAGAGAGAATGACAGTGTATCTTATCTGATCTGTGTCACTGACCAGTTTTTTGGTTTTTTTGCAATAGCAGGTGTGGCAACAGGAAATGTTAGACTGTCTACAAAGCATTACAACAATATGCTATGGAATTATTAGCTTGTTAAATACAGTTTGTTATCCAGCTCATGGCAACAGGTCTTGAAACAAACGACTGACTGAGAGATATTTTTAAAATTCTTTCACCTTCACCTTTTGCAAACCCTCGTTAAATGACGGAAAAACATTTCCTGTTAGTCTTCTCTTTTTCAAGGATCTTTGAAACTGGGCAGCAAATACTAATATGGTACATAAGCAAAGCACTCCGCATAGAAAATTCCTCTCACATTAAACCCAAACAAGGGTGGCAAAATCCAAGTGCTTCGAGAAGGAACTTAAATGTCAGAATGAATCGATCTGGCTGATATAACCCAGCAGGGTGGACAAATAGAGGTGGTCAACTTCCAAATTGTAATCAGCCACATTAATAGAAGGATACCACGACAAAGTCAAAGCAAAGGCAGCGACTAGAAAAGCATTTAGGTTAAAGTAAGTAAGTGACTATATATTACAGTGTATAGTGGATAATGACAAATGCTACTTATGACTAAGCATGACAGATTGCATTTTCAAACGCTGCCATGCCAAAATGCTAAAATACTGTAACAGCAGACCGTATTTCACGCTCCTGCTGTTGGGTTTGATGTGCAGTGTATCCTGAAATGATATCAAATAGAACCTTCAGTCTCTAGACTCTAGAAAACCCAGCAGGCGTGATGTAAAAGTAGTGAAGCATTTTTTGATACCACATATTTGAAACAATTCAATATCTGTATCTGATAGTGTATATGTATCAATGCTACGAAAAAGATCTCTAATCAGATTTTCACCCCAAGGCTGCACAGATATACATTAGAACAAATGTATTGGTATGTGTTCAGTGACTTTTTCTGCACATGCACTATGTGCAGGGTGTTAAAAAAAAAAGATTCTGAGTTTGATAATTGAGAATTGGCATCTTTAAATAATATGCATGGTTAAATGCACAACACTGTTACTTCATACGGAAGAGAAGTGCAGTGTAAAAGGTCCAAAAAATGCAGATTTTGATGACTTTCAGCATGGAATGAACAAATCACAGCAAAGATTTTTCATTTGTCAAAAATACATTACCAGGAAGCATTCACCTGCTCAGATTTTCACAATGAAAACAGGTAAACATAGGACAGGTATCTACGACTACACCTTCAACAAAACATTAGATTTCATTTATTATATTCACCTTTTACTATGATACAAGAGATTTAATTTATAGAATATGATATCCAAATGCATCAATCACAAAAACAAAGCTTTACCTTGCTTGGTATCCTCAGGTTCTCCACAGGACTGAGGTCTGCCATGCTTTCTTGGGGGCTTTTTAGACCCTGTCAAATTAAGAGTAACTATTAGACCACAAACGTAACATCGATTTTTTTTCAGCTGCAGCCTGTTACATAGATTACTATTCATCAGCAAACTACTGTATACAGCAAAAAAGGGAAGCGGCGGTAGATTTCTGAAAGCGATAGGTTACGTTGTATTGTGTCTGATGAGTCTGTAAATTGCACTGAAAATTGAGAACTTCCCTGACTGCCTTGTCTCCTCTATTGTACCATGAGTTGTGCTTGTTTAATAGTAAACCCTTACATGTAGAACGTAGGGATACCATGGATTTTCTTCATATGGGGTAAATACATAGCTGTATGTGATAAAGTCATTCAAAAAGCTGCTGTTACTTGGGCTGAATGTACCTTTTAATAAGCCACACGATGAGCTGTCAAATTAGCCACTTAGCTTAGCTGGCTGTCATGCTAGCTATCTACAGCTGTCAGAGACAAACAGCCGAAAGCTTAGGCCCTGTAGACCTGCTGTGCTCACCTGCCGGGCCATAAGAGACTTGATCTTCTGCATCCTAAATCCAACTTATGTCAGTGAATGAATCGATGAGTTCAAAGTTACAATTTTGTTTTGTTGTTACCGATGCACCTCCATCACTAAAGGAAGGAAGCCATAGTTAATAATCACGTGACTGGTGCGTCAAGGAACGGGAGCATCTAAAGCATCCTGGGAATGGTAGTTTTTGCTAAGAGTCGTGCTTGTTGCCTCCATGGTTGCCTCAGCTAGTGGGATATTGAAAGTGTAAAGGTTAAATTAATTAGATGGAAAATGTAATTTGCTCAATATAAAATATATTTAAAGTGGTTAAATGTTTTATCATTGTTATACATGTCTTTCTGTCTAAAAACAAATACAATTATATGTGACTTTAACAACTTTAATATTTATCAGGGTTTGTAACTTTTTCACCATAAATGCATCACTTTTTTTAAGGCCCGCTCCTCAGACAAACTGAGTCTGCCACTGCTTACTGAGCCACTTGAAAAGAACAGATCATGATGTTATTAGCAACACGTGCAAAAAAAAAAGCCAAAAAAATGATGATGATCATACTGAAATTACCTTGATTTATCTTATTTCACATCTGCATATAATTTCCTATAATTAAAGCTATCTTAAAAACATTTGATCATCTCAAAAATATGATACATGGTCATGTAAATTTTCCTATAGTTAAGCCTACATAGAATTTACCCTTCTATAAATTCTTATCAAAATCCATCAGGTAGTCTATGTGTGATAGTCTGATATGGTGAAAAAAAATACATAAACGGTCCAAAAAGCCCAATTTTGCAATGTGAAAAAAGCCAGAAAAATTGCTGCATCCACTCCTTTATCCAGATCCACTCCAAAACCAAGTCTCAGGAAAATCCGTCAGGCAGTTAATGTGTAATCCTGCTAAAAGAAAATAAACAAACAAACACTGATTATTATTATTACCTCCTTGGTAGAGGTAATAATCGAATAGTATAATATATTGTATGCAATAATATAACATTTACACAGGCTATTGTTCTGCATAATCTTTATTTTTATTTAAAGTGTTTTTTTCATTCTGAACCTTTACCTATTCTTACTTTATTAAATATTTACTATTTTTATATTGTGGTATTATTGTTTTATTCAAATTAACATTATGGTGTTAACACTGTCTGTAGCTTTCTGTGTATTCATAGAATATATGATATACATAATTACATACTGTAATTAAGTACATATAATTAGATGTAAAACAGGTAAAAGGATAACAATATATATAATAACTTTGTTTCATTATTTTTCATGTGGACTCATTACTTAGCAACTCACATTTCTTTTGTGAGCAAAACTGATCGTGCCATCCATAAGTCAGTGTTATGAAGCGCCATCTCAGCCAAGCAATTAGATCTGGCTGTGCATTGTAAACAGCTTCAAGTAATTACATAAACATTACATGCAGACCTATTCAGCCTGATTTGTAATTGCTCCCTTGGATGTTATCTCTAGCAGCACTTGGTTAAAAGCTGTCAACAGGCAGCAGACAGCAGGCACTGTGAGCTCTAGATCCTGGTTAATGATGCCACAGGCTATTTCCCAGTCAAATGAGGGTGAGGTCGAGCTCCTTAGGTGACTTCACTGTTGTTTGTTAGGCAGTCATCCACAGTGCAGAGCCTCCCTTTAAGCATACACTGAGACGGAACAGATGGTAGCCCCTAGCCGGAGATGCCACCACAAAGACACAGCACATAGTTAGGGGTAGATTAAAAAATTGCAAGATGTAATGCAAGTGAGCTTGATCAGCAGCAAATTATGACTCAGTATGAGGTTAAGATCTTACTAATTGATTATCTTTAAAAACATAATCCTATGATCATTTGTCTTGTTGGCACATATTGGTGATATTGTAAAATAATACTTTCATCATTGTGTAATTTATGTATGAAACCCCTTAAAACTCACCAGTGGTCTTTAGAAAAAGAAAGCACCAAATCTTTTCAAATGTTTCAATTGAAAAAGTTTCAAACCTACATCAACTACTTTGTGAGCATGCACAGTGTTTGTGCAACAGCCTTTTACCTGAATGGGAATGGAAGAACTCAACGCAGGAGGAGTGACACAATCCACGAGAACCAGTTTTGACTGATGTTTGGCTTCTTCTTGATTCACACTTTAATAATATGACGCCATTGGAGTACGAAAGAGTATGTACTTGGTGTATAAAGGGCTAATGGGGGCAACACAATGCTTTATTTGATAAAAATGAATAAAATAAAATAATAGAAAACAGACTGCTGCCTTTAAGCAATACATTGATCACAAGAATTCATTTCGACCTCTATTTTCTTAATAAGATATTTTTGTATCTTCATGTTTGTCTGTGTCTTCTCCCTCTTCATCACTCTTTCACATACACACATGCACACACACACTCTCACTAACACATTTTTACCTAGTTGTAACAGGATGTCAGCAGGAGCAGGTGGAGAGCACTCCGCCACATGCTGAACTATCCGTCTGTTGCTGCCTGTCTGCTCACTCACCACAAGTACACAGCATACCATTATAACAAAGCTGAGAAAAACAAGCACTCTAGATAACAAATACAACTCAGACACTTTATGAGAAAAGAAATCACAGCCAAGACCCCAGACAAAGACTGACTGTGAATCACCAGAAAAACTGACATCTCTGCTATTTTCTGTTTTTTTGTTTTTCAAGGAGCTGTCGTTAAGAAAGTGTTCATTTCAAGCCTGGGCCACTATTGGTATTCTATAAGAACAAGACATAAAATAAGAAATTTCAGAATTAAGTCCATTGCAGGCAACAAACATATATTTACAATGACCCAGAATAGTAAACAGTTATGTATTTAATAAAGTACAAAACAAACATGTGAATACAAACTGTACAACAATTTATGAATCATTAATCATTTTCCTTAATTTAGCATTTTATTATATCCATGTTGATCAGAAGGAATGCTGCATTGTGGAAATAAGTTTTTTCTATAGGAACAAATAGATTTGAAAACATAGAAATAGAACTAGACAGCACGAGAGCACAAACCTCCACCAAGGCAGCTGAGTTTCACCATCATGTTATTGCAGCTAAAAGCAGTTTCCCCATGATAGTCTGACCCTCATAAAATGACTCCTTTACTATGAAATCCTACCCCTAGAATTTAGAATCACATTGGTATCATTATTAGTTTGGTAGTTATTCAAGAAAAACAATATTTCACTAATAATTTTTTTCTGCAGGATCTATCGCTCTAAAGTGTGATGATTCCTTCCATGGCACATGCCCCACCCTTACAGCCAATTTCATGGTAATCCGTCAAATAGTTTATATGTAATTGAGAAAAAGCATTCAAAAAAGCCCTAACTTGCAATCTTCAACAAAGTATGAAAAAAAAATCCTGACTCAGCCCCCTGTAATCGGTTCCACTCAAAAATTTAATGGGAACCAAGTTTCATGAAAATCCATCAAGTACTTTTTCTGTAATCCTACTAAGAGTCAAACAGACAGACAAACATTCAAACTAATGCTGGTGAAACATTACCTTCTTCAGGTAAAATAAGTATAAAGCATCTACAGTTTAATCCATGTACAGTATTTACACATATTCACACAAGAAAAGGCATCATAACACTTGTTTTCTCATGAAACAGATTCTGCTTGTTGCGAAAGTTAAATCAAAAATATATTAATGAAATGGTAAATAAAACCTTTTTGAAAGAAAATGAGAAAAAAAAAAGGGTTCCTCCCCGTCACATGCCCAACCCTCCCATAAAGTTTCATGGAACTCCATCAAGAAGTATTTGTGTAATCTGAGTGGTCTTCATTTTTGAAAGGAAAAAGCAAAGCGGGTTCAACTTCAGTACTTTCACATAAAGAAAAGCTATCCACACATACACTTTCGTCTCACAGTAATGTCAGCAAAACATTTAACATTTTTCACTGTCTCTGGACAGTAACAGTGCACATTTGCTTGTATACTCACACAACTCTCCTTCATCCCTTGTGCAAAAAAAATGGCGACCAAAGCCAGTTTCTCAAGGATTTGAGAGAATAAGGCTACACAAAAGTCTTCAAGTGAAATGATTATTTCACATCCAACTCTCCAGCTGGAAGTCACTTCAGCAAACTCTGACTAGGGGTTTCAGGAACATGTCTGATCACATCGTAGATGGTGGTGTGCATGTCCTGAACAGACTCGAGACGAGCCAAAGATCTGCATGATGCCTGCAGGATATTTGCATAGAAAAATTATCGACAACAATGGACTAAAGCTTCCCATCTTACTATTTTAGCATATAATCATCATGTCAATGTATGATAATACCTGTGCAGATTCCATTTTCCCAGGTATAGAGACAAATTCGTAGATGCCAAAGTCTTCTGTTGCATCCTCGTGACCTGTTGATGCACAGGTTTTAATGTCAGACTAACACTTTGGTTACAATCTGTATAGTATCCAAATGAACATAACCATACCATAAAACCAAGAACCATACTATCCTTACATCCTATACATGATATGTATAATCATAATTAAACACTAGTAAGCAGTATGGAGAGCTGACACCAAAAGATGATGATGATACCCAAAGAAAATAGTGGCCAAATTAAATACAGTCAACCCCGGGATAACAAAGCAATTAAAGGAGATGCTCGCAGAGCTGAACGCACCAATGAGGATGTATACTGCCACTGCAGTAATCCTGGAGAGAAGTAAGTCACCCAACAGAAGTGCAGAAGGGTATCGTGAGGGATAAGATATGCAACAGACATGCAACAATGAGTCTCAGGGACCAGACATAGTCCACACCTACTGGCCACACCTACCTACACAAGGGAACACCTTCAAACTACTGGCCGATAGCCTGCCTATTGACAACACTGAAGCTCCTCCTCTCAGGCATCATAATAGCTAAAGGCCCCATTTACACCGCAACATTTTTGCTGAAAACTGAGTTTTTTTCTTTGTATTTTCAAGACCGTCTGCGTTCACACGGCATCATTTCTGAAACATTTTGCCCGTTTACACGACACCGATACGGTGGCGTTTTGAAAAGTTTCCACTCTGGAGCCCAATTTCAAAGGTTTGCGGTTTCAGTCCCCAAAATGCAAAACGTTTCCGTTTTTGGGTGAAACGGTCATCATATAAACGGCCCCTAAGTTGAATATGCACAGGAGCAAAGTTCAGAAGGGCATCGGAAACAACAAAGCATCAGCTACTGGTCGACATAGCACTCATCAGAACACTAAGCCTTGGCAGAGCAACCTGAGCACTGCCTGGATTGACTACAAGAAAGCCTACGGCTCAATGGAGTCAATATTATAACATGTAATGATTTACCTGAACGATGTGGTCGTTTCTGCTCTGAAAGCGGTCTGCCAAAACCAAGCAAATAAAACTGTTAGTTGCAGTACAATATGTATACTTTGTATACTAAAAAATACAAGAGTATGAATAATGTCTGTATTAATTTCAAATTAAAGACAATACCTGTTGTAAATGCTCATAAGCACTGTTGATAATGAGAGGAAAGGGAGGGGGTGGTAATTAGTCACAAACAATTGACAAATGTTTGACATATTGACAAATGTCAAAAAAATTTATATTACTTTAACATATTAAAATTCAGTAGCTGCTTTGCCATGTTAACCACAGCATGACTGACATTTGCAAATTACTGTAGTTACATGTATGATTAACTTAAACATGCAAGATCTCAGTTCAACAGGCTGTTAAGTGTTATATCCTACTCATCACAGTATGATGTGTGAGATGTATATAGATGTGTGGATTTCAAACATGGAACAAGTTAGAGACGATGCCAGACTGAACGGGGGCAAAACTCACAGGGGTTGACAAGAACTTAGTTTCTTAATTTTTCTTCTCGTAAAAGCAGCAGATTAAGACATTTGTCTAACCTCTCTTAGGATGGCAGGTTCTCCTTATGAAGAAAAGCAGCATGCAGCCAATGACGAACAAAGAACAGACAGTAATGGCTGCCAGAGGGGACACAGGGCTGCCCTCATGGGTGTGTTTCTCTTTCCCTGTAGGCAAATACAGGATGGATACTGATATTTACATTCATTTTTAGGCAAGCTAGTTGGGATGGCAATGGCAATTTATTGGTCTGTTAGTAAGGCCTAAACTGAAATATTTCAATGCATGACTTTTTATGTCTCCTTGACTTTTCCTCTTGCACCACCATAAATTAATAAATTATAAAGTTATAATGGATAAATTATAAAATCCTTGATAAAAACGTTTAATCTAATGCCATCACCAGGCCAAATTTCAATGTGCCGAACACTTTTGTTTTAAGATACCTGCAAAACTAATGTCACTCCCATCAGCCTCAGCTGTAGTTTGCTAATTAGCAAATGTTGCCATGATAACATGCTAGGAAACTAAGATAGGGACTGTGTTAAATATTAGCTTACCTGTTAAACATCAGCACATTAGTGTTGTCTCTGTCCTCATGTTAGCGTTTGGATTGAAGCCTGACAGCAGCTAGCATAGTTAGTCTCATTGAAGGTTATTCCACAGAGGATTCTTTGGTAAACTTCATAAGAGATTTTGATGGCAATAACAATGAATGCAATCCTGACTTGTGTTGACTCAGTAAATTGCATTTTAAATCATGGCCAGTATCAGCAGTAGCCATCAGTGAGTCTTAGTGTCTCCAAGACAACATATCAATGTCACATTCGGCACACAGAAACTCTACATGCCATAAAACATAGTCAACAAATACAACAGCTGTTATCCATTGTTTGCTTTCCCAGCCACTGAACTTTAATATAGACTGCGAACACTGGGACCTAGCAACAGCGATAAAACATGAGTTTCACCATAGTATACAGTATATTCATTTTATATTCATAACCTGGTTTCAGGTTTCACCTGCTGTAGGCCTACACGCTACTTCAACTACAGCATTTTATCTGCTCGGCTGGTCTCAGAGTTGGCCGTTTTGGTTTGGTATTGTCAAAGTTTATCTCAAATACCTGCTTTAGGCATGAAACACTCCTTACAAAGCGTTTATCTCAGAGGATTCCCAATGCTTATTGCCCTATTGCAATGTCCCACCCTCGACCCACCTGTTCCTAAACTGGCCACCACCAGAGTAAACTGGGCCTCGTCCTGTTTCTGGGTCACGTTGTTGAAGGCACGGCACAGGTACTCCTCAGTCTGAGCTAGTCTGTAGGAGCGCACCTCCAGCCGTGGGCCCTCAGTGATGACCTGGGTGGCATTGTGGCTCTTGGAGATCCAGACGTAGCTGTTGGGTGGGTTGGAGTCAGCCTGGCATTCAAAGAAGACCAGCTCTCCTGGGTTGATGGTGAACACTTCTCCTGTTCGCAGGCCCTGGCCTGAGTTTACCTCCAAGTTGTAGGGGCCATCTGAAGGGAACAACAGTGGATCAGAGAAACATGGCAGATTGCAGTGAATATGGTTGTTATATGCAGAAAGATGGGGAGGGGGTAGATTTTTTTTGCTTTTATTGGACAGGCAGACAAGAAGAGAGCAACAGAGAGAGGGGCATGGCATTCAACAAAGGTCATGACAACATTTCTGATCATGCAGCAATGCTACATGCAGTGTAATCATTCAGATACCAAGGCTCTGTGAAGTTTCTTATCTTATTGCATCATGGGGCAGCAGTAGCCAAAAGATTTGAAGAATGATGCCATAGGTTTGATTCACAGTCTAGTGGAATAAATCCTGGATGGAATTTAAAAAGAGTAATGCTTGCCCTTCCCAATTTAGAGTTAAGGTGCCCCTTGAGTAAGTCATTTAACCTCCAGAGATGTTGTAACAACACACAAAACAACGTATTTCTTATTCATTGATTAAGAAATGTTTCTTGTTACCACTAGATAAGTTCATAATGTTAAAAAAATATATGGTGAAAATGAAATAAATGTGAAACTATGTCATAAAACTTATTAACTTGAACATATGTTTTTAAAGGTGCCCACAGCATTGTGTCCCTACAGCAACTCTAAGCCAGATAGTTAAGTAAGGTCTCTGTTTCAAGTCTGCTAAGATAGATTTCACTTTAATATAAAATAAGTATGTAGGGGCAGAATATAGAGTTCTGATCAAATGTGTTGCATCTAATGCGGATTTGAGAACACTGTTCTGTGACTGGCATCAGTCAGATTTCATGTGTATGTGATGGCTAGAAATATGACGTGGAGAAAAATTGTCAGTCTCACATTAACATTAAAAAAGAAACTGAAAAATTGAAACTGAACAGGGTAACACTAAAGGAGGTATTTCATCATAGTTAAACAAATGCTAACACAAACACACTCTGTCTGTGCAAACAGATTAGATAGCAATGCCGCATTTATTAGTGCTGAAGTTCTTGCAGTTATTAACACACCCAGTGTTTAAGCAAACTGACTCGAATACAGGCATGTGGGGAAAAAAATTTAAGTTACACCCATGTCACACAAATTCCACTACCATCTACAATACGTCCCATAAAATGCCAGTTTTGTGAAAATGCTAACACATTCAAATTAATTCATGGCAAGACTTTGTATATTCTGGGTGCAACAAAACTAGGCCAGTTCATCAGTGCATCGACACGCTTTATGGGAAGACAGAAGAGCTCTGTGAGATGTGCCCATGCAAATTCAACGTACTATCTCATAACAGTCACATGTTTTGAGTTGTCAGAAAGAAGTCTGAGCTCAAATACATTTACATAATATAATACCTCTGGGAGAACATTGCAAAGGGCCAGAGATAATACAAAAATAAATTGTGTGTATCAGTAGCTGCAGAAGCTCTGTGTCAAATGCATCGAAACACATGTTATGACATTGAACTTCACAGCCTATTCTAACCTTGTAATGTTATCCCAGTCTGTTCCAGACGTTAATATATTCGGTACAGGGGAAGAGAAAGAGAAGGAGACTACTGATGGATATATCTACTTACAAAAGACGTTGAGTTCCACGGCTTTGCTGTGTCGACCCTGGCTGACAGGGTTGCTGGCCACACAGCGATAAGTTCCCTTGTCCTCTTTTCTCACAGGACTAATTAAAAGTGTGGAGTAGTCTTCGGAGAAGTGGTATCTGTCGGTAGGACTTAGCGCTTTGTTGTCCCGCAGCCACTGAAACACAACTCTTGTTCCTCTCTCCACTGAACAAGACCACGTTACATTCGCCTCGTCTTCAACAACTGCATACGATGGGCTCTTCTCAATGACTGGAACGGACACAGGGACTGAGGAAAAAGCAAGAAACGTTGGGAAATTTTGGGATTGGGTCCATAGATGATGACATCAAACAGATCAAAACGAGGAGAAAATACTCACCGTCAACTGTTACACGCACAGTTCTCTCCTCCTTGATAACCAGTCCTGTCTTGTTGTGAAACTCTATGTTGAGGTTCAGGTGATAATCCCCCTCATCCTCCTGGTTTAATTTCAAGATGAGCAAAGAAACATTGGGTTGTTTAAAGAGGAGGTGGTTGCGGTACATCATATCAGTGATTGTGGCCTCTTTGGTAAATGTCACCAACGTGACTCTGGTGCCGCTCGGCCTGGTGTGGGACCAAGTTCCCTGGATTTCCACTTCATCCAATGGGAAGCGAGACTCAACAGACAGGAGCACGTGATTCCCTTCGATACCATGATGGTCTAACGAGGGGATGTGGATGAACTCAGAGCTGGCCTCTGAGTTAGCAGGAGATTGAGAGAAGGAAGGAAACAAGGAGAGTTACTGTACTTCACAGGTGCTTTCAGGTAACTGGTTGGATTTCTCATCAAAGAAATCAGGCTTCATACAGAACAAATAACAATCAAAAGCTTGTGTTCAAACAAGGTGTATTTATTTATGGATTTAGAATCATCAGGTGCTGAACGTACAAGATGCTGCCATGTCTTTACAGTGCCTGTTAGTTACTGAGTGTTTCAGTTTTCATATATCCTTGTAATTTAAAAGAGGCAGATGATATTTGTACCAGGTGTCTATAGAAAACAACACTGTTTACACCAAGGTGGTGACCAAACCAAGCAGTCTTGGAACATACAGTAAATCTAACCAAGTAATATTGATGCCCAAACTGAAAACTGAAAACAACAAATTGAAAAAGTGAAAATAATACCTCAATTATAATTAAACAGCAGCTTTTGACCTCAAGACAAACTTGAATACTGCCCTCCAGTATGACAGTCCTGTGTCTGACCCATGCATCCACCACAACCTCACTGTTAATACAGCCAACAGCTGCACTTGAAACACAAAACCACAAAAAAATGCCCTGCCACAGGTTACTTTACGCATGAAATATAATTATGTTTCTTGGTGAATTCAAACTAAATTCGAGCCAACAGTGAAGCAAGAGGAGCTTCTGCAGTATGTCACTAGGTCCATTTAAATGTCTGCTTCAACAGTAGGACAAATGAACACTGAAAATAAATATAATACATTCTCTCAATAATTTACCATCACTCTCATTAAAGCCAAGGTGCACCGCTGACTATTGAGGTATCGCCTTTTACCTGCTCCAAATTATTGTTATCATATCAGCCTTAACAGCTATAACGCAGAAAAAGACAATCTATTTGAACACTGATAGATTCACATAAAAAAAAGTCACACACACCTGTACAAAACAGCAATTGCCGCTTGTTGTGCTGTTTGTTCGTTGGACATTTTTTTAAATATCGCCCAACCCTAGCTACTGTAGCAGCTCCTTCAGGTAAGGTGACCCACCTAATTTAATAATATTAATAATTTAATAAAATGTGAATAAAATAAAATAAAATGCTAGTGCAGCCTCTCCTCTTGCAGCTGTTGAGAATGACTTTTGGATGCTAATGAAATGCTATTTCATATTTCAACCTGCAATAATTGAATTTTTGGGGCACTTGGAAACAGAATAATAAGCTATTAACACAACAGTTGCATATTTTCACCTCACATAATTGGCTAACCTGTTAGCAAACAGTAGCTTAGTGACACATCTAATATTATATTAACCAGTATTGTAAATTTCTGGCAACCTGACAAATGTGACTCCAAACTTCACCCTCCTTTTGCCTCTATTTTGGTCTCTACCAGCTCCTGAGGGAAATATCTGATCTGAAGCTGCTAAATACTCCACTGTGTTTACCTTTTTGTCGCTAACTTCATCTGTCTCATATTTAATGCTGAGCAGGTAGTGAAAGGTCAGTTTTTAAAGCTTTTTTCCCCCAAAGAAAACAGATACCCTCTGCATCAAGAAATTCCGTTAATGAGAGCAGTGAGAGTGAACCAAAACAGTAAGCTCCACCTAAAAATGCTAAATGCTAAAGAGCCACTGAAACACTCCAGAGAAATACTGCAAAGTCGGGTGATACTTTGGGTGACCTTACACAGTCATTTTGTCTATTGTTAGTACACAAACATTAATTTACCTACATGTATATTCATATCATTGTATAATATATGTACCTGACTGTATACTAATATATGTGTCTAATCAAATATGCCAGTTCATCATTACTGAAAAATAACTGGAAAAGATTAGACGCTGTAACGTTTTAGACATATGATAGCAACTATAAGGTAGTATGGAACATATTAATGCTGTTTTAGGCTTTGATTATCATTAACTGCATCCCATTGTTGTGAGGATGCGATGATCCCCTGTCATCGTTTTACATTTTAGATAGATAGATAGATAAATACTTTATTGATGCCGAAGGAAATTTAAGAGATTTTTTTGCAGATTATTTTTGCAAATTAAATGATTGAATGATAACTTGTGATTAAATCTTACATATAACCTTCAAGCTGATTTAATACATATTTGCTATGATGAATTACAGTACATCAATATTGGAAAAACACTGTTCTTCCTATTGTGCTGCTGATTAGATGGAGCAATGATGACATAAGCAAGTCTGTTTTCATTTAAAGATGATCCCACTTGTGTTTTGTCTGTCTAATATCGTAATCTATATCCTAGTCTTCACAGTATGCACGTCCTGAAACTGTAGTGAGTTAATATTGACCCAGCTCACTACAAGAGTGTCATTGTTGTCAGACAAGCACGAGGCTTGTCTCACCAACTTGTCCCAAAACAAACAATTGGGCTGTCTGAAGTAACTAGAAAACTGTTGATCTACTGCGCCTTCACGACTGTCACAGCGCTGAGTTACCACTGCAGTTTATTATCTAGCAACCAGCTGAATACACCAAGAATGGGAGGAGTCATGGTTGTTTTGACATTTCAACTTGTTCAAGGTTTGATCTTAGAGCGATGGTTTTATTCAGTGCGCTGTGCATTATTTAATTTTTTTCAATCTTCTATTGCTCATCTATTTTATATTCTTGAGTTCAAGCATCATTAAGAATATATCATCGGTATGGATTTGGATTTTTGACAACTTCAGACTTCACTGTCTGGGTCTCTTTGACAGTTTGAAATTAAAAAACTGAGGGACTGTGTTGAGCAGCAGCATGTGAGTAGGCAGTGCTATCGTGAAACAAACTCACTACAGCTTCTCACTTCTCTCTTACTTGTGTCCTTTTGTCTCACTTCTGAATGTGTATCTTCTCTTGCTTTTAAGAGACGATTTCTGGGATGGGGATGGAGAATATTCATGAAATGCTGATAATGTTCAGTATTATTTAATCTTAAGTGGGGAAAATGTGAGTTTTATTCTCTCCCTCTAAAGCCATATTTTTCCTTTGTCACCCAGTCCTCTGCCCTCCGCTCTGACTGGTCAATGCCTCCTCCTCGGGGACACCCAGCTGGTGTCAGCCAGGTCCTTGGTGACTGCTGTCTATGTCACTTATCACAATAGAGCCACTGTGTGTCTGGTGTTACAGTATGTCCTAAATAATAAATGCAATTCAGACGTCCCTTTGGCACGTTCCACTTCTACAGGCCTGCAGGCCATTTTCTCTGTGTGTGTGTGTGGGTGTGTGTGTGCTTGTGTACGAGCGTGTTGTCAGTAGCAGGAGTGTGTCTGTGTTTACACCAGCTGAGATCTGGTGAAAAGGCAGAGTGAGGAGGAGTGTGCCGAGCCCGCTCCTTCACTGTTGTCCCTACACAACACAGATATTGTTGTGGTGATAATAGGGAGATTACACTGACAATGGTCTTTGAGGTGAGAGGATATCTTTTTTTTTGTGCTTTTTTTTTTGTTGTTGTCCACACTCACACTCAAACAACTATGTGTATGGACCCACGAGCACCTGCCTCTTGTCACCCTCACGCACACGTCCGAATTGTTTGGATACTAAATAAAGTCTCTCGATGCATGTCCAAATGCCACCATCTTCTGTCTTTTTCTACGAAAGACAAATAGTGCTCTCTAAAAAAAGGGTTTATGATACAAACATCAAAGAAGGGTGAGAGTCCAGGGATTTTTCTGTTGGATTTATCGGGCAATGTGATGAATGACACTGAGTCACACAGCTGTGGCCTATAGGTCACTTCTCCTTTCCACTGAGCCTTTGCTTATGTCTCTTCTTTTTTTTTTGATAGAGGTAGAAGAACCGATCTTGTAAAGTCACATGAAGATGACTATGGAAAGTACATGCAAAACAAAACAAGACGGTCTTTAAAAGGAAAACTTTCAAGACTCTAATTTACATTATAAAAAGGCTGTGAAGAGGTTGAGGTACTTCCCAGACCAACTTACATTTTTGCCCCAAATGTTACATTTATTCGTCAGAATTACAGTTTTTGTGCTCAAATGATCTGCTTGTGCCATGTTTGTGTTTTTTACATTTTGAAAACCATTTTCTGTACTGCTTTTCTAACCTGAACCTTTCAAAGACAAAGGATGGCACAAGGTTTCAGAGAACATTTTGTTACAGCCCACCGCTATAAAACTTCCTCAACTCTTGTCCAGTTTTACCCTGCCAACCAAGCGAACACAGCAACCACAGTAATTGCTATAGCTGCACAAACACAACACTGTCAACTCAAGCAAAACACCTCTCCACAACAACTAAACGCTCACCTGTTAGGATGAGGAGAACAGAGCAGACACAAAGCGCAGTTCTTCCTGTTGCCCCCAGCATCTTATCCTCTAGGGATATGTAGGACTTCTGACAGGCAGATAGGGAGTGACGGATGTTGGAGGGAGGAGAGGAGTGGAAGAGAAGGCCGAGGTGGAGTAGGAGGAGGAGGAGGAGGAGGAGGAGAGAAATGTGACTGCTTGTGGTGACAACATTTGCCAGGGAAATAAGATGAGCGAGCTTTAGCATACCAGGCTCCTCCCATATGACACCAGGGGGAAGAAGAAGTCCACCTGGCAGAGAGGCAGCACAGTATGGTCCTCACACACACACACACACAGAGAGAGAGAGAGAGAGAGAGAGAGAGAGCTGCCCTAAGGCCAAAGGTTTCACTCTGCCATAAAGAACGTGAGACATAAAACTGTAAGAGGATAGTTGAGAGCAGCATTGAAACAGTTTCCCTACATCATAATACACCAGCTGTCTGCTGCTTCAGTCCCTCAGGCTGTGAAACCAAGGAAAAGCAGGCAGACAGAGAGCCTTCAACTGCAAACATCACACAGTCTGGGTAAGTTACAAAGCTCTTGGTGGATCAGCCATCCTGTCTGCAATGATGTTGTAGGCTGGAAATTAGTTTGGACAAAAAGACAGTGAAGCAAATATTGAGGTAAATTGACAAAGGAATTTTGCTCTGACACATTCAAAGGCCTTCAGCATAAAGATTTTAATCTAGATTAGAAATAATATAATTGTAATAATAGTAATATATGAGATAGTGAGACTCTGTGGGGAAGAAAATAATGTATGACAGAAAAAGAAAAATCTGTTGATAATTCTTATCTTGCCATTTTTTTTGCATTGCTCCAAATCTACTGAGACAGATTTGATTGTGCCACCACCAACCGTGTTTTCCTCTTAGTCTGTATAGATGGAAGGAAGCTGCATTGTTTGTTTCTGCCAAGTCCCAACACTTCATGAAACGGTGGTTTCATGGCAGGTTACTCGTCCCTCCCATTTTTCTGATTATTTACTGTTGAAATCAGTGTTGGAAATACTGCAGATATGTTTAATAAAATCTTACCCAAGGCCCAAGAATCATCCGGATCATCACCAAAATATAATCACCTCTAGGATATGCGAGGGTCCATCTTTGGTGAAAATGTTGTGCAAATCTGTTCATTAGTTTTTGCGTAATCTTGTTAACAACAGACAAACAAACAAACAAACAAAACAAACCGATCACATCACAACAATAGTCATCACCACTCAGTTCATCTCAGCTTCATTTATATCGCCTCTTTCATTCAACCATCCAGTCCAAAGTGCATCACATAGTGAAAATAATATAACACAACAAAAACAGTACAGGCAAAGAAAAAAAATATTAATAAATGCAATTTTGGATAACTGAAGATTATACAACATTAAAATAATAAAGATATTAATGGGGGGAAAAAAACAATACTGGCCAAGAATCACACAATTAAATTGTAATCAGACGTAAAGCTTCTCTTGCAAGAAAAACATGAGAGTGAATGTCAAACTGCACTTATTGAACCAAAGGTGAATTGAGCCTGGACCGATGCACCAGTGTGCTTTGTGCACACTGGTGCAGCAGCAACATTACTAAAGGAAACCCAACACAACTCCTCTGGAGCCTCATTAGACAGACTCAATGTCTTTAACCATGTAAATTAGATCCTGAGATAGAGGCAATGTTGAAAAATGTTGAAACTACTGGTGTTCAAATTAACCAAACAACACCTTACAGGTAAGTTGTATTTGAGGATAACTTTGTTTGCAATAATGAAGGGTTGTTGTGTTTAGGTACTGATGAGCAGAACCAAAACCAAAAGGATTTGGAACCAAGTTTTGCTTCCCAATCCTCCTCACTTTATCCCCTCAGTAAGCTCTTTCTTTTGAGCTTTTTCTGCATGGTATTTCTCTAAAATTGTAAATTTCCCCACTGTGGGACTAATAAAGGGATATCTTATCTTATCTTATCTTAAAAGGATAAAGTGAGACTGAACTATACGGTGAATGAATTAGGCCATTGTAGGTTGCGTAAATGAGTTCCTAGAATGGTGATAGATACTAAAAAGGATTATTCCCATTTACTGAGAAAATTAAAGACAACAATCAAAGCTTTTATCACATCAATACAGTATTTGTTGGCCGGAACACTTAATTTGGAGTCACCTACTCATGCATTGGGACACAAATGTTTGTCTACATTTAGCAAATTTAACTTGGATGAGAAATTGTAATGTTTAATGTAATGTTTACCGTTAATGTCTGTCTATTTTTTCACTTGTGTCTTTATGAAGCAGACTCTCGCCACAGAACCTGCAAGTTTCTTCTCCACCTTTAGATGGGGTCAGTGCATAATCTATAAGACAAAGTCAGCCGGTGGAGTTATGACGCCAGTTGTACAGCAGGTAACGGTAAGTTTACAGGTTAAGTTCTTCTTAGTAATCATGAGTCAGTATTTGTTCGGTTCTGTGGCAGTGATTCACATGTTTTTGCCTTGACACTCAAATCAAAGCAATGTCTATTCACAAGCCCTTGTCACACGTTGCATGTGTCTCTGGGTTTATTTTTAGAGGCCTATAGAGGTTCCTAGAGACAGAACAGTCTAGAAAAGGTCTGGAGGATAAGCTGAATTTGTTAGCAGACACATGTTTTCTTGTTAACCAGTTCAAAAATGCATCAGCCACGCTTCCTTCCATGCTTGATATTAACCCTCTCTGTCACACATAATCATGCAAGTCTGTTCACGTCCTGTGAAAACCATGTATCTTCAAAACAGGTGATACTAATTTTTTTTAATGAAACTCAACTGAATTTCTCCCAATTCTTAAGCCATATAAAAACGACTTAAGCGTTATCTGAAAACTGCTTTGTCACAAAGCTTATAATGGCAGAAAGACAAGTAGGGCTTAGCTAATAGCTGCATGAATATGTAATGATTTACATAGTGACGTTTTTTTCTGCTTGGTGAGTGAGGAGAACATTCGCTGTTAACTTAGAGATACCTATTTAACCGGGTAGAAAATACCGATATTCTATCCATTATAACCATTTATCGTTCTGGGGTCCACACAGAGCTGGAGCCGATCCCAGATGACATTGGACAAGAGGCTTGGTTCACTCTGGATAGTTTGACAGTTCATCACAGGGGTAACACAGAGAGACAAGCAAAGATTAACACTCACATTAACAATTTTGAGTCACTAAACCTCGCAGAAACCCATCCATCGAACACAAAGGCCCCAGCTTGCTATGAGAGCTTGAACCCACAACCTTCTTGCTGTGAGGTGCCAGTGCTAATGTTTAATACACAAAAGTCCTAAACGGGGCAATGTTCAATTTGAACAGAACACATTTCTCACTGAGTGGTTTTCATGTGAAAAATGTATTGAAACTTTTGCAATCTTTGAACCCAGTGCCTGTCGATACTCTCTTACATGAGTATGAATCAAACAACCAACGGGAACTACTGGTCTGGTCTGTTCTCTGACAGCACATCATGCAAGTTATATAATAGTATCATATGGCCTGGTATGGCCTTTTTGGACCGTTCTACCAAAACCAGGACAGCAGCTGAGTGATACACACACCCATGAACACACACACACACACACACACACACACACACACACACATAAGCCTCAAATGGGGGCCCTCTTGCTGTGCTAAAACATGTCACATTTTCCATTTTCTGCCTCCCAGCCCATGTCTGTGACTGTTGCCACACTTCACCACAACTCTACCCCTCAGGACTGTTTGTCTCCTGCCACCTCCTACTCCTCCAACTCATCCTCATCATATTCTCATCATCCTCTGCTTATTCTTGTTGAGTCAATTTTGCCTTCGCAAAGGCCCTCTTGATCATTTTCTGCGTTCTCCTCCACCCCAATACCTTCTTCTCCTCTCGGTCTTTCCTCTGCTCCTCTTTCGTTCCTCCTCTCCTCTTGCAGCCTTGGCCTCCAGCTGCAGACACTCAGAGGAGACACAGCACACCAGCCCACATCAAGGCCAAACTATTGGTACACGTGCGTGAATGTGCGTGTGCATGTGTGTGTGTGTCTGGTGCAGTCGTTACAGTGGGACCACATAGGCTGTGAGTGACCTAGCGTGATATGGTGAAGGCTCGCATTCATATTTCTTTCTTGTTCCACTTAAATGTTGACTAAAAGGTAACTGTAGCCGTGTCGTTGTGTTTAAAGGTCCCTCAATTTTTCCAGTGAGTTTGTTGATGGATGAACGCACCTCTGACATCACAAGCAGTCACTGATAAGTAAACACTCACACCCTCATCCACGCGTACAGTATGCAATCATGTGACCAAAATATACAGTTGTGCCTTAATTTATGGATAAGACAATGTCATGCCTTGGATAACAACTCGATATGCTTTGTCCCTTCATATGTAGAAATGTTAGCTTATAGCTGGAAAAGAACAGGAGACACAGAGAAAGAGTGGGGTTAGGTGGAGCAGTGAGGGAGCAAAGAAAAGGGGCGGGGATGTCTGCATGGCCTGTGAGTGATTTGATTGGATAGCACAGTTTCATTCACACACAAAGATTTATAACAGTGGGAAACATGGCTGTGTGTGTGCATGTGTGTGGGTGTATGCAAGAGCATGATTTTCCCTTATGCCTGCATGTGAGCGGCTCTTTTTTACTGCTGCACCGTTGAACCCGTCTATCTCTATCTGGATCTGACCGTTGTTGTCTAAACAGCACGTTGACTTCATGCACCGAGTGGTTGACCCAGAGTGCGTGGGTCGAGTCAATGTGAATCTTTCAAAGAGTGCCTCAGCCTTTTCCATACTGAACTTTCAACATCAGTGAAAATACAGCGTGTCAGTGTGTGTGGGTGCATGAGTGTGGGGGTGTGTGTGACTCTGTGTCTGGTGGCAAGAGCCTCACTCCTTTAATACATTCCACTATCTCGCGCCCACGCACTCGCCATGTGACCAACAGTCAATGACAGGAAATACTGTTAGTCGATGTCAAATCCTGCTGCCTGCAACCAAGATCCTCTTCTTCTTTCAGTCAAAGACTTGGCTTCGTGTGCTAAAAATCTAACAACACAGAACTCAATGTTCATCTCAACTCAATATGCATCCATAGCCACATTGCTACATTTCTATCCAGTTTGTGCACACTGCCCCACTTCCTGTCTTTGCATTACATCGATGGTAATTGCTTTCTTAATTCAAAAGACATGAATATGATTGGCCATGTGCTTTATTTAATTTCCTTACTGAAAGAATCAAGTGTCCATTCACTGCAGCACATGTGACATGGTATCTGTCAATGGCAGGTGTAGCACTGATAAAAACTTTCCTCAACAGTTGTGTTTACATAGTTGACACCCATATACACACATAGATATATTATCTTATTTCCTGTTCTGCAGTCTATCGGGCGCTAGAGTGATAAAAAATCAAAGATTTTTACTCGGAACAGGCACTTTATGAGATGTACAATATGTCATGATGTGACAGAAAAATGGATCCAAGTGTTGACACCAGACATGACTAATCATTAATGTCCCTGCAGTAGAGAGTTTGTAGTTACGACACCAGAGAAATTCACCTTTATTCCATTGCAGCAATGACTCTTTAATTACTTGCCTAGCAGCATTTTGTCAAACACATACACATCAATGTAAAATAGGTGTTTACATCACACATGCTGCAAACCAAACTGGTGTGTGAGTGCATGTGTGTTTTCTTGTGGGTGGGTGCACGTGCATGCATACAAAGTTGAATGGACACAGCCACCTCTATGTTCTCTCTAGCAGTAAACTGTTGGCTGTTAGGACAGAGCGCAGTCCCAGGCTGAAAGGCAGTACTCCCTTTGCTCAGGTCTGTGCTTGTCCTCTTTGCTTCACTCAGTCATAAACCACAGGATAAGGGAAAATAACACTAGGTGTGCACCAATCTGAAGTAGAAGGGTATATATTAACCTTATGTGACCAGCTTCAGTCGCTTAGGAACAGCCTCAATTAACCTGAGAGGAAAAAGGTGGCATTGTGGGACACAACGTCAGCCATAAGAACCAAGTATACTTTTCATTTCCCGAAAGAGTAGTTCTGCATTTCGGAATTACCATGGGAAGAAGTCAAAACAACAACACACACATACACACCTTTCTTTCTATCAGAGAGGATCTCATTCCCCTCTTTCCTGTCATGGAAGGTGCTAATGTTTATTTTTTATTTTATTTTTATTGTCACTCAACACAAACTAGCTGGTGGCTGCTCATGTTTACTAGTGTACAGTGGACCCCATCGTTTATCAAAACATTAAGTGTAGTGTTCACTGCCCCACATCCCCCAACATCTGGTGGTCTCTCCCTCCCTCCCTGGAAGTGTCACAGAGACATGATTCTCAGTGGTGCATAGTAAAGATATGAGATTACATAGTTCCTGTCAAAAAAAAGAGATGTATGGATATGGGTAGCTGAACAGCTCGCCGGGGCCAATCATATTCCAAGCATCTGAAATAGAGCCATTCCTTAGTTTGAAGGTATTTAGGTGTGATACACCTCACCATCCGCAGTGGTGATGTAATCAGCAGTAGGCGTGGAGTAAAAAAACCCATACTCACCTGTGTTTGTGAGTGACTGCTGCTCGGTTTTCTAAGGAAAGTGCATTGTACGTTGTTTTGTATTAACAAAGAGAACTTTTTGTAAGAGAGCTTTCAATAACTGGAACTTTTAGTCCCAAGAACAAGTTTTCAAGGAACTTCACTTTCTTTCAGCCCATTGCTTGTGTTTCGACCACTATCTAAAGGCCAATGAATATTGGGTCGATTGTGAGGAGCTGTGGCAGAAAACGAGCGTCACATGGAGTCCAGCCACCATGAAGACTGTAAACCTCGTGTTCATTCATACAGACCATCGGACTGATCTATATATAAACCCAATGCACATATTGTATATAGTCATAGAGAACATCTCAATCAGGAATGAGGTGATGTTTAACGCTGCACTATAACATATCTTTTATTGTCTTTTTTTAATTTATTGTCATTTTCATTTTGTTATTTTAAGTATTTATATTGCTTTTTAACTCACATGGGCAATGTAAACATCTGTTTCCCATCTGTTGTGGACTAAATTGAATTAAATTGAACTGAATTGAATTGGTTGAACTGCTGATGTATGAAATAGCGATGGCTGTTTCTGCAGATTATTTTGGCGTGAGATACAACAGATTGTCCGTGCTGATGTGAATGAAGCACAATGAAGAAAGAACAAACTGGTTTTCACTTGCAGCCTTTTAAAAAACAAAATGCTGTCAGAAAGTCAGAAATGTTCAGCACTGTAAGCACCACCCCCAAAAGTTCCTGTGCTTTTGTGACATATTACCTCCCAGGCAGGGACTTTTTGGGGGGATGAAATAATGTCTCCAGAACTTAATTTAGACCCTGCTGCCTGCAGTGGAAACACAAGTTTCTCCAAAGGTTCCTAGTCCCTAAGGAAAGTTCCTTCAGTGGAAATGGGGCTATTGTATGTGTGGTAACAAACTCATTCAAAGTCACAAATACAGTTCACACAGATGTAAAAAATTAGATGCAGAGGTCTGACTATCAGCATGAGTTTAAAAGGAAATGTTAGTTGCTGCATGCCTGAAGTCATAGATGGTGCATCATTCACAAACATGTGGCAAGAGGAAAAGTCTCAAAATTCATTTTCTGAATAGGACAAATACAGAAGAATTGCATTAACATAGAGGAAGACTGCTTACAAGAAGACCCTCACACACAGTCCCTACAAGAGAAGAGAATACAATCTCAAAAATGACCACTGCATTGAATCAACACCTTTATGCTGAGCAAAAGCTAATAGCTGTGAACCTTACCCATTTGGTATAAACTCCAAGAAATTGCTCTGCTATCTTCTCCACTCCTGTACTCGATTGCTGTGGCATTCAAGTTCACAAAAACTGGAATGTAAAGTGTGTGTTTACTTGTGCAAAACATATAAACAAAGGCAGAAAGAGACCCTCTAATTGAAAGTGATGTGGGAAACAACCATCATGTTACCAGTAATTAGATCCCACCTGTCTCCAAAGAGTGTTGGTACAAATACGAGGAAACAGGACAGTGGGGCCATATGCTGTTCACTGACAGAGTGCTATACTCCTACAGCAGGGACATACAGTATCTGTGACCACTCAACCGACTACAGACAAAATGACATAATTGTTCCCATGTGAAATACTAACACTTCTTCACATTGTAAGATCCGCACATGCCAGCTAAACACCAGCGGTTTCTTTCAAGGTACAATTAAAAGTCCTCGCCCCCGAGAAGATAAAACATCTTTGATTTCTTTACAACAGATGTCATAAAACAATACAGCATGTTTTAAGGGTGATACAGGAACAGCTATTTTTCATTGTCTTTTTCCGGTTGCACAAATCCCAGCGAATGATGACCTAATATCTGACTCCAAATGGGATGATTTTCAACGGCCGCATGGAGCATTTGCATGTGCATGTTGTGCATTCTGTCTGCACTCTTGAAGACAACAACAGGTGTCTTGTTTGTGCCAAAGGAGTAAAGCACAAGTTGCACTGAAGAGAAGTATAATGTAATCTCCCATGTAATAACATTTCTTTGTACTTTTCAAGAGTTTTCTACAGGTGAAATAGTGGTTGCGGTCAAATACAATGAATACCAACTTTGTAAGAATGATAATTAAAGAGATTTGTGACATATCTTTAGCAAAAGCTTAATAACTTGTGATAACACTGATTGTGCTTTTTGGAGATTCCACTTTTGATTGATCAAATACTTTGTACTGACTCACTGTTTGATGGCTTCCATCTCAACAATAAAATTGCTGAGTTCACTTGCTTCACATCCTCTGAATGACTAAGTACCAATACAGCGAACATTATCTGTGCCGCCATCTTCCGTTTCTTTATCTATTACCACACAGACTTGGAAGTAATCCTTCCGGCCCACACTTTAATCACAGATCCATCCCTTAAAAGAAAGACAAAAGAAATCTGTCAAATATTATCTATTTGCTCCCAGCTTGTGTTTCCTGCATCTGTGGTTAATTTTCTGCGGAATGTGAGGAGCAGCTGTCACTTTAGCACATGAATGGAGCCAGTTTGGTGGCCCAGAGGCATCAGAGTGGATCAACGGCGGAGGAGGGACAGCTGGGCCCGAGGGGACAATAGCACTCTCAGTTAATCATTAATACTCTTAATGAACAGCAGCCAGGCACCAGAGGTTCACTCACTAGTCTCTCCAGAATATTCCGCCTGCAACAGGAGGACGCAGGCAGCCTCGGCTTCCCGGCTGACCCCAAACTGACACTTGTTGATTGGGGCCTTTAAAAGGGAGCTTTAAACCGCTGTCTGTTTGATGAAGTTTCACCCATCAGCCTTGAGATAAATGACAATTGAATGACAGTAGTTGTGTTAGAAAACTGTGGAAACAAGAGATCAGAGATAAATTGTATATTCATGTCAAACTGTGTTCTGTTTGTCAACAAACTGACTGAGCTATTAGTCCAAAAGGTCGATAAAGCCATGTTGAAAATATGGCTTTCAACATGACTGTTCTTTCAAATGGTACTATAACATTTTGTTTGGATATTTGTTTTCCTGTTTAAAAAATACAATTTTATGTGAGTAAATGGTTGGCAGTATTGCAGTTGTTTTTTTTAAATCATTGATGATATCTCTGATGAACATTTGGTATAAACTTTTGTTATGGTTTTGTCTGGAAACTACCTCCTGAATAGTCAAGTTTAATTGACGACGGTGTTGGCAGGGATCTGGGCTCTCTGAGTGCTTTATAATGTCATCTGTAAATGACTTACTGTAAAAAGGATCAAATGTGTTCATTAGTGAGCTTTAGATACTTTTCATATATGAGAAAAAAAGATATCAGTAACCAGTAATAAAGATACAGTCAAGATGTTAAAATAAGATAAGAAAAATTGTTTTAGCCTGAAACCATAAAACCATAATGGATTCTCTATTTGCATAAAAAACCTTCTTTGGTTTTTGTTAGAACTGAGCAAAGAAAGCCGCCAAAAAAGTGAGATGTTTCTGAAAGATAAATGAGCTTCTAAAGGAGAGCAGATGTTAGCTGGAGGTCTCATTTGAATGTTATGTTGTGTGTGCATGTGTGTGTGTGAGTGTGTGTGTGTGTGCATGTGTGTGTGTGTACATTTGTGACCACATGAATCTGTATGTGTGTGTCTGCACGTGGCTCGGCGTCCAGCCCAGCCCTCCCCATCAGCGGAGGTGGCAGGTGTTCCTGTGTCTCCTATAAGAGCAGGTTTTTATGTCGCCTCCTCAAGTTAGTGGCTTGGTTGCCATGGCGATGCCCCAACAGAAAGAGGCTTGTGTCTGGGGGCCGGTGCCGGGGAGAAGAGGAGGACAAGGGAAGAGGAGAGAGGGGCTTTACTTGCAACGCACACTCTGCACTTCAGTCTGGCTTGACAAGAAAGAGGAAGAGGGGAAATCAAGTCAGAGACACAAAACAGGCTCGGACTGTCTGCCGGGCCATTTCGTTTGAAAATGTCGCTTAAATATTAAGCTGCTGATGAAACATAAGTCATGCTTGTAAATCCTGACAATGGGATTGGGAACTTAAAATGGAATCCGATATCACATCTATCAGATAAGATAACATAAGATATTCCTTTATTAGTCCCAAAACAGGGAAATTTGCTTCCTCCCCAGGTTGAGACAGCTGTCTACTTATTCTAACTGTACCCTATGCCTTGTGGCATGGACATCCCCCTGTATTTAGGTGGGATGTGGTAAACTGTGATCAATCTGTCCCTCTCTCTGATGTGGGTGGGGGGTTGAGGGTGTGGGTGGGTGTAAGGAGATCTGGGAGAGACTGGGAGTCACCTGTTTCTTGTTGGCCTGTCTCATCCCCCTTGGGAGGGCCATAATTCTCTCTTGGCTGTGCTGATCAGCAGCTGCCACGCGCATATCCACACACAGATATAAAGGCAAACACATTCAGAATTCAGGCACACAAACATTAGCAATTAATTCATATCACCTATGCGTCAAAGTGGCTGTGGATCATGGAAAAGGCTGCTTGTAGTGATATCCGAGCGTTTTAGCATCTTTCAGCACATTGTTTTGATTTTCTGTTACGTTGTACTGTCACCAGTCTCGTCAATCTTGTGTCCAACAACAGTGCGGAACTATTTTTATTGAAATAAGCTGTGATAAACCTGAATGCTACCAGTCCAGGACCAACCAACAAACAGTAAAAGTTAGCAACTAGCATGGCACTCAGTAGAGCACATACCTCCATCAAGGTCCAACATTACCCTTGAATTCAATCAAGTCTTATCTAAAATCAAAGTCATAGCCTTGTGAGCATAATTTGCAACGCAGTCCACCCCCTATGAAAAGACATTTAAATCTGGTGGATCCGGAGTTTTATTTGGTTCCGCACCAAATTGCACACATTCATTTAAAAAAAAAATTAAGATCCATGCATGACACCATGGGAAATTAAATAAAATGTTGAAAAATCCCCTATCTCAAACTGATAAAGAAAATGGAAAAGAATCCTGGATCAACCCCTTTATCCTGATCTTCCCCCAAGTTTAATGGTTAATATCCTATAGAAGGTGATGTACAATTATTATTACTATTATTTCAAATCTTATAATGTGTGTATGTTTGAGATTAGAGAGAACAAAATCTATGTAGATTCTTATTACGTGCATGATGCAACCCGATTTCAAAATCGGTCAGGATTTGAATACGTGTATAGTCTGAGTCTGGCTTAATGCAGCATTTAGTTGCTAACGAGTCAGATATTTCCTTCTGGAGTTGGTGGAAACCATAAGACAGCTTAAACATAGATATTGGATTTACATTGGTTGGGTGGACAAAAACATGACTCCATGTCATGTATTGTTATGTGTTTGCTGGATGTGTAAATGGGCAACTGTTTGCCGTAAAGATTTGATACAGTAATGTGTGCATGTTGTGTTTACACCTTGTTACAGTGACCCCAAGTAGCCCAAAAATTAATTATGCAGCTTTAAGTGTAAGTACATTTGATAAGAGATTGAATAGAATATGTCTTTAATTACCTCTAATGCCATTAAACCCCAAACAACCAAGAAGCAAAGTTCTCACCCTTATGTTTGGTTTCTTCCTTGCTACCTTATCTGGTTTTACTGAAGAATGCACAGTTCCACCCCAAACAGCCTGCATTGTCGTATCACAGCAACATTCTATTGTGCAGAAAGTCTACCACCTGACCTGACCATGCCTGAGAAAGTTTCTTAACAACCTGTCTGACAAACATTTGACCACATGAAGTGTTGACAGAAAAACAACAAAACAGTCAAAGCAACTTTCTAGCATCATTTTGTGATAAAATGTAAAGGAGTGGCTCAGTCAAGCAGCATTGTTAAACGCTAAGGTGCATTCACAGGAATACAGAGGTGAAATTCCAGCTGGGGCATTCGACTTTGTGGCAAATTATGCTTCTCTATTGCTGGAAGAGTGTAAAAAGGAGATGCATTCAAATAGACTCCATTCACGCAGTTAACACCAGAGTACAGTTTTATGTCATGTGCAATGTACTTTAGCATTTCCATTTATGCTACTTTAAACCTGAGTGTCATATGTGACTAAATAGCAAAGACTAGATGAAAATTAAAAAACTAAATATAGAGGGGGCATGACCCCGACCTAACACTACCAAACTGTAGATAAGGTATAAGATGCTGCACCTCAACAACCTACAGCATCATGCATAACTCTCATGGAGATTTACCTTAAGAATTCATATTTCTACTTTTGATACTTCTTTGGTTAATAATAACTCTGTATTTTTACAGAATTTGAAATTTGAATGTCGATCTCTTACACACAAGAGTGGGTTTACATTTTTGAATCACTACTTTACATTGAAGCAAAGGATCCAAGTACTTCTTCCACCACTAACGTGGCATTCATGCCTGTACTATTACAAACGTATTATATACACATACTATAAATGCCCTGATTATGTAACATCCACGTCACTAAACCCACATACAGTAAGCACATCTTACTTAAGGAACTATCTGTGTCTGAAAATCAAGATGAACAGGTTGCTGTTCTAGTCATGTTCACTGCAGCGACTTCTTGTTTCAAAATAAGGTGTTACTTTCATGAAATCAGTCAGTACTTATTATAAATGAAGATATGTCTGGAACAGACTAACTAGGTAATTGAGTTTAAATAAGTGTATCACAATAATTTAATCATATTTTTCCATCTTGTCCACATTTACTTGTGAATTCTCAATAAACGATTACTAAATAGTAAATAAACTATTAATGTTTATACTGTGAGAAAAACTTGAGAAAAATACAAGATTGAACATTATTTCTGACCGTGTTGTTCCTCGAACAGGATGTTCTCAATTGGACCTTCCTGTTCTTGCATCTTTTCAAACATGACTCCCCAGCATGAGCCCCATGTACAGGTAAACATATGACAAACACAGACTGTGGGAGCTTATTTAAAAGAGAGTTCCTGTATCAGATATGGACAAATGACTGTTGGAGAAGGTGTGTGTCGTATTCATCTCTGTACCGCACACAATGGATCTAACTGGTTTGTTCTCCAGCCAAATAACAAGTGTGCATGCTAATGTATTCAATCTAGGCGGTGGTTCTCAGAACTGATTTCACATGAACAATGATGATGAAAAAATGTAAATGCCCACGTTTACAGTAATTGGTCTGGGGATGCATTGTCTGCATTGTGTGTTTTGTGATGCAAATGGTTTAAATTTGGGGTTGTCTCTAAGGTTGTGCAGGGGAGATTGCCACACATATACTTACTTCCATGTCATTATCTCTCCAACTTATCTTTTCAATTGGAAATCGGTGGATTCTACAAGCAGCATGCAGAACAAGTTTGCATGCAAATCATAGCACCGGGGGAATGTCTGTGCTCTGATCTTCTATATGTGTCTAATACACGCCTTCCAATGAAGTTATGATAATGGCCCTTTGGTTACACGCCTTTAATTGGCTATTCATTGGAATAATCTAGCATCAAGTCTTGTCATGTCTAAACCGTGTCCAGCATGAAAGAGAAAAAAATAGGTTAAACTTTATGTGACAGTTTGAGACAGAGAACATTAGGTTTTAAATCCCTACACGTGATATATGTAATACAGAATCAAAATTCAACAAAATCAAACAGTTTTAAAAAAAGGCAAAAATGAAAGATATTAATCTATTAAAAGATTGGTGAAACGTAAAGTAGATATATAGTTGTATTTATGTGGTTTACAAGATGGTTAAGTGTTATCTTAACTTTTACATGTTTATGCACGTTTAAAAATATCTTTTTGTAATTTTGTTTTGATCATTTAAAGTAAGCCACAAAAAAAAAAAAATCAGAAGTTTCCATCTTTTGCCTAGAAATTAATCAAAGGTACCCAGACATGATGGTATTCTGCAGAAGGTTGCCATCTAGAAGCGCACATGGCCATCAAGCCATGTTGTTGGGGCATGGAGCTTTGCAAACGACCACCCGAGCAGGGGAGTGCCCCCTGCCACAGATCAAGCCACTGGGCCTTGAACCTGACCCCTCAGGACCATCTAGGGTGAGCTTGTCACATTAGATCCCCGCTGGTGCATTGTTTGCAAGAAGTGCCTCAGTGGTTTCAAGGAGATAGATAGTGTGGCCGTCCGTCCAACAAACCTCCTCTCTCCCCTCTCCGATCCCTGCGGTGCTCCCGGGTTTGACACAGGAGACAAAACCCGCGGAGAGGACTATGAATGGCAAAGCACCGAGGAGGCCGAGGGAGAGCAAAAAGGAGGCGGCGTGCCTTTGTAGTCGGGGAGGAATGCGGAAATGTCCCCGCTCCGTGTCAAACCTCTCTGAAGGGGGTCAGGCCACATTCAGCCGGCGTGGGAAAGCCAGGCAGAGACGGAGCTCACACAGGCGAGCGAGACTGCAGTTGCATGGGCCTATCCGAGGATATATGGAAGAAAAAAGAAGAAAGAAAGGAGTAAATCCAAAGAGGAGCGTGGTTTCTGGAGCCCTGTATCACGCGTTTGCCTTTGTCCTATGACCCCCCCAATTCTATACCCCCTTCCCCTCCACACCCCCACCCACAAAGTTGCAGTGAGAGTGTGTGGGTGAGTTTTCATAGACCCCTCCACAACCTCCTCCTCCTCCTCCCCCTCCCTTGTTTGAGTGTCTCTGCCCGGACTGGTGCAGTCTGAGTGATGGGGGGTTAGAGCCTGCACCATCTAACTACCTGTGTGGCCCCCGCATGGAGGACAGTGGACAGGGATGCGTTTAAAGCCGGACAGTTTTGTCCGAGATATGAATGCTTCCTCAGCATTTTATCGGACATGCCGACGTTACGACATTTTATTGACATCATAAACCAAGGTAAACACCGAAAGTGTGGGATATGTATGCAGAATTGTATGCGTATAATGTCTTAATGATGGTTGAAAATGTTGCTTTAATACCCAGAAACATTTTTTTTTTTTAAAAAGCTGAAATGCGCGATTCCCTAACTTGCCAGAGTTATTCGTCCACACACAATTAAATAAGAAAAAATATCGAGTTGGCTGCCTGAGCTCGTGAAAACAACATTAAAACTCAGCTAATGGTTCATTTGACACATTTACAACGATTTTAGGTCTGAAAGTCGAGTTTTACAGTGTTTTAAATGGACTGTTGCTGTAGGAAGTCCAGACAATGCAATCACTCGACAGCCACGTGCTCGCTGAGTTTGTGTCGCTGATAAAAGAAGACAGGCAGAGCTGTGAGCTACTTATTTCTCTTAATGTAAAATATCTCATTGTAGAAGTTCTGTGCTTTCTGTTTGCGGGTTCTCTTTAAATTTAATTTCCTTTAACAGGGTGAGACAGCAAGCCCACGTGAGCATAACTTAAACAACACTGCATGTGGAGTGTTTTTTTTTTCTTCTTCAATGCACGAGGCAGTTTATTTAATGCAAACCTAGCTTAAGAAGAGCTTAGTGTGTATAATTTGAAATATTTGACTTTTGTGTTAGTGGTAGGAGGACATGAGTTTCTATGCGTAATAGGAGGAGGAGGAGTGGAAGTTGGGACGCAACGAGGCTCTTGTGTTGATAGTCGGAATAAAACATGACAGTCCTGTTATTGCCAACCTGGAGCACAGTTTGACCAAATCTGACAAAGATGGTGTCTTCCTCCATCTGTGTCTCCTTGTCATCTAGGCATTGCATGTGCCAACTTTTTTCTGTGAATATGCCTTTGTGAGAAACTCTCTGGCTCGTCACCCTCTCCGGGATTCCCCGCAATATTTTCAACAAGAGACGAGAGAGAAAGAGAATCAGCAAAAATGGACAAAGACAGTGCAGGTACTCAATATGTGCCTGTGGCCGAGATCGGAGAAGGCGCCTATGGGAAAGTGTACAAGGCGAGAGATTTGAAGAACGGGGGACGCTTTGTAGCCCTAAAAAGAGTTCGTGTCCAGACGGAGGAAGAGGGGATGCCTCTCTCCACCATCCGGGAGGTGGCGGTACTGAAACAACTTGGAGCCTTTGAGCACCCCAATGTTGTTAGGTAAGTGAGGGGAGAGGTGGGTAGCCATGTGTGTGTGTTTGAGAGTGAGATACAGTTTGTGTGTGAATTCTCTCTTGATGGTGTGTGATGACAGGACTCGTATGACCTCTAGGGCAGGGATAACACTGCTTTTGTAGAAGTGCTTTTTAAATGTGCCGATGAGATGAAAATGTGGGGTCCACAGCAACTCGCCTGTTGCCACTGTTTGCAGGCATTAAAATGAACACCTGTCAGATCATAATCATAATTTTCCTCTGTTGCATGTACTGTTAATTTTCTCCTTCTAGTTTAGAAGTTCTAGTGCTTTTTAAACTTTTTAAAAATAAGTAAATAAAGCATTCGGTTAAAAAGTCAACATTTGATCAGTAATAGTGTTTTATGAAGTTGCTCAAGAATATTTAGGACTAATAACTATTGATGCACATCAATCCTGTGTCCATTCAAAAGTGATCTGTTTGATAATTTGACGTTTACCTCTGCAATTATCTTGAAATAAATGCAAATATCTGATTAAATTTTCTAGTTCTCCACCAAGGAGGTCACAACTTCAGCACAGGTTGTCTGTTTAATTGCCTGCACGATTTAAGAAAAACTACCCAACAGGTTATCATGAAACTTGGTAAAAGGGTGTAGCATCGGCCAAGGCACAACCCATTAAATTTTGAAGCGGATCTGAGTTGACAAAATATTCTTCGCTTTCTCAGAATGTGTAGGTTGGCTTCTCCGCTCTGGTTTGAGAGAGCAGAGGAGGCCAAGCGAGCTAGACAGTGACTGAAGAGAGGGAGCTGCCTTCGCGGCAACAAATCAATGAACCTGAGAACTAAAAAGTTCTTTTCTGACAGTTTTATGGCGTTTACGTACTAAAGCACATATAAACACATCCCTGCAGGAAAGTGCCACATTTCTGCCTGTGTGTCTGACAAGCTCATGTCAAACACATACCCGCCCGCAGCTCTGTATACATCCATGACACAGTCAGAGCAGAGGAGGAGAGATGTAACATGGTTGCTACATTTTTAGCCTTTAAGTCCCACCTCACACTCTACGGCTGATGTGCAGAAACATCACCAATGCAGCAGAATAATAAGAAGTGGGATAATAAAATACAGGCACAAGTAGGACGTCGGCAGACCTCCACACATTTTTAGTGGATCATTTGCATACTTAACTTTAAAAAAAAAGGATTTGAACGCTTGCATGTGGATTTTATGAGTGCTCGTCTCGTTGACTAATGTGCTGTTGTGTTCTCCATTATTTAATAGCAAACTTAAAAAAAAAGTAAGATTGTTTTGTCCGATCAACAGTTAAAAACCCAATTAAATTTAGTCAGTTTAATGTCTGTAAAGAATGATAAATATACATATTTGAAAGGCTGCATGTAGTAAAATGTCTATATTTTTTGTTTAAAAATGACAGATTTTTGACAGTACAGATTTTTTTTTTCAACTTTTGAAGTGAGCACCAAGTTTAGAATGTTTTATCCCAAATGAGTTCAGATGGTCAGCAATGAAATGTAATGTTCAGAATTAGCTGGATTGTGTCAAAGATAACCCCCAATTTATTTTAAATATTCAATATAGGCTCTACAGTGTGTAACTTTTCATTTAAACAATGATACAACCGGTTTAAAAAGATGTCACAGGTTTTATGTTTTACATATTGTGTTGGTATATGAATGCTTGAATGTATCTTATCAAAGTGCCTTTAAGCAAGACACACAGCTCAGTTCAGTAATACTGGGGTTATTGTAAATAACAATAAAGATAAGTTACACATAGCCTAGTTTTTTATTTGTCCTTCTGTGCTCTGCACATAGAGGATGTTTTCTTTCAGTTTTGTAATGACTTGTTCCCCCGGAGGTCAGTTGTCAGATACTGCGTCATATGTTGGCACTAACCTCTGTTCTTGTTTTATTATGGAATATTGAGTGCTTTGGGATCAAATGGGAAGTTCTAAATGAACGTTTCAGAAGCACAGCCAATGCCATTGTGCCATGAACAATAATTCCCCCAGCGTATCTATGAGTAATAGAGGATAATGGTTTTCTCCTAATGGGTTAAGAATGTGGTTTGCTCCCACTGGAAGACAAATACGTCAGCAGACATTTGAGTTTTCTTAGGTTGGTTTCATTCCGAGGTTGAACACACTGTGTGCACTACTGTGAAACCATGAGTTTAGATAATATGCAGTAGCATTGGTTGCAATAAATTGATTCAAGGGTGCAAACCATCAGCTCTTGAACTGCCAATGGAACCTAGCTATCCTCCAGTTTAGCCAACCAGCATGGCCAAGCAGCCAAGGCCAGGAAGGGTGCATTGTGGGCCTTCTGTGTGACTCCAGCTAACCCCTGGATGTTTGTAATGAGGCCCATTATTCATTCCATATGTTCAGTGTCTGCTGAGAGCCCCCATTGTGGCCCGACAATCGAGCCGTGAGGGGCGTTTAACCCCAGTGCTTCAGGAGGAGGGCGCCGTCTATTCTGTGACATCTTGTGCAGTACTAATACCTTGAATGAATCACCTCTCGCTCACTGCACTGACTCCAGCATTTCCGAGTCCGCTGATTACAAGGGTGTTGGCACACATACACGGTGCCTCGTTGGATCGGAATGAAAGAGTTTCTGGAGGGATGTAGTCATTTCTTTCCATGCTTCGATTTCAAATGGCTTATGTAGATCAGCTCGTTCGAGTTACAGCAGCATATGCATCGAAAGTTGTTTCAAAATAATGTGACGTGGAGTAGAATCGGTGTGTATTAATGATTGCGTCAGTAATCGTGGATGTATCTTGCAGGTGTCAAAAGTTACTGTATTTCCACCTAATGCTACCCCCAGTCAATGACTTCAAACCTTTGTAGGAAACCCGTATTGGGTTTACACGTCTCATTATGTCAATAATGTATATTAGATGTAGCTTAAGCATGGGTAAAAAAAATCTTAAGCAAACATATTGATTTAAACGTTGGAAATGATATTTACCATGTGTCTGTGATGTGCTCTTAAACATAATTCTTTAAAGGTAATGTGATCACAGCGATCCATATTTGTGACCCACAATACTAACATGATGCATCACATGGAGATCCTTAATAACTCCTTTTGTCTCTTGTGTTGTTGTGATAAAAGATGCTGCCTCTGCACCAGCACACAGCCAACTTTTACTCAACTGCCCATAGAGCATCAGGAGTTGTCATAGTGCCGTTGAGGAATGCTCTCCCTCTCTTTGAAGAAGACATACTGGATAGCTTCTTTTTTTTTTCAGCTTTTCACCAAAGCCTGCTTTGGAAGGTCTGCCGACATAATCTGGATTCTTGGCCTTAGTTTGTCGCCTAGTGAAACGCAACCATAAACACTGCTGCTTTTGGATTGATTGGCTTGAATTTTCAAAAGCTTTGCAGAGAAGTAGTTTTTTTCCCCTCAGGGTAGCTTGACAAACATGATCAGGGCAAGGTGGTCCTGCAGCACCTGATTATTCTGGTCTCAAAGCATGTTCATTGTGTCTCAGTTTCTGTTCTATAGTCCAGGAATTAATAAAGCTTTCTTATGTTTTGTATTATATGTTCAATTCTGTTGTTGAGGGTTTATTGGAAGATTTTGTTTTGAATCAATAAAACCCCCTTTGATTGGAGATTTTGACTTTTCATAGCAGGAAACACACAGGTTTATTTTTCATAACATTAAGAGGGCCCCGTTACATTAAGGTGTTCCAGTGAGTCACAATGGTTCCTATTAATGTCATTAGTTACAAGTGTGTTTCATGTGTCTGTTGCTATGTCTGGAATCACTTCCGTCTCTATATTTATTTGACTCTGTTACAGTTGAGTGTAATACAGAGCGCATTTAAAAGCTTGGTGTAGATGTTTAAAAAAAAATTATACGTCTTACCAAGAAGTCAGTGCAATGCTTTGTCCTTGCTAGTTGTATAGACGACTGTTTTCAACATTCAGTAAATCAACATACAATGGAGATACATCGGTAACAGTAAAGGGATTCAGTCTTATTAGTTTCACTCAAAAGCCTTGTTGATTGGACCACAATAAATCAAGTGTATTCATTTCCTGTCACTTGCTCCTCTTGTTCTAGGTTGTTTGACGTGTGTACAGTCTCTCGAACTGACCGAGAAACCAAACTCACTCTGGTCTTTGAGCATGTGGATCAAGACCTGACAACCTACCTGGAGAAGGCCCCTGACCCCGGAGTACCACCAGAGACCATCAAGGTAACTGTCGTCATAGGCATCTAGACATTCTCTGGAAGACAACAGTCGTTTGGTGCAAACTGGAGTCTTGGTGTGAGTGGCGTTTGCTTTGCTTTGCTATTAAAACATCCATAAGGAATACATGAACAAGATTCCTAGACAATTTTCTAAACACGTAAGAACTTAATTTGAAATAATACCCTCAGCTTTTATTTGAAGCATACAGGAAGCCATTTGATAATCTTCTGTGGCTTCAACATGGCATGACCACAGCCGTGTCTATAGGGTACTGAGTTTCTTGGCCAGAGGACGGAGTGCAGTTCCCTCCAACATCAGAGGCACCAGAGCATTTTGAGGGGCAGCACATGTGGCAGAAGGGCACCAAATTAGAGGCTCTCTGACTTCTCTATTTTCACTCTTTGCTCTCTCTCTATTACGCTGCATTACAGATGGAGAGGGAGACTAAATGTGTGTGAGGCTAGACTTTGAAATCTCAAGTCCTCAAGTTGATGCTAACCATTGCAGTAGTTCAGTTTCTGTTCCAACAATACCAAGGAAGGTGCAACACATTCAACCCCCCCCCCCCCCCCCCCCCCCCCCACTGTCAGTTTCTCTGATTCATAAATAAATCCACTGAGTGTCCATTTACACGTTGCCAAAAGGTCGGAAATGGATGTGTCACAAGCTCCTTTCCTCTGTAACTCTACTTTTTATATTTAATATTTCTCACAGTCAAATCTTTTTAAAAAATCGTCTTGATCGTGTTTCACCCCCAGGTCTGTTAATGCATTGTGTAAAATATTGGGGGTATTTTTGGACACAGGGGTATCAGAGTTTTAAGTATCATATTTGAAACAGAGAAGTTGTGGAAGCTAGAGTAACCATTGTTTTTCACCCCTAAGGTCGAGTTTATGTGCAAATGTTTTGTGCCGAGCTGTAACGTTGGTGGGATGCGGTGCAAGCGTAGACGAGTCAGGTAGATCACACCTGAGGCTTTTCCTGGGTTGTCGCTGAAGTTACTACAGTGTGTGGTGTTGATATGGTACTTCTACTGCAGTACTCAAGCACTCATTTACATGAAAACCTGAAACCTGAAACTTTATTTGCATTATAATTATTAGACATTAATACACGTAGTTATTTATCATGTTAAGTGCTGAAATCTGCATATTATAAATAGTCATTTTTCATTTGAGGATTTATTGCTTGCATTTGTTTTGTCTTTGAAGACTGACCGTCTTTTGGTTGAACTGTTAATAATGTTTTATATCCTATTAGATAAAATCATGATTTATATTGGAACTAATTGTCAGTAGTTGTAATTGACAAATTCGTTAATTTCTGAATTTACATTGAGCTTAATTTGGTTTGGCTAGAAAACCGTTTCTCACCTATTCAATCTGAGGATTTGCTGATTTAGTTTTTTATGATATTTACATCATTGCCCCAGGTTCTGATAATATTCTTTCTTTCTTTTTTTAACCGTTGTTTTATTTGAACCAAGTATTCATTTAGTTTCTTCTGTAATTCACTGATATTTCTTGCATTCCAACACAGATGGTTTAACCGCTGGGTTATTCTTGAAAGGAAGTAGGTCGCGGTGCTTGTCGTCCAACCACGTCCAAAGGCAAAAGTGTAAAGCCAATCCTAATGGCCACTCTCGAGGGCGAGGTGTAAACCCTGACGCCATAGAAAGTGGTTCGACACAATGATTGTTCAAAAAGCGATAATGGCACATTCCTTTAGACAGTCTCACCTCAAAGGCATTTGTGATGTTACACTTCGTCGTACCCATGAAAGGTGAATGAAGTAGTTATGGGAAGAAGAAGAAAACAAAGCACTGCGCAGTAACCTTCCAATTGGGCCCCCCCTCCCAGTAAACTAACCTGCCCAAGTTATACCAGATGACACCAGAAAGTGGATGTCACTTCAGTAGTCCCAAATATAGCACACCTGTGCCCATCTAATCAAATGTGTACCATTCAAGAGTGTCACTCCTGAATACCCTAAACAAAGAAAATAGATTCACCCTCAGCCAAAGCCCCTACATGAAAAAGAACAGGCATACTTCTACTCAAAATCGATCTACTCTCAACACCACCATGACCCAGTCTGTCCCCTTCAGCCCCCCCACCCATCACCACCCACTCAGCCTTACTCAGACTCAAGACCCACCACATGGTCATTGATGAAAGAGGTCCTTCCCTAGGAATCAAATGAGCTGGAAGGACATCAAGCAGTCGGGCTGCCCCAGCCTCAGTGCTCCTCAGCCGGGCCAACGCTTGGGTCTTACCCACCCACCCTCCTCCGACACCACCTTCCTAGCTTCCACCACTCCATTCTCTGCGCCCATAAAGGGGGAGGTTAATGAAGCATGGGGAGGGAATTACACTAACGCTGTGCGGCAGATGTCCCATATTGTGCTTAGCTACAATAAACAGTATGGCTGCCTCTCGTACATTTGCATTAGAAAAGGAGGCGCACTCAGAAAGCCATGTTTTGACTGCATCTTGCAGAGGACTGGCTATTTTTTAACCTGGTCCTGCTTTTTCAGGATCGGATCTGTTGCCTTTTTGTGTGTTTTGTTTCCTCCTGTTGTTTGTGGCTCTGCCACTTGAAGACATTTGGTGGTTGAGCAACACTTGTTAGTCTTCTTGCTGCTGAAATCAACTTTGTGTGAGGCCAAGAGATGTTTCACTGTTGCTATCACTATTGCTTAAAATTTGTGACGGTATTAATTTGAGTATTCCTGAACTTGATGTTTCTTTAATGATAATGTAAGAAGTTGTGCTATTGAATATACAGTATTTGGAATACGTTTCATTACTCTGTGATGGTAATTGATCTAGCAGAGAAGATGGCACTCAGGCCAAGGGGGCCAAGATTGTGTGTTTGTGTAAGAGTCACACTTCTGAGATAATTAGTGTTTACTAAGAAATGTAGCTGAAAGGAAGCACGTCGAAATGGCTATTTAAAGTGGAGAGGAACTGGTGGTGGGTGGAGGGGGGGGGTTGCTATTGTGTCAGCACCCCCTCCCCTCCGTGCACATACGGACACACAAAAAATAACCAACTGCCTGCCTCACTCCTATGGCCCTGTCTGTCTGCTGCCCTCCTTGCTGGGTCATGGCTGGATGGAGATGTAGAAAGGAAGGTCTGTTTATGCATCCTGCCTGCCCATGGTCAGAGGGCACACACACATGTGCATGCTTGCACACACACACGTACACTCACACACCCTGATGCACCCTTAAATGAGATGCACACACACACATAGATGGAAATGTATGCACACATATTATGTTAAGACGGACCCAGAGTGACACTTGGTTTGTGTACACACGCGCGCACACACACACACAGACACACACACCACTCCTCATCTCCATAGCATTGTGTGGGGTGCCCCGTCTCCTCAGCACAGCAGCGAGCCTCGCGCCGTTTGCTAACGTTTTCTGCTTGAGTGTGCAGACTCCTTTGACTCACTCACCAGCTGGTCGGCCAGTGAATAGAGCTGCGGGCTCAGGTCCATGTCACTTGTGAGGTCTTGGCGGAGTATTTTGGGGTGGTGTGTGAGATGTGTGTGAGATGTGTGTGGGGTGGGTGGGTGGGTGTGTGTGTGTGTTTGTGTGTGTGTGTACAGGTCTCGGATTCAAAACACCGCCACCAGCACCGAGCCATATCCCCTCACAAATGTCTTTCTTTTATCTCCACCTTGTCCCTTTGACTGCGTTTGGCTTTGTAACTACACTAAATGACCGACGGGACTACCATTTCTACGTTCATAAACTCCTCAAATGACTTTCCCTTGACTATTAAATCATGCAATCCAAATTAAAGCAGCGCCAAAAACCGCCTTGCGACGATCCCTTTTAATGACTTAATTTGTTTACAAGTGCAGGACCTGTTTGAGAGTCTTTCAGTTTGATCAGGACAAGTCTAAGCTGGTTTAGACATAGCTCCTGACTGTTCACCCCAGTTTACCTTTGCTAGTGTGTCCAGGTGTGGTGTCTGTGGCCATTTCTGTGGTCAGCCTGCGGGTATGAAAAGAGAACGAGTGCCAATTAACTCAAGCAGAACAGCTGCTGAGAAACGGAGATCCATGCTAGTACAGAGTGGGGCCTCACTCTGCCCCCATCGGGTGTGTGTGTGTGTCTGTGTGTGTGTGTGTGTGTGTGTGTCAGTTATCAAACATCTGCTACAGTCGACAAGAAAAGACACAGGTCTCCTGTAGTTAACTCCCTCTGTGACACAATGTCAGGGCCTTTATACTTAACTCCTCACTGCAGGGCCTTGTCATTCAGGCCTTTTGTTGCCTGGTTTGATGGAGGAATGAATTCAAATGTGGATGTAGAGTTACAGGGTTGTGAAGCCATCTGTCACTGACCATTTTGCAAGGACAATTGAGGCAGAACAATTTCGGAAATCATATTCACCGCACATGTGAAAAATGTAGTCAAACTGAAGCCATGTGGTCTCTGCCGTTTGCTGAGTGTCACGCGTCATTTTTATCTTTACTCCAGTATCCTAAAGATTAGATCCTCCTTATTTCAGATTTACTGTATTAATTCTGTCGTCATGTTTGTAATGCCCCCCCCCCCTTTGTTCTGTCTCTTTTGTTGTCTGACAGGATATGATGTACCAGCTGCTTCAGGGGCTGGACTTCCTGCACTCACACCGCGTGGTTCACCGTGACCTGAAGCCCCAGAATATCCTGGTCACCAGCGGAGGACAGATCAAGCTGGCCGATTTCGGTCTAGCCCGTATCTACAGTTTCCAGATGGCGCTCACCTCTGTGGTGAGTTATATTTGTTCATATTCCTCGTGTCAGCAGGACAGTGGTTTCTTACAAAATAGGGACTCAAGACAAAAACTCCCAAACACTTCTGATTTCAACTGATGAATACAGACCCAAAAGTGGGTCGTTTTCTGGTCATAAACATAAATGGATTCAAATAAGGGAATAGTACACGATACAATAAATTGGTTTGTGATGTTAATGGAGTACAGACCCTGACGAGTTGTTGCACATCTGCATCCTCAATCTTATGTTAGAAATCTCCATGCTATACTCTAAAATTCCCCACAACACATTTTGATGCTTTTTCTTATGCAGACTATCAGCAAACTATTGGTGGACTTGGGTATTTCTTTTGAGAGAACAGAGCAAATTTAGATCTTATTTGTTTAAAGTGAGCATCCACAAAACCAAAAAGAGACTGAAAGAAAAAACAACCAACACAAGTGAGAAAGTAACAAGTATCCATCTACCTTTTATTGATGCACTTGTTAAATCCAAGGAAGTATACTCATATCCCCCTGGTGTCCTCCTGCAGGCTTCGATTATTGACCCGAATATCGATTTCTTTTTCTTTTTACACATGTATACTGCATTACTGAGGCACGAAAAAAAAAAGAAGTCTGTAGAGTCAACACTATACGTGTCCATGTCTCTATGCAATGCATATGCTTTTATCATCGTGCATGCTTATATTTGCACTGCTAAAACTGCCGCCGTCATTCTCATCAGGGCACGTAGATAAAGACACACGGATATATCGCCTTGAACCTCCGTCCCATCTCAGGAGAGTTAGATAAAAAGCGTCTAATGTGATCAGCGGATAGGTCTGCAGCACTGGGTCAAATGATAGGGTTTCTCGGTGTAAAGTGAGAGCCAAGGGCCCCCGTGCTCTGTCTCAGGAATCCCTCTGTGGCTGCTGCAGACAGGGATGGGACAGACGAGGAGAGACAGACACCCCTCCCTTCCCACTGACGGTGCTTTGATGTCAACTGATGAGCTCTGGGTTCTGATGACCAGATAAAATAGAGAGACTGAATAGAGTCTTTGGAAGAGTTTGAAATTAGGAGAGATGAGACTTTTAAGATAAAGGTATCTAGCAACAGTGGCTCAGTATCTTTAATATAAGCATTTAGTTACAGAGAGAAGGTTTTCTGATCTGCTTTCCATTCACTAAGATTTATGCCTTCAGCTCTGTTCCAAATCAACCCGATAAGGTGGGAACCGTTGGGTTCATTTGTGTTTAGATTAGAAGTTGTCAGAAAGTCCTAACTGAAATGTATAATAATTGGATGTTTTATGAAGTGATCACGTAAGTGTGAAAATGGGTTATCGATAAAGTGATTATCACAAGTTAGCAGGCTCTTTCATTATTAAGACAGCAGCTATAAGGAAGTACAGATAAAGGTCTTTTAGAAATGTCAGGACAGATTGTTGTTTGTTTTTGAGTTTCAAAATTTCCCCAAGCCTTTTCTCTGTTTTTAGCTATTTTGGATTGTTGTCCTCCTTTCTCAGTATTATTATTGGTGATATTTTTTTTTATCATTCTGATACGACTAGTCAGTGTTTTCTGTTAATTTTTATCATCTGTCACTATGCTTGATAATGACAGACAACCATCAAACAGGGAAAGATGTGCCTAACCATAGAATTTACATAGTGAAACTCAATTTTCAGTGTGTGTGTGTGTGACTGGAGGTTTAGTCTTGTCATTTATGACTAGACGGGGACACTTTTTTTTTTGTCAAGATTAGAATATTTATCTGAGAATTAAACTTTAGATGAATGCCAAGTGACAAGTCCCTGAAACTACTCATGCACACATAGAGGGATGTAACATGACTGAATGTGAATCTGTTTGCACACATGCTCATTTCCTTTCTTGGTTACACAGATTAGGCCACAAAAATGAGATGGAGGGTGTGTGTGCGTGTGTGTGTGTTAGCGCATGCATATGCTGGAGCATAGCACTGCAACGTGAGCACGGGATCTTGGGTTCCAGATTAATATCCCTGTGTCTGGAATCCCCCTATCAGTCAAACACACACATAGAGAATCTCCATTCATCCATTCAATATTTCCTCTTGCTAATAAAAGCAGATTATCTACACTGTATGCGGTGCACATGTACACAAGTACACACAGTGTTTAAGAGGATCTTCCCCTTTGCCCAACAGACCAGCAGTTGCTTATTTAGTCACCTAATGCCACCGCTACTGGCAGACAGATGGGCTTTGGAGAACTGCTGTTGCTTAAGCGAACGAGACACTTCTCTCTCGCTTTCAAAGTGATTCATTTAGCACTTCTAGAATGACAAGATGGCTGAAGTGACCTTTTGCATAATGTCGTCGAAAAGTCCCTCGCTCCTTTTTTCCCCTTCAGTGTCTCTAACTGAAAGTAGCGCTCTCGTACTTTCTGCTGATGATTTACCAGCATTGCTCAAACTTCTCTTTAATGCAAAGGATTTTTTTTTTCTCATGGGGAACCATGCTGGGTTGTTCATGTGTCATTGAGAAAAAATGTGGTCTGTTTGTCTATAAAAACATTTGCGATGGGAGTCTGGGTGCATTTGCACATGCTTGGTTGCATGTGACTGATGGCTCCATCGGCATCACCCACCTACCATGTTGGGAAAAAGAAAAGAAGAAGGAGAGGGACCACCCATTGGGTTAGTACTGGGGTCCAGATTAGTCTGCCCCTGGCAGTCCCTGGAGATTGGCTGCTTTGTTAATGGTTTTTTAATGACCCCTGTGTGGCTCCAGGCCCGTTGTGCTGCCTTGAGTGATGGGCAGATGGGAAAAGCTGATGGGTTAATCTGACATACCAGACAAGAGAGGAGAGGGATCTTTTTTCTGTCCACCTCCTTTTAGATATAAATAAACTTTATTATAGATCCAATTTCTGCCAAAGTGCCTTGGGGAAAAACATATCTTTTGATGTTTGAATTTGAAATAAAGGCTAACAAACATGTCTTTGTGTAAAGCATGACTTATTAGCATTCAAATAATACTCCTACAAATAATACTCCTACAATAGAAACTTAAAGCATCCTAAAGCTACAAGTGCATAGCTTCTAACTTGCATCCTATCTTTAGGACTGGATTGCTTTTGGTTTTGGTTTTGTTGCTTTTTTTTGTGCTTTTGATCCAGAAGTTACCAAGACCTACACACAATCAGTCATCTGCTTCAGACGTTGTACCTTGTTCACTCAGAGTTTGATACTAAATTTTCAAAGCATATTCTGATGGTTGGTGAGTTGATAAGGATCCAGTCAGCAATGGATAGAGTGCATGGGGTGTTCTTCATTCCTTGGTAAAAATTGTTCTCATCAGCATCGTAAACAGGGACTCATTTAGGTACGAACTGATACTTCCATGCATATCAGCTGGTGGTAAGATAAGATACTTTGTGAATAAGGCTCCGTATCTGGAAGTGACAGAGGAGGTTTGGTCAGGTGTTGTTTACCAAACCTTCAGTGACTTTTACTGTGGTGATCATTCCACCTACCCCAACCACACAGTGGCAACCATTGTAGTACAAAGCTGACAGGATGGTCCCATGAAATCAATTAGCCCTCCACTATCATGCATGTCATGTGCATGTCATTGCCTTTCAGGTTTGATTTGAAAAATTAAAGGGGAGTGCCACCAAAATGTTATGTTAGTGCTTCTATTTAATTTCTTTCGTTTTTCTACCTCGACATTAAAATAAACTTGGGGGTTACCATAATATATAGTGGATGACAAGATGTGCTTAGTGGTTGCCTTGCCTGTGAGTGAATCTGTAGAGTAAGACAACAGCCAAAGGGGACTTTATGACCACCCAAGCCTGGTCCATTCATGTCTCTTGTAGTAAAAAAACAACCTCTAAATTCCATTTTTATTTGATCAAATGAATCGATCACTGTATCTCTTAAACCATCCGTACAGTCACTGTCACAGTTTCCTGTACACTTTGTTGTTGGCGACACGCAGAGGAGTGGAACTGTTTCCTGACTGAAGGTATTTTCCCAATTCTTCCCCCTCGTTCCCACTGCCTGTAGCCCTCCCACTACGATTACCAGAATAAGACACCCATATCTCAGACAACATTAAACAAATTGAAACCAGATTTTCTGCCCGCGCTCAAACAGCAGACATGGTTTTACAATACAAAGCTTTCAAGAGCAGTCAGACTCTATTCAGTCTGAATTTTACATTTTTACTGTGAAATTGTGTCCCATATGTGGGCCCTCGTTTGACTTTATGAATGTAAGTAAAAAATCTTGTGGTGTGGGTAAAGGGAAAACCAATCATAGAAGATAGCAATGGTAAAAATAGATAAGATGATCTCATGATGGCAAACCACATGCTTGTTGATGATTTTCCCTTCATTGGCCCTTGTTACTTGAAATGTAGCTTTATTTATTTGCCAGTTTGAAGTAAGAGTGATTTTAGCGAAACCTCTTGGCAAAACATTCAGTCTCATGACTCCTGTAATCTTTTTGAACCAGACTTTGCACACAAGCATCAGCAGTTCACTGTCACTTAGTGTATCAGAGCTGAGGAACTGACATTAATGAAACTGAAATTCCTCAGTAATGACAAGGGTTGGGTACCCGCGTCATCCTAACTCAATGCTTTTGGAACAGAGTACATCCATACTAACTCAGTCAATGGCAAATTCCAGCACCTGAGAGTTCCTCTGAGTGAGAGAGTAACTTAGAGTATAGAAAGAAAGAGAGAAAGCTGTCACCTCTGGTAAGCCCTTCCTCTGCGTAGTACCAGCTCTCCTCCACTCGACTCAACTCGCCTTGGTATCGGGTACTTTTCTGCCAGGCGTTTTCCATTGCGGGATAGTAATACTGCTCATCTTTGATGCTCAGTGCGTGCAGGGCATTGACTCAGTCAGTGGTCTGTAACGTGTCACGTGACCTTTTAGTATCTGCTCGGCTCGCTTGGAACCGCAACGGAGGAGGTACTAAAAAAGTAGTACCAGGTATCAGGTACTATTTATCCAATGGAATGATAGGCGAGTAGAGTCGAGCCGAGCCGTTGCTATTTATATGTACTATAACGGGTATATTTTGACAGTATACAGTCATGTAGTGACAACAGCAACATAATAGAAAAGCACAACCGGTGTTTCTTCTTCTTCGGATGATGCAGACTAGACGCAGCAAAGGCATATTGCTGCCCTCTGCTGTTTGTTAGCAATTATCCTTTCGACGATCAATTATATTTTTCATCTAGTCCAATACCGTGTTGACATTCCATCAGTTTCTTCATTTTAGTCCAGCTGTCCAGGTTAAGTAAAGCTCGCAGTTTAAAAAAAAGTTCGGCCAGCTTCTCCCAGACGTTTGAACAGCTTCCTCCTTTGCAACAATGACAGTGTCACAATACATTTAGTGACTTGTTTTTTTGTTTTTTTTACAAATTAAATTACATTTTTGTTATGCAGAGAGAGTGAAGTACAGATAAAAGGGAACGTTGGCTCCAGTACCGAATTCCAATCCACTGTAGGGTATTGGTTCAAAAGTTAATGGTACCCAACCCTCGTGATCAACTCGAGTGTCATGTCTGTCAATCTCTCCCTTTACCAGACAATATGTTTCAGGCAGGCAAGGCAGTGGCAGGGAGAGGGAGAGGGAGGGGGGGGAAAACCCTGTGCACTGCACGCAGTAGAGCACGTGCAGCGTGCTCTGGGAATGTTTAGATATCTCCTCAAACGGCTCCACATGGGGGAAAAAAAGGAAAAGTCGTCCTCTATGCTTTGACTGCAGCCGGCTGGAGCAAATAGGCTGGCCCCAATTTGACATAAGCAAACACACACACACACAGTTCCCACACATACTGTATATGAACAGGGATAGACTGTGTTTTATATGCACATATTCAAACGCAGACATTCACATTGTTATGTGTGTTGGTACACACACACACTCACATGCACAGTGCTGGTCTTATTTGACTTTTCCGGTGTGCATCCCCTTCTGAGTGTGTCCGAAGAGCAGCGGTGGCACCCCCCCCCACACACACACACACACACACCGTCCTTCGCACTTAACTGTATTAATTGTTGATGGTCTCTTGGCAGTGCTCCAGGTGGGGAAAAGGAGTTACTGATTGATTTGCATGTATGGTGCATGTGCACACACTCGTATCTGGATATTAAACCCTTGTCTGTACCAGCAACGGCAAGAGGAAGAGAAGGGGAAAAAAGAAAAAATTACAGCATATATCAGGAATTTTCCAGCTAATGATGTGCGGATGTGGTAGCACTGGGGAGAGAGAGCCACTGACTGTGCTGTCTTTGTTTCACTCGCCGAGGGCCCCATGCTGCATTCCTGTACGCTGTGCATACTTTGGCAACAGTTGTAGTAGCCCTTTTTTCTATTTTACTGTATACAGTTTGTGTGCTGCTCTTGCACTTTTCTTTCTAATCCTGTCGCTCTCCATCCCTCTCTTTCATCCACCCCCCCCCCCCTCCCCCCCTTCATTCCTCTCTTAAATCATCTATCTCCTTCATTATTTCCTTTCTTGGCCTGGTGCAGCTGTATTGTTGGGACTTTAAATTGTTCCTTTTTGCAGAACAAGAGAAGAGGGAAAGTGAGGGAGGAGTGAAATAATGGTGTTTACAACATGGCTGACTGCTAGAGCTTCAAATGGGGCCTCTCTCGAGACGCAGCATTACAGCCCGAGCTCCACTGTACTCTCAAAAAGCAGAGTTTTGTGCATTATTATTATAACATCCGCTCTCCTTCTCCCATTTTTGGCCTGCCCATACACTCAGAAGCTTTTATCAGTTTTCCTTCCTTAGAGTCACGTAGGAAGACTTTAATTTGTGGTGGATTGCTTTCAGGAATGTAATCAAATTGTAGCTTAAGACTCAAAGCATGAAAACAGTCGAGCCATTTACCTGAGAGACTTAACTGAACTCAATGTTTGTTTCACTTTATTCAGTAACTGCTGAAAGTTAAAACCTCCAATCATGCTCTTATTGATTCAATTACAATAGTAATTTTGGCCTCTGATGCATTCAAAGTACTTGCCTTAGAGTGTGCGTGTGTGTAGATGGTATGTGTCTGTGTACGCAGTGGTGCTCTTTCATCCTGGGCTTCCTCAGTGAGAGGGAATGTAAACACGGGCCACCGGCCAAGCTCCATCAGCCTCAGTGACTCTGGCACTGCAGCCTTAAGCCCAGACCTCAGTCGTCCTTATGGCAGCGGGTCACTGTGAAGGTTGCCTTCGGATGTTCACATGGAGAGTGACAGGAAAACGTTTTGTGTCAGGGTAGGGGAGGTGGGAGTGGTGGAGGATGGGAATGAGGGATGAAGAACTCCAAACAGAATTTGCCCATAATTTAAATGAGAACTCTGGTATTATTATTGCCCACCGCCGCGATCAAAGTGAGAAGTGGGAAAGTGGAAAAGGGTTCTGTCCGTTCGTCAAAGTTTGGTATCCGGAGCATAACTCAAAATTCGGTCAATATTTTTTCATGAAACTTTGTACACACATCAGTCATAACATGAAGTGGTGGCTTTTGCTATTTACAAACTTCTTTTGTTTTTATTTTTTGTTTCCATGGTTACAAGTTGAACTTGAGCTCACTCTGTCAGTGAGTTTTGTCTCAGATGTGGGTTCTTGGGCCATAACTCAAAAACTGTTCATTTTTTCACAAAACGTAATATACACATCTCCCATTTGGGAATTTTCAGCATTTTATTATTGTCTATTTTTTTATTTTGAAAATTTAACTCTTTCTCAGATATCTAATTGACAAGAATTGCAATTAAGAGGGACAACTTAAATAACTTCTTTCTGTCTTCTTTAAAAATGCTCCTGTGGCATAGGATCCTCAGTATTTGATGCTTGTTTCTTTTACTTGGTGTCATCATTGCTCGGAGTCATTATTATACCTTATGGTCATCAAAGTCATTGCAGCAATGGAAACACAGCAATATTGCTACAATCAAATCTAACGGGGCACAAATGTTCGGACAGGATGCCAACAAGGCAGCAGTTTAAATGTTTGATATTTTCTGGATAAACATTTAGATAATGAGATTGATACCACTCTCATGTCTGTCTGTCTTCTGCCACCAGGCAATTAGCTTAGCTTAGCACAAAGAAAGAGGCTGGAAACAACTCTCTCTAAAGTTAGTAAAGAAGTCCAACTACGAGCACATCTAAAGCTCGCTAATTAAAACATTGTATATGATTTTTGCCTGAAATGTAAAATATCCTATTCATTAGTGAGCTTTGGAAGTGCTGCAGTTTGGATGTTTTACTCTTTGTTAGTGCAGGACTCACTCTTTTCTCCTTGGAATGGCTTCATTCTGTATTTAACAGGCAGACATGAGAGTGGTATTGATCTAATTATCTAATTCTCAGCAAGAAAGCGTATTAAGTGTAAGACCCAAGTTGTCATAGTCCAGAATTATCCTTATAACATCAAACACATGCTGCAGATAACTTGTATACATTTGCAGACACACACACACACACACACACACAAAGCTCTTGGCACTGAAGCACGTGAATCCATGCAAAATCAGGTGCTCACTGCATCACGTGCAAGTACTCGCACATAACACAAACCAAATGCCCCCACACTCACATGTATGCATCCTATTGTCATGCTCCTCTGCTGTGCATGTGCAGTGCACTGGTGGCACAGGTCTGGCTGTTGAGAGCCAGACAAGCTTGGAGGTCCGGCCCAGGAGGTCCGGAGGTCCTCTGGGGCAGGAGAAGCCATTTCCTCCCTGAAGCAGAGCGGGGAGCAGAGAGCAGCAGTGAGGGCTGAGAAGGATGGTGGTGGTGAGGGGGAGGATGCTCTCAGCAGAGAGGAATTCCCAGAATGTTGTCCTTTAATCTGGAGTCAGCCTCACACACACTCCATGTCTCTCACGGTAACTCTCTCCCTTTCTTTCTCCCTCAGCTTTATCTGACCTCCCCTGGCTTTACTGTTAACATGCGCAAGGGAAGAGGGGCGTCAGATAGGCAAAGAGATGGATTGTAAATGCAAAGAAGCTGACCCAAGAGCAAACACTCGTTTGCACGGTTCAGGTCTGACTGACTCTCTGTCTCTGTCTCTCTCTTCTTGTCCTACACACTGTATGTATGTGTCTGTATCTCCGTTGTCATACACACTGTACAGAAGAGGGAGAGCAGGAGGATGTAATGACGGGATGTGTGGAGCAGAACTGAGAATGAAAAGGGTGAGAAAGCAAGAATAAATAAGAAGGAATGCAAACATGGTCCGAAGAAGAGGAAGGGAAAGGAGCCAAAAGAAGCACAGAACATTGCAATTGGGGAAGGTTCTTCTTCTCTTTACAACAGTGTTAATGTCATTGCCAGATTAGTAGTTTGAAGATATTAAGTATAACAAACTTAAGACTTACTTAATACAGACACTTTTGAGTACTTTACAGTGTGAAGCTGTGTGTGATTGAAATACATTCATGCATGTTACAGCCTCTGCAACTGTTGTGTGTAGACTTTAATGCACTTCAGACACATGTGTTATACAGACTCATGGGCTTACATCACAGAAAGAAAGGCATTTTACAGAGAAAGAACAAGATTTGAGGAGAGGGGGAGGCGGTTAGGTAGAAGAGGGTGAGGAGGATTGCTTAGTGGAAGGCAGTGCTGACAGTGGACTCTTTGGAAATGAAAATGAGTGAACTTTGCATGAGCCTGAATTAATTCTCAGACCATTTCTTTTTAATATCAGCCCCAGTTATGTCTATCTGCCCTTACTTTTTCACGGCGGCGGCAACACAATCCCAAACTACGTGTTTGGCTTTGTTTGTCAACCCATCATTTAAACCACCGAATGATGTACTGCCTGGCTTCAATCGCCTCTACAAACCACTGTTTATCTTGTCTTACAAAAATTACATTTTCTGACTTTTATTTGTGCTGCTATCTTATGAGGAGAAGCTACAAGGCTAATCGTGAAGTATGTATGTATGTGTATGTATGTATGTATATATATATATATGTATATATATGTGTATATATATGTGTATATATATATGTGTATATATATATATATATGTATATATATATATATATACATATATATATATGTATATATATATATATACATGTATATATATGTGTATATATATGTGTATATATATGTGTATATATATATGTATATATATGTGTATATATATATATGTATATATATGTGTATATATATATATATATATGTATATATATGTGTATATATATATATGTATATATATGTGTATATATATATATGTGTATATATATATATATATATGTGTATATATATATATGTGTATATATATATATATATGTATGTATATATGTATATATATATATATATGTATGTATATATGTATACATATATATATACTATATATATAGTACGGTACCAGTACAGTACCAGTCAAAAATTTGGACACAGTTTCCCATTCAAGTGGATGGGAAACTGTGTCCAAATTTCTGAATGGTACTGTATATGTGTGTATCTTAATATGCAGTTGTGGCAAGGTTTTCGAATGACTCTCTATTGCACTGAGGCAGATATACCCCGAGCTCTCAGTCTGTGGTTCTTCCTAGAAGGCTCTACGTGTGGCTATATGTTCATGCAAGCCCTGACATTTGACTCTGCAGGGGCTGCAAACTCCGTGTAGTAGTTCAACTATCATCTATGAGATGACGACGATGATTTCTTCTGCACGTCTAACATCAAACTTATTTTGTGTGCTGAAGAAACTGGCCATTGATTGTTGAGCTGTGGATGGACCTTCTTCTGCTGGGCGCTTTGCTCTCAAATGATTGTGCGTAGTTGTAATAGACTTAGATAAGATAGTTTTACCTGGCAGAGTTGGTACTGCAACTCAAAGACAAAACGATAGTTGCGTATACCATTAGATTTCTTTTATAATTTAATGGCTATATGAATATTTGAAAATCAAGGCTCATCCCTACTTGACACATTAGCATCCATCCACATTTTAACCCAGTCTGAGTGTTTCATGGCTTCTAACTAGATATCAAGATGAACAATTGCTGAGAAACAAATAATTTCTACAAAAATTGAAGAAATGCAACTTTGAATTTTTCTATGTTTAAAAAGCATCAGTGATACTTTGTAGTCCGACCGCATGGACAGCTTTGCAACTCTCATTCATGTTTTTCTCTGATTTTTTTTTTCTTCTTCTTTTTTTAAAATCTTGAATGACAAGAGTCTATTTATTCTCAGTGTATGTCTCATTTCTGGTCTCGTGGCTCTGCCGACACGTTTCAGACAACTAGCCTCAACTTCCTCCCTGTTTCCACTGAAGCAGGAAGCAGGAGATGAAGTATCACAGATCTGCAGAAGGCCTTGGGTCTATTAATAGTGTCATTCAGTTTAGAAGGCAAAATGTGAACAAACTTTTCATTCCTCTTATCAGTCTCTGCTGAACGCCGTGGTTAAGAACTCTAGCTTGGGGTAACACTTGGTCACTTTACCTCAGATGTGCAAAGCCATATAAAAACATCAGCATGCTCATATGCAAGCAGCCACAATCCAAAATCATGCTGATTTTTATCAGGTAATATTTACATGCAGATTTCCTTTTAACATGCCAGCACTGGAAGATGGGAATGTCATTATGTTTGCAGGTATTTTTCCCACAAAACAAAGTATTATGGTGTGTACCGACAGAAAGTGAAGCAAATATTTGCCTCTCATTTCTTCTGCAAATTTGATCACGAGATAATTTTGTGTGTGTGTGTGTGTGTATGCGTGTCACTCATGCAAGTGTTAATTCACCTAAAACAGCCTCTACATTAGCTGTAAACTAGCAATCAAAAGCAAGCGAGGATGTGTGTCTGTCGAGTCAGTTCTGCCACTGCCTGAACTCAACACTCACCAGAGACTTCACTTCTTCCTCTTCTTTTCCCTTGTTCTTTCTTACATTCACGAAGTTACAATAGCAGGTATTTCCACAACTTGCTTTTGCAGACAGGTTGATAAGCGAGAGCGAAGAGAAATTCGCTCTTTAATTCCAAAAGTTTAAAGGTAAACTCTGAGCTCACCTCCCCGGCTAAACAGCTCCAGATTTTTCCAAATTTTGCATCTATTTGTATCTTTGCTTTGGTTTTGTAACCTAGCTGTAACCATGAAACATTTCATTTGCTTTCTGTTAGAATGCACCATTAGATGAAAAAGAACTTCGACCTGATGATGGCACAGTAGGAGAGGTTGAGGGATTAAAGCCAATGGAATTTATCCTCGGGGGGCCATGAATATTAGTAACAAATTTCAAAACAATTCTTCCAGTAGGTGTTGAGATATTTATGAAAGTGTGAATCTCATGGTGGCGCTAGATGAAAAAACAGAATATTTAAAGTCCGTAGGATTCATGCTCTGTGGACCACGAATACATAAATGGTCTGGATCCAAAGCTGGTTCGATAGTCCAACCCTCAGCATGGCTAAAATAGTCTTTCCTGCTTGTACTCAAATAAGGCAAGAACAAACAAATGCACTTAAAGTACGGAGAGACCAGTCACACAGAAAATGTTTTACTAAAACAATCTATCATCCCCTGGTTCATATTTGCCAACATCCTTTGAAGCTCCCTGTTCTAATATTACACTTGCAGGCAGTTGGATAACATCTGAAAATCTCAGGGTATTATTTCCCAGTCCTCCCACAGAGAGTCCAAGCCAACTAATAAAGATATCTAGGTGACACTGCACTCTTTTTGCTTACAAACACTCGCCTCAGACTGTAAGATCCAGATAAGCACTCTCCAGCGCCTGAGGGGGGAATGGCAGCCAAAAGCTGTTGGAAAATTTGGAGTTGAGGAAAGCACCTGGAACCAGTCCACTCTCTTACTAGGGGTCACTGAGTTTTGTCTGGAGGCTTTCCCTACTGTAGCTGTTAACAATGCTGCTGTTTTCCTCCAGGCTATAACTACTCACACACACACACACATTCACAACTCCCAGCAGAGTTACAGGGACACACATGGATACCATGCGTAGTGTGAAATGGCACAAAATGGCTGTCATACCTCAGGTAGGTGCACGGTTGTCAAGTGATGTGGAAACATCAAAACAGGAGCAGGGATTCGTGTCCTGCCAGATGTGATTTCATGTCTTACATAAGGCCAAGATGGGGGCATAGAAGTAATAACCCTGTGTGTGTGTGTGGGAGAAAGTGTGTGTCCATGTAAATGTAGTCCCCCACCTCCCCTAGATGGTGACATTTACCGAGTGCTGCTGGCAGGTAAAACTCCATGCAAGAAATTAGGAGTGACCCGTGTCCATGTGTCTTTGTATGTTTAAGCTTTACTTAATAGGTTGCCGTGTGTGTTGCAGGTGGTGACACTGTGGTACAGAGCCCCAGAGGTGCTGCTCCAGTCCAGTTACGCCACACCAGTGGACCTCTGGAGTGTTGGTTGCATCTTCGCTGAGATGTTCAGGAGAAGGTGAGAGAACAGACTAAAGCTCTTTAGACTAAATATTTGGTGTAATCAGTATGTAGTACGACAACTATGCAATCATAGAGAAAGTGGGGGGATTTAAACCAGCAACCACATGCTCAAAGATCTCCCATCAGCACCTCCAGCTACAACTTTCAGTTTCAGTAAGTCACACGTGCAAATCTCAAGCAAGTCCCAAGTCACTGTGGTGGAAATCAAGCAAGTTGAGTCACTGCTATAAGTCAAGTCACTGCTAAAGTCAAGCATGACACAAGACATGTCATACAAAATTCTGATGACTCAGTTAAAACACAGAGGTCATGAAAAGGTGAGTTTATTTTCAACCTCAGGCTGACCGAAACCATTGCATTTCTCCTTAACACATCCGTTTGTCTTGCTTCTCATATGCCGACTTAACCGCTATACTGCAAAATAGTACTGCATAAAAAGCCAAATGCAACTGAATGCTGTGTATGTGATAAAACCAAGTATATAAAATAACGATAGTATAATGTAATATAACTAAAATGTAAACATTACTGACATTATATCAAACCGTGAAAATATACTGCGGTGAAAGTAGGCCCGCATTTGTTTTAGTATGAAACTCAACACTGACATTACAAATCATTATATCAAAACAGACAACATTCACTCGGCTGCTGTCATGTGTGAAGTCTGGACCAATCGCACCAGTCCATTTTACACTGGCCCAGGCCTGTGCAGTTACGTCATAGTACGGAGGTCGTTCAGCAGCACAAGTGATGTGGAGAACGGTCCAGCTGTAGTTTCAAAGAGCACTGCACGACACTCTTCCTGAGATCTTTCCCTAATCCAAAACCAGTAGTACTGGTGCAGCACCATTTCCAGGCTGAATCATGTAGTCGGTGCATCAAGTAGCTACTGGGTGTCTGTAAGTGGACTTACTGCAGATGATGGCCAAAAAAAACATGTTGGAAAAATCTTCCAAATATTGTAGACTACAGCTAAATTAACTTCCTGTTTGTGACACAAGAGATCAATTTGTAAATACCTTCAAATCCCAATGTCACCAGAGGGGCTCCGTATAAAACAGTTGCCAGAATAGCGTCACTTTCCAGTTGTATCCAATGTGTGTATCAGGGTTAAGAATAATGAGGAAGTCACTTAGTTTCATAGATGCTTAATGCATTTCCAGTTGAGACTTAAAGTAGACAAGAGGGAAGATGGAGTTGAAAACTCCTCCCTCACTTGATTGTCTCAGTGTCCCTACCTCTGCAACTCTCATAACCAAACACACTATTCTAGCCTGACTTAACTGATGATGATTATGCTCATATTAGCCATTTTCTGTTTGGGGGAAAAATTCATAATTTTCCCTTCCAGGTAGAAGTTTCTGTCAAATCTAGTTTCAGCAGCATCGAACCTGCAGTATCATTCGCTAAGAACTTTTTTTTTTTTTAATGTTGATTGAACAAATATGCCAGTTTTAAGTTATTTCTGTAAATCATCTTGCACCAATCTGTAAAGCTGCTATTGTCAGGTACAGTAAGATAATCTTCTTGATACCACAGATGAATTGTTTCAACTGGGAAAAAATATCCCTCAATAGGCACAACACCACATCTGATTGAAACACTGAAAACATTAGAAATGTGGGCAAGCAACTATGTCTGGATGGCTCCCACTTCTCACGTCTTTATTTCATAATTCACATCATTCCCTCATTCAGGCATTGTTGTGTCCTCTTTCCTCCCCTGTGCTTGCTTTCACACTAAAATCATGCTAAACGCTCACCACATTGATCTGAGTGGGCTTAAATGCACTGAGCGTAGCTCAATTCTTTTTTGTAGGATTTCCATTTACACATACCTAAGTTTTAAAAACACAACTACCCAAGGCTGGTAATCTTTTTGAAGAGAACAATACACATCAGTGAGGTAAGAAATATGAGTTGTTTTAACCAATTGATGGCTGGGTTTCACAATGTGTACACTAGGGTCATTGGTCAGGCTATTATATAGATGATTGGAGCCCTCGGAGGTCATACCGTGAGAAACTGCCCTCCTTATTGATGATTTGCCACATGTACTCTTAAAGCAACAGTTAATGATTAGATTACACATACTGTATACTCACATTCACATGCTCATATCCTTGTGACTATGTCTCCATATGGTCCTAATATCACTAAAAGCCATCTGTCTGTATGCATCTGCCTGACTACATCTCCTCTTTCCCACAGAGGGGTTTAACCGTTTACATGAACACTGATAAGAGTATTAAAGTGTGGAGAGATGTCCCTATGACTGATCATTTGACTGTTTCTCCTTTTGGTCTGTGATGATCGCATTACACAGAGAAACCAATTTTCCATTTGTCTCCATCCTGTTTACTTTTAGGGATATTCCAGAGAAAAATGAGGACCCTCTGTTAGAGAATTAGTTATTGCGACGTAACATCTTTTCCTCAAATGACACCTGTCAGATGCGCGGAGAGCAATTCCATTTCAGTTTGCTTATCAAACCATTACAGTAATGACAGGCTGCCTGTTGTGGTTTCAGCAAGTCAAGATTTGGCCTCTTGGCTTAGTTACAGTATTTGTCAGTTTGTGGTATAACGAACTTCACAGACTGGAGGAGTGCCAAACTAATAAGGGATAATTTGTCTATGAAAAAAGGTTCAACTGCCTGTCTTTGGAAAGAAGAAAAAAAGCCTTTAACAGGGAAAAAGGGCATCATCATAGCTTCAATCTAATAATAATATTTATTTGCTATTAGTAAGTATTGGACTGTATCTTCACACCAAGAGTGAACTGGGGGTCTAACTGGCCTGTAGTGGTGTATCTCCTCGGGGGAGATAAGAACAGCCTGTCTGAGGTAGGGCAGAGTCCCTGGAGGAACACCCTGCCTACAATTTATGCTTCCTTCCCCAACCGTCCTCACACCCAGACACGCACAGCCATGCACATACAACGACCTACACTCTGCACGTGGGAATACAAAGGCCCTCGCGGCAAAGAGTGACACTGGGTGAAGAGACAGTTCTGTGCAAATAGATGGCAAATAAAACAAGTATTTCTACATAATGTAGGGAGAGGCTTCCATACAGGGACAAAAGGGATCACTAAATGGTTTCATTGCATATCATTTGCTGTGACCTTCGCAGTTATCAGATGTCAATGTAATTAAACGTCTACGTTTAAAACATGCAGTGACCATATTGTTTTATCTGTATATTACTGGTGGTTTCACTTAATCGTCTCACATATCCAATGAAAAGTCTTTGTTGCCCATAATATTGGCTTACATTTGATTTTGATTTTCTCACTGCATCTTTGGATTAGAGCTGAAAATATACAGTATGCTGATTCATTTTGATAACATTTTAGTTATTTCAGACACTTTTACTATCAGACATTTCCTTCGTTTTCTATATCCGGCATCTCATTTGTGATGAGTTGCTGCTTTTCTTTGTCTTATGTGATAGTGAAGGGAATATCTTTGGGTTTCAGACTGTGTGTGGGATTAACTTGGTGTTTGGAAATAGTGCATTTTTCAAAAGTTATGGACCAAATAATCACGTATCCAAGGAAATAATCAGTGCATTAGTTCATCATGAAAATAATCACAAGTGTAGCCCTACTTGGATTTTGAGCTGAAATTACAGCGTTGATAAAAAAACATGCACAAATTGTTTCAACACCCTGTATATGGATGTATATTAAGCCAGATATACGATTTGCATTATGAAGTGAAAACATCTTTTTCATTCAGATTTGCAGTTGTTAGTCTATCCATCATATGGGTACAATTTATACAGCATTTCACTGTTTTGTTTGAATGGTTTCAAAAGGGTACAGAGTGCTAGTTATAGAGTTGAATGTATTCACACTCAAGTTTGCACAATCTGCCTCGTTGCAGCAGATTGCAGTTGCATGTACTTTCTGCTATACTAAACACATGTCAATACATCTTGAAGGCATAAAGTGCATTTCCTGGCTGTGTAACTTTTTTAATAAGAATTTAAAATATGCACCAAAGAATTGTGACAATTAAGAATCAACATTTATTAATGTTCCAGAGAGGGTCTGCCTTTGTTACTTATCGTGTTCCTTTGAAAGCAGGCGCAATCTGAGGTTAGCAATTACCCTGTCTGATAAAGCTGAGCTGTGTGCCTGTGTGTGTTGTCTAGGTAAAGGCACTTCTTCTCTCACTCTGACACAATAAGCTGTAAAAAGCTTTTGTGTGTGTGTGTGTGTGTGTGTGTGTGTGTGTGTGTGTGTGTGTGTGTGTGTGTGTGTGTGTGTGTGTGTGTGTGTGTGTGTGTGTGTGTGTGTGTGTGTGTGTGTGTGTGTGTGTGTGTGTGTGTGTGTTTTTTCACAACCTGGCACCTGTCCAGCTTTGCCTCAAGGCAGAGAGCAAAGCAAGAGCCCTTTGATGGCCATGAGCAGAACATACACACTCTCTCCCTCTGTCTCACTTTCTGCAGGTGATTAAGATGGCTTTTTAAAAAGCCACCTGTTAGAGATTAAAGGGCACCTGGGAGAATCGGTGAAAGAAAGAAGTTAAGAGAAAGCAGCGTGATGGAGGGAAAGTACACAACAAGAGAGGATGAGAAAACACTGTTTGTTGGTTTGCAGTTTGGGTGAACTGGAGATTATAGTCGTTGACAGCTTGGGTACAAAGAACCAAACATCTGCACTGGCGGTTTAGTTGCCTCTGAGATGGGTTGGTACTCAAACTGAATGGCCCTGTCTATCAGTCAGTCAACACAAAATGACCACTAATTTGATCAAAGTTTACTGGTTCCTTCTCCTTAAATGAAATGACTTTTTACTTTCATTTTTATGCCCCCGTCAAAATGGGTATATAGGGTTACCCTGTCTGTACATCCGTGTGCAATGAGGTATGGTTTATCTGCGTCTCCTCCAAACCCGCTTCGCAGAATTCAGTGAAATTTCACACTTTTCTTAGGGGCCCTAAAGGTGTGAATCTCAAAATTGGTTTCTTAAATTTGCTTATTTTTTAAATCTTTAGGCCCATTTGAACTTATGTGATATTCACGTCAGTTTGCTCACATTCAGCAGGGATTTATTTTCCTGTTGCATGAGCATCAGTGTCCTCGTTCACATACTGTATTTTTATTTAATACATATATAATGTATTATTATATTTTTGTTAATTCCGCTTTTCTTGGTTTTGAACTGTTGCCTCAACATAGCTAGCAATCTGAAGATGTTACTTTGAAGCACATTTTGAAAAAGGTAACCAGCTTTTATAATGATATAATAAGTGTTCGCTGAAGCCCTTTGTCAGAGCCTCACTGAGGAATGAAAAAAAAAAAACATTTGACCCTGTCATCTTATATGGCAGGTCAGAAATGTGCAAATCAGCCTTAGAATGTTTTTCTTATGACTCATGAGACTTCTTAGGCCGCCCCCTCTGAGCACCATCCTCTCTACTTTCATCATCACACATGCCTTTGTTAAAAAGCAAAACTGTAGCGAGAGTCGTTGTGAACTTGTCAAAAGAATTTGAGCAAATATCATGCAAGTCTGCATCTGCATGGATGGGATAGTGTCTGGATGAGTCATGGTTCGAGTGAATGGCGAGAGAGCGCCTGCTTGTTGACATTTCTCCAATCAAAAAGGTTGAATTAATGGTATGGGAGAGGCCCCACATCCGTGTTGACTTTCTCACACTTTTGAACTCAATTGAGAAATCCTGAAAGACACAACTCGACGTGCGTGTGTGTTTGTGCTTCACACACATCCAAACTCTGCACACGCTTACATGTGTATGAACACTGACTTAAATGTACGAAGAAGCCTCACTCAAGCACACACACACACACACACACATCTCTGTTTTCCACACAGACAAATTGACACTATGCCATGCAGCCATGCACAAACACACATACCAGAGGTTGTCTCAATAGAATGAGGGACACGTGTTGGCATTGAAGGAAGTATGACTCAACTGCCTGTCCCAACCCAGTCCCAGACATCCTTTCACCGCCACCTATTTGTGTGTACATGTGTCCTTATGTATGTGCACATGTAAATCTCGGACAGGGAAACAATCCCTTCTGCACATGTATACGTTTCTGCACCCTAATGCATGTTCTTGCTCTCAACTATTGGCCATGTGTGCATGCCAGTGGCCAGCTCTATGTGAATCCAGTTATCCCCCTCCAACAAACCACTCCAGGTTTAAAAATGGACCTCTTGGAATTATCAGCCCTACTTGTTTTGGCATGATGACTTTGCTGTAGGTGATTTTTTTTTCTTTTTCTTTTGCAACAGTCAGAACAGGTTTGGTCTGATCTTAAATGGATTGCAAACCCTCAGTGCCATGCTTTACCCTGAAAAGACCTGCACATGTGGTATGATCATGATCCTCTTTCAAAGTCAGATGTTTAAAGCACAGAAACACTGAGACATCCATTAGTGAAGGATGCCAGGTCTGATTAATTGAAATGAACTATCTCAATTTCACTTTTGAACCAAAGCATGTGACAGAGAGCTTGCTATCACTGTGAAATGTGTAAAATACCCCTGTCTTATTTCCCTGTGGCTGAGTCTGTAGGAAAGTGTGGGTGTTGAACTATGCAGAGCTTCCTGCAAGTGGGAAAACACAGGGAGCACATGGTGGCTAGCCAGTCTGTTGACTTCAGTTAAGTGGGGTGCACTTGAAGTGTATTGAGGGCTGGATATGGAATGCATACACATATGCATACAAGCACACCTATGTGACAATACCTTGTATTACATTGACATCTGCTGGAGACTGATCACCTCAACTAGCTAGAATATGACATAAAGAAGCTTTCTCCTTCTTTAAACTTCATACAATAAGGTTGACATTAACATTGGAGAAGGGAGTCCTCTCTACAACAATAACACCTCCACATTTCCTTTCAGAGGAACTTCAGCAGAAAAAGTCCAGTTCCCATACCTCTTTCTCTGTTAAAATAATCCAGCTTTTCTTTCACACGCCTCCCTCCCACTTTCCTACACACACTCACACACAGAGAGAGCAAAAAACGATGCATATCCACATATAAGGGATAAATAGCTTTTCTCTGTAGGCCTGTGCTGATGATGACTACTGGAATTGTGCGGGTGCCAGGGCAGGCATGGCCGCCCACGGCCATCCAAAGACGGCCCAAAGCCACAGGAACCACGAGCAGCCCTGCTACCGCTCTCCTCCCTCCTTTCATCCCTCCCTTCCCTCTTCAGTGGTACTCCCAACACTGCTTCACAGTCCTGACAACATGAGATGGAGCTGCGAGTGTGTGGCTACTTCAAATGCTCACATCAGAGTCACACATTCCTCTTTGCCTTGAGCCAATAGCTTATATCTCAGGGTTGTTCATCTGCAGTATAGCATGGCATAGGGTTCTTATCTATAGTAGGCCATTAACAATATAATAAAGACTTATCACTTTTAACCAAAATGCATTTGAGCCTTTTTTCATATATGCATATGTGCAGCACATTATATGAAGACATCAAGTCCTGTAAATGTTTCAGCAGCAGCAGTCCAACTGAACTGTGTTTCATTTCTTTTTCCCAGACCGCTGTTCCGAGGGAACTCAGATGTTGATCAGCTCGGAAAAATTTTTGAGTAAGTATTATTGGCTGAATTTCCTGTATGTAACATATTCTTGAGAATGAATTTACAACCTGGGAAACTGGATTTAAGTTTCCAAAACTTTATTGGAGTGTCCATAGAAAGCTGAACTTCTGTTTAATGTGCAGAGACTGTTTTTCCTTCATTTAACAAATGATCCTGCATGTGGTCTAATGGAAACCTGCTCCTAGCATTTGGAATAATGTGTTTATCATCAGTATTTCATGTGTTAACAACAATGTTATTTTCCATAATGGTGGATCTGGATCTATTTTTTGTCTAGATATAACTTCTTACCATTCACAGATGCATAAAATCCATTTGAAATACTCTTTCCACATTCTCTCAGCTACATATTGGTGACAATGCCATATCTCTACACCTCTGTTAATGCACTGTCACCCAATACGTATTGCCCTCCTCCAAATATATATTTTAATCTAAAAATACAAGGATGGAGCTCTTCTTTGAGGTGCTTCCCATCAAAATTTGTTGACAACTTTTCGAGATATCTTCTGGACAAACGGATCAACAAACATGGGTGATCACAAATCCACCTCCAACTCACGTTGGCAACAGGAGCTAAATATAAAAGAATAAAATAATTACATAAAAAAAGATTAGGTTATACTGTTCTGCTAGGGTGAATATCATGAGGATTGGATAACATTGGCAAAGATTTTAACCTGAGAGGCAGTGAATGCTGCTAATTGCTACTGGTGAAGGCCCTGATGATCATTTTCATCCCACAGTGTTGTTGGGGTACCTTCAGCAGAAGACTGGCCGCAGGAAGTGGCCCTACCACAGAGTGCCTTCACCCCCCGGCCCCCTAAGCCAATAGAGAACTTGGTTCCAGACATGGACGAGCAAGGACGGGCCCTCTTAATGGTTGGTAGTACAAGCCTCTGTCTGAACCAGTCCAACATCTTGTACTTGTTCTTTACATTGCAATATTGCATTCATTCATTAATGGACCAATCTTCTGCTCTACTTAATTTTTGCATCTCATCCTCTTTTTATCCTTTCTCCTTCACAGCAATTCCTCGCCTTCAACCCCTCCAGGAGAATATCGGCCTTTGCTGCACTGAGCCACCCCTACTTTCAAAGTGTGGACAACCACAGTAGAAGTGTGTATGCGGCCCAGCCCATACCCAGCAACAAGCCCACTATGGAGGAGAGGACTGCCTGACCGTCTACACCATTAACAATCCCTCAGTGTCTATAAAAAGAATTCTGCATATTCAACCTTGGTGTTATTCAATTTGACTGTTTTTACAGCATTAAATCAATGTATTAAGATTTTTTGACACTGATATAGAGATAACTCTTAAATGTCACAGTGAAAATCAATGTAATTTAAACACAAATTTAGTATTCACCATATATTGTCAATATTTAGTGGAGGCACCTTTTGCATCATTTGCTGCCTGGAGACTATGTGGTTAAATCTATTTTAGCTTTGCATGTTTTGATACTGCAATGTTTCTTCAACTTTTCTTTGCATAAGTCCTCAAGCTCTGACAATTTGCACGGTGAGCAAAACTGAATGGCAGTTTTCAGGTTCTGATTGGATTTAGGTTAGGACTGAGATTTGGCCCCTTGAGTGCTGTTGTTTTGAAGATATCCCAGTGTTGCTTTAGGGCTGCATTTGTGGGATTGTTGTACCGCTTGAAAAGAGAAATGCTTCTTCCAACATAGCAGCAGGTTATCCTTCAGGATTCTTCTGTACTTAGTCAGTAAATTACTCAAACTCATTTTGAATAGCCCCTTTCATTGAATTTGCATGCTTTACAAGTGATGGAGTTGAAATGGATTTAGAGTGAGTATTTTACCTTCACAAGCCTTCCTGCTGCTAAAACGCATTCCTGCAACATGATGCTACCATCACCAGGATTTGCGTAGCATTTAGCTTCTTGGTCAAAAGCTTGATTTTGGTGCAATTGCATCAAGGAGCCTTCTTTCACTTCCACGTGTCTTCGGATAAATGTAAACTGTAATGTCCTAAAATCTTTCTAGATAGACTGTGTCTTTGCCAGTTGGCCATAAAGTTGGAAATGCACCCTGCAGTGGTTCTTGTAGATTTAGGAAACCCTGCTTTGCTATTACCTTGAAGATGACCTGCTCTCGATAAACATGCACTCTGCCTCAGTGCCTTCATATTTTACAGGTATCCTTCCACTTCTCAATACCCATGTTGTTGATTGGTTTGATGTTTCTTTGCTCATAGTGTGGTTTATGCCAGCTGTGCATTTAGCCAAAAATCAAATTTTTGGATAATCAGTGTCAAAAAAGCTTAATCAACTGTGATTCTATGTTGTGCATAAAAACAAAACATGAAATAGACTAAGGGGCAAATTCTTTTTATAGTCAAAGTAGAAAGCTCCAGGAAAGCACTCCTAAAGAGGGTAAAGATGGTGACAAGAAAGATGACACCAACGCTTCCACCCCCTGAAAAATGCACAAAAGCTATCCTCTTTCCATGGACTGATGGTTTGTAATTGCTGCTTTTAGGTCTTTAAATGTTGATTGACTGTTAACAATGCAAAAGAGACTTGCGTCTCGGATTGACTGGTAGTAGTGAGTAGACGAACTGTAATGAGGCCATGAAGCTGAGGCCTCTTTAGGACCAGTGTTTAGCCTTGCAAGAGCCCTCTTGACTGGTGGACCGTATCATAATCATACAGGAGCCTGGGTGGACAGCATGGACCTCACCGCCTTCACTCTTACTGTGGTTGTGTGCACTGAGCAGATTTACAGTTCACACACAGATACACAACATTTAGTGTGTGCATTATCACTGACATTTAACTCATGTACACACCAACTTATTGAAACATTATTAGGCATCACAAGCCAGCCAGCAACTCTTCTGCCATGTCATGACTTATCATTCCAGCTCTGTGTATTATATTACTGCCACCTTGAGGATATCTTGTGCAACTGCAGACCAGTAGCGGGATTCTAATGGTTTCTGCACTCTTCGAGGAACTCCAGATAATGGGCTGGTTATCTGTGCTGAGACAATGATGAAAGAATAGAAACGTTCGTGCCACACACTTGGTGTTTATGACTTGCTTCTAGTCTGCCATCATGGGCTTTTATCATTATAAAATACAATTATTTACTATCCGATTGATACAATAATGCACAAGCTTGCAATAGGTGGAGAAAGTTCCACCAGCACTATTAAACATGAATACGTTTGGCACAGAATAGTCTCACCAATATTGTGTATTTAATTTTAATTTTATTGGCAAGTCTTATATATTTGTTTTCATCAAGTTGTTACTTGATTTTTTAAATTTTTTTTCTATTTTGAGATGCTAGGGCATACAACTTTCTTACACCAATTACACCATTTTCTATTTTAGATAAATATAGAATTTGTGTAAGAATAGTTTGATGTAAGGAATGTACAAAGGATAGGCATTGGTACTGTACAGTATAGACTGCGATGTACAAGATGTAATGATAGCATTTTGATGCATTCATTGTCAGGCCATAGATATGTTGTAAAGATGGATAGATGTAGAGTTAGCGTGGAGGGTCAGTGGAATGTTGTATGGCAAGAGTATTTTGTCAACTGAAAATGTTGGGTGGGCAATGTGGGTGCCTTTTTGACTTTCTCTAGGTTTGGATCGAGAGTGACTAAGAATTTTAGAGTGGTTTTGATAATGAAATAATGCACAAAGAATTTGTGTACAGTTTTTGCTTTATTTTACAGTCATGTCCCTTTGTATTCAAGTTCCAGTTTTTACCAGCAAGGAAAAAGCAAGTTATACAGAGTTGTATTTTTGTATTTAGTAGTTCTTGCCGAACAGTAACATATTTTAACACTGGTTTATGATTTCTTAACAGGTAGTGCTGCTAGCACGCACACAGACCCTCTCTGACTTTCTCAGGTTCTTGTTATGGTTCTTGTCCGAAACTTTCGGGCACAGTTTGCACATCCCTGGGCTACTAAGTGACCACATTGCAACTCCGTCAGGTTTTCTTTCAAGCTGTTCCACGACCATGTCATTGATCATAGTCTACTGTCATTCCTATTTATCAAATATATGTTACTGTAGACATTACTGTCTGAAGATAACTGCCTGTATGAACTGTTATGCAAGCATCTTTTGATTGCTATGGTGAACACAATGTAGATCCATGTATAACTGTCTGCTCGAATAGCACTGTGTGAATTTTCTATTTGATAACAACTCACATCCGGTGTTGGTGGTGCATACAATGCAATGAAAGCTCCAAATACTTTAGACATATAGGTTTACAATTAAATGACTGCTTTAGTGTCATTACTTGTGATACAATCACTGTATGCTTTTTTTCTTGAGTTAACCAGTTTGAAATACATTTCAATCTTATAACAGTAAACTAAAGTTCACTGTTGATTTTTTTTAGAAGTTTCATTATTTGAAGACAACATATCTTGGTCCATCCTATAACTCAAATTACACATGATCTTGTGTTACATATGTTTTCAGCAAATGGAATTGGAGACTATGAGGAACATAATCACAACATACTTATGTGTGAATGCTGACATTGGACTCATTTGAGCATGATTGACAAATGAATCTTCTCGTGAATGTGTACAAGTATTAATTTTTGGAATGAGGGAACATTAAATGCAACACAACTGCTGTTGCAATATGTTATATATACATGCATTCTGCTACACAGCCTTTTCTCAACAAAATGCTTCTGTGTTATACCAGTACGAAAACACATTTTTTTAATAAATCATTAATAATTAAATGTATCATTGAATTTTTGTCATCGGTCTGTTTCATTATATGAGTGTCAAGTCTAGAATGTGTGCAATGAAGGACGATGTAAACAAGAGATCAGAGCTATAGCATTGGGGCTTTACACAAAATTTCCAAAACAAGTCATTAAACTGGATAACTTAAAAAATAACTTTTGGTATTTTTTCCCAGGCTTTGAGTTATATTGTTAAGATAAGATATCCCTTTATTAGTCCCACAGTGGGGAAATTTACAGGAAATTTACAATTTACAGTTATCAGGGAATAATAGGGTATTATTTGGGCCTCCTCTGATCATTCTCAACATACAACAAATGTACATCTACAAAACAAGAGAGCCAAATGCTAATGTGGGACTTCCAGAGTTGCTTGATGAATGAAATGAAACATCTCTGCACAGTAGAACGTTCAGTTTTCACGTGCTAGAATGTTTAATGTTATCATGGTAGAATGCTCAGTGTTCTCATCTTTAAATGTTCACTGTTCTCATTATAGAATGCTCTGCTTGACAATTGCGTTTTCACGCTACTCCGACTGGGGGATTTCAGAAAAGTAAAAAAAAAAAAAAAACACATTTTTTTCGTTTGTTTTTTAGTGATTTTATTTTTTCTTATTCAAAACAAAATGAAAACCAAATCGTTTCACTCCTCCTTTTTGGTCACGAAAAGGAAAACGCCTTGTATTTCAATTTTGTATTTTAAAACGAAAAATCAAATTACCACTCGTTTGATACTCTTTAGTATACTTCTCCCTTCACCCCAATATACCACAGCATCCAATCACACGACGCCTAGAGGGCAACGAGCCTAGCCAATCAGATACAGACTTGGGTGGGGGAAAAAAACAACATTGGCAAGATTAACGCTCGGACGAAACACTAATGGTTGTTCTCTGTGTTGGCCATATTCCCCAATGCTAACTTAACATGGGAAAGAGAGACAATAGAGTGGTGAGTAATGTAACACAGACATGAAAGTGAAAACTTGTACAGGGTTACATTTAGTAAGATAGCTAAGACTAAACACGTTCGCTTAGCGTTAGCGCTAGCGCTGCATTTAGCATCGCCTAATATGCATCTCCCTGCTAGATAGTCTGATGCTAGGCCTAAACGGGGATGACTGAAGTCGACTGTTAAGACGTCATACATTAGAACAAAATGTTTGTCACATGTTTGCAACATTTTTTAAGTTTGAATCGTTTTATACGTCGTTTTGTAGCTAACCTATAAAGGCTAGCTTTAGGCTCAACCATGGCTTGTGCAGCTGCGTAAAGCTACAAATGCTAACCTTAGCTCATAACCTTTTGGACAGTGTTTTGACGTGATGATGCTGCATACCCATTAGCTTAGAGTCTATAAATTTTACATTCATGAAACACTAGCACTGGCTTATTAAAAGGATAGCATAAATGTCTAATTAAATAGTTTAACGTTGGTCCCGTGTGTTTTGGTCTCCGTTAGCGGTTTGATCATGCCAAGTCACTTCAAACCATTTTGTCACTGATGCAGATTTTTTATTCTGCTAACGATGCATGCTCTCTGCATGTTCTTTTACTATGGCGTAAATGAGTACTTGCTGACATGTTCTTTGGTATTACCGTCAGGTATACCGCTTTGGCAATTTATTACGTTCACCAAATTAAAACTGTTGCACTACGTATGAACGGTGGACCTGCATTAAAATAAATCTTTCGCGCAGCCAGTCACAATGAAAATATGCAATGTGTTTTAAAAAAATTTAGAGAGGCAACGTTCCATTTTATGGTTATGATGGTTAATGTGGTACTGTCGAACTGTATTAGAGTATTTCAACAACATGCTTTTTGGTGTCCCAGGCTTACATTAACCCCATTGCTGCTGCACGAGCAAGAGGACCTGCACAGAACTCCGGGCCAACCATACAGGATTATTTAAGCAGACCTCGACCTACATGGTGAGTAACGGATAAAGCTGGCACTGGCACACCCTTCCATAAATATACTGAGCAACAGTAGAAACGGATCATCTTAAAAATCCAATATATTCCTTTCACTACCTCTAATCTACTGAAACAAACAAACGTGATAGATTGAAATGACTTTTTAAGTACCCACAACCAAAACATGTTAAATCATGAATAACTATCATTTAGTCATAGCAGTTATTGGTGCATTTCAGAGTAAAAGTGGTGTTGGTGAGATTTTTTTGTGCATGATTGAAAACACCTGGCCAAGGCAATAAAATCCCGGGTCTAATTAATGTCCTACTGAAACAACTGTTGATGCCACGGCTTCCGCAAAACTTAGTGACCAGGCAGTTGGGATGCTGATGGTCGGATTTCGGCACACACGTGTAGCACAGATGTTAGATGTTATGGTGCATTGCACAGTGGACGGAGATCGCATTTAGTGAGTGCATTTAGTAGTCCAGATTTAACTTGCACAGAGCTGATGGTCGTTGGCATGTGTATCGTCGTCGCAGGGACCGCTATCCTGCCGTATACATCCAGGAAGTGGACCGTTGTTGGTGGTGTCATGATGTGGGGAGCCATTTTTAATGGATGGTGGTCAGAACTTGTCCAGATCCACGGTACACTGACAGCTATCCGTTACCGAAATACGGTCCTAGGTCCACATATCATTTCCAGGGTACAGCAACAGGCATCACCTTCATGCATGACAATGCCACACCACATGTGGCTCATGTCTGTCAGGAGTAGCCTACCTGGACCAGAACAATGTTGCTGTCCTTCCTTGGCCAGCATATTCACAAGATCTCAACCCAATAGAGCATCTGTGGTATGATCTGGATCGCCGGGTGGGACGGAGAGATCCTGCTCCAGCAACACATGCACAACTTGTCACAGCACTGCAAGAAGAATGGCATGCCATCCAACAAGTCCAGATTAACATTTTATCCATTCAGGAGGTGTAAAGTAGTGATAAATGCTGGAGGTAGACACGCATGGTACTGTCTGTTATTGTTCTCTTTATCACCATCCACACTTTTTGATCAGCTAAAGACGTAGTGACCAGGTTACATTGCTGTCTCCATCTTTCCTCTGCGTTCTCTGTGTCATGGATGCATAAAGAGCTATAGTTGTGTGTGTCTGATTCAGATCTGCTGCACCCTTCCACGAAGTTTCATGAACATCGGGCCAGTAATTTCTTTGCAATCATGCTGGGAAACAGGCAAACAAAAATTTGACTGCCTCAGTGGTAAAGATATAGATTAATTTATATAGTGGTACAAATTATAGTACACACAAACACACTGTACAGATACTTCAAATTTTATCTTGTAAAATGTCTTGTCTGATAAAATTCTAATAATTGAGTCTTAAATGAAATTAGCTTTTGCTTATCTTAGCCACAAGGGGGCACAATGTGTTTTAATGCTGTATTGTAATGTAAAAATAGAAGGACATCAAATAACAATGTCTGATTCCACATTGTAAGTTGAGGGTTTTCAATTAATTGTATTTTAATAAAGGAACCTATTGGGAAGACATAACTATCTTGATTCTTTACACAAATACACAGATGCTGGAAATGAATAAGGCCATTGATCCGTTCATTGTCTGTTTCCTGTAAATTGTTGAGTGAAGGATCAGCTTAAACATTTCTGGGAGAAATGTTTAAAAAGTACCAGCTAATGAACTGTTGAGACAAAAAGCTACAGGTGACACACACTTTCCTCATTATGGGTCAATATGATCTTTTCAAATGGTTAATTTGAATTAAAATTGATTTATTGTCTCTTCACCAGGGAGGAGTTAAAGGAGCAGCTGGAGAAGAAGAAGAAGGGCTCTCGAGCCCTGGCTGACTTTGAGGACAAAATGAATGATGTATGTTTGTATTATATAGTCTTGACTTTTTGATGTTGAATTCTCACCACCACCTGTCTTGTTATTCTTTTTAATCACAGCTAGTATCTAGCATTGTGTCATGACATGTATTTAACTGCACTACAAAACAGTTCTTCATATAATTTGGTGGTGGTGTAGCTGCATATGGGGACACTGAGATAGTCAGGAACTCAGAAATGTACTATTGCTTTCAGAAATGGAGAAAAGAACTGGCAAAAAACCGTGAGAAGTTAATGGGAGGGAGTGACAAAGAGAAAGACAGAAAGACATCAGACAAGGAAAAAGAGGAGAAGAAAGAGAAAAAAGAGGTATGGTATAGCCTTATCAGACATTTGAATGATCTCACTCTTAACTTAATCATCTTCACTTATTTTGGCTTTTGTTTGTTTTTAGAAAAAGAAGAAAGAGAAGAAGAAATCCAGCAGGGTGAGGAGAGACCTCCAGTATTTTCATGGTCCTGGACCATTACCCCCCAGACACACACACACACACTCTGTTTCTGTCTATCTTTCTGTCTTCTGAGATGGTCTCTTATTTAATCCAGTCACTTATGTAGTGTTCAAATTTACAAACAAATGAATAGCCTCAAGTCTAATGAACCCTGCTTTCATTGTGTTTTTGTCAAGCATTCTTCATTCTCCTCCTCATCGAGTTCTGATTCTTCCAGCAGCTCCTCCTCAGAATCTGAGGACGAGGTAAGTCATTACAAATTTGTACGTGTGATATTGGATGTTGCCTGCCATGAAAGACATAAAACATTCGGTGACCTTTAATTCAACTGCTGTAATTTAAAAGCATGTGCTTCTGAAATGGGTACAAAGATCCATAGCTGCTCTGCTTGATGACATTACTTGTAACATTGACTATATAATTGATTAGAGCCATGTTAGCTGCTGTTCGGTTCTAGATTAATTCTAGAAATAGGTTCCAGTGTTGCAACCCTGTGTTTCTGAAGTGACCTGCTTGACGGTTAATAATGATAAAGAATTAAATGGACTTTATAGCTTAAAGTGATCAGTTTCAAAAAGGTTGTGATTGGTTTCCCTTGTCCTCCAGATTGGCTCATCATCTTCATAGAATAGTTTTACATGGGATGCAGCACTGCACTGTTTGATGGCATTTCTCTTTGTGTGTTTAGGATGAAAAGAAGAGTGTGAAGAAAAAATGGAAAAGAAAAAAGTCATCAACCAGGAAAGCATCAGACAGCTCAGAGGAAGAATCTGATGCTGAAAGCAAGGTTTTTTTTTTCTTCCATTTTCTTCCTTTGTTCTTACATAGAATCTGGTTCTTGTATTGAAAATGGAGTCACACTTCAATTTATTAAAATGCCAGCATTTAATCTGAATGTTGTTTTCTTCCCAAGAAGAAAATGAAGAGAATCAAGGAAGAAGGGGACAAAGATAAGGTGCCTTACTCTTGTTCACTAACTCACTAAACTAACTTTTTCGATGAAATGACACAACTTTGAAATTTGTGTTTCTAAAACATTAATGATTGTGATTTATCTCTTGCTTCTGTCAGAGTCGTAAAAGAAAGAGGAAGGCCGAGCGAAATTATAGAGACTCGTCTTCACAGTCATCTGTGGACTCTGTGTCGGAGGAGGTAGTGAGTGTTATTCTTAACTGGTTGTTTATGTTTTAATCTTAGGTTTAAACACTGGACAGTCACACACACACCTTCAGGCTTATCTTTCTTTTATGTTCGCCTTTTTACCTCTTTGTTCCTTTTCAAATGTAAAGCTGGTATTACTAGTGTGCCTTTCACACAGTGTCACAGTAAATTCTCCTTTCTGCCCAGAAAATCAACAGGTTTAATACAGTGATAGCCATTTTTGAAGACACTTGTGCAGTGAGTCTACTGAAGGCATATTCAGCTGAAGTCAGTTGGACACATTCTTATGGTTGTGAATGTTTCACAAGACTCTCCTAAACAGCCATTGTATTTCTCTGACCTTACACACAATTGACCCAATAAAGTTCATTTTCAGTTCCCTCTGCATTCCCGCTCACACATCACAGGCTGGCTGTCCATCACTCTTTATTAACAATATCTGAAAGACCGCATTTTTCAGAGCTTAATGAGTTCAAACTCATGCCAGTCTCGTGTGAGACCAATTCATGCTGCACCTGAGTGAATAAGAAAGAAAGCATTTTCTCTCTTACGCTACATTAACCATCAATCTCAATATGTAGGCCTCACCATAATAGCTCAACTTTGCTTAGTGAAATGGGTTCAAATATTACATATATAAGTATGTACATTTCCAGTCAAACTTGATCGTTGTTGTCATATATTTTATCTGCCAGTCTTTAGCGTTAGCAGAGCACCAGAAATGTATTGTGGCTCCTGCACTAATAACACACAACAAGAAAGAGGGAGGAGAAAAATGTTGTTTCCAGCAATGGGGCATGGCGTCAGTCACGTAGACTTGTCTTTTACTGTATGTCTTTTATTTTTTCCATCTGAATTGATGGGTTTTTTTCCATGAAAGATAAGAAATTTCCCAAGTTAATATCAATTATGTCGCATCTGGTTACAATGCATTGCTAATGATTTTGTCATATATTTTGTGGCTGACATTAACACTAAAATGTACCTAATGAGAGACAACATCTTGAGTTAAAAGAGAGGTTGCCACTGAAATTATAAATTGGGCACGCCAACTGTTTTTGTTCTACAGTTTAGAACAAAATTATTTGTCTCAATCAGATGACCTTGTTTTGGGATAGAATTCTGTTGCAAACCCTATCTGCTGCTGCACGTTCAGATAATTGTGAAAGACGAATGTTGCAAGAAATGGGCTTTTTTGAATTGTTTAAAACTCACCACATGACTCTCACTATTGTCTCACTTCAACTTTTCCTCCCACAGGCTGAAGCCAAGAAGAAAAAGAGAAGTAGCGAGGAAAAGGATAAAATTACAGTGAGCCATTGTCTTCATACTTTCCTCTTTAGAGTTACAGTTTAGATTTGATCTGATGCAGGTAGGGAGGTAGATTTGTATCTGATGACTACAAACTAAAAGATTCATGTTAGGAAAGCAAGAAATTATGATGTAAAAATAAAAGTGCATTGTGATGATACAGACCTCAAGACATCATGGAGGATGTAATAGTATGTCTGTAAGTATGTGCCAGACATTCAGTACTGGTATAAAATCCTTATCTGTATCAGTAAATCTTGCAAGTTATTTTTTATAAGTCCAGATCTCTTTAGGTTGTAATTAGCTATATTTAATTTGGTGCATCCCATCCAGTCTGCTTTAAACAATGCATAGCTATTAGTCATTCAAAGAATGTTCTGCATTATCATCACTCCTTTATCTTTTGGCATACAGTATCAGCATTTATTAGTTTTTTGGTTTATAATCACTTTAAACTAGCTATTGCAGTGCAGCTACTGCAGCATGCACAATGACGCATCACAGAACCCTGTATGCACGGAGAGGCAAGAGAAAGAGCACACAACTGTGAATCTTACAATATCAGTCGCTTTGACAAAACACCCAATACAGAGTGAGTCATGTAGAAAAATGGGGCATCCCACAGATGACAGGGAATGAAAGAGCAGGAACCAAACCCTTGCCTGCACTTGTGTGTGAACCAAGTGTGGCAAGCAAACAAGAATCTTTTCGAAATATTCAGCTAAGGCCAGTTTAACGAAATCAACCTCTGTAGCTATAAAACTTGTAGCAAGGTATTCTTAGATGGTTGATACTGAGCTCAACATGCTTTACCAAGTAACTCACCTATCCGGTGCTTTTTCAACAGCCAGATAAGGTTTGAAGTGGTTAAACCAGTCACTGTTGTGCTAAGCATGCCAGATGTGCAATGATGATAAGGAGCAAATGGCATAAAGCACAGGCTTGTCAGACATTTCCTTAATGTTAGTATGCCAATTGAATAAAATGAAAGATTGTTTTTGAGTACAAGTCAATTCTAAAATATTCTGAGGGTGAGCCTCAAGTCACTGTGAGTCCTCGTCTCTGCTCTGTACAGACACCCTCTGCCAAATCCATTTGTTTGCAATTTTAATCCAGTGGTAAAATTGATGCTTAAGAGAAAAGTACCAAATATCTGATGTTTTATGTTCACAGGACAAATCCAAGAAGAAGAGGAAAAAGAAACACAAGAAGCATGGCAGAAAAAAGAAAAAGAAGGCAGCATCCCAATCAGACCTCGAGCTTGACTAACAACCATAACTTTACGGTCCTCATCCTCCTGACATAACTAGTGGTTATTTTTGCCTTTCACTTAAAACAGTGTCTCATCCAGCTCCTGTCTTCATGTTTGAGCAAATAGGCTTACAGACTTGTAACACTGCAGCTCTGAGAGTGACATTTATGGAAGCACCTACATATCGTCCATTGATTTTTAATCAGGGTTTTTTTTTTTATTATTTCACTCAACATCAGGACAAATGAATTCCATATTTCCTTTTCTTCCCTCATCTCAGAGATTTCAGTGTGACTGCCACATACCTCCATATACCTGTCATCTTGCATTTCTAGTTGCTAGAGGAGGTTGTCCTGCTAGTGCCTGTGCCATGCATGTAGATCTGATGTCTCGCCAGCCTCATATTGAAGTTGGACGTGATACGAAGTGAGAGCTGCACAGTCAACCTTTATAGAAAGGATAATTGTTTTGTTTCGGATTGTTACACTGCAGTGTAAATATATAAGCAATGGAAACTCATTAATAAAGTATTGTTTTAGCCTTTCACGCTGTTATGTAGTTACAACAGCCATTGTAAGACTCATGTATATTTTAAAAACACATCTACTGCATTTGCTTCTATACCATCCATCCTCAGAATAGGTTGCTAGTTCATCACAGGGTTAATGCTCATACTGTCACCAATTCACCTGATTTGCATGCTTTTGCACGGTTGGAGTACGCTGGATCACCTGGAGGGAACCCGCGCAGACACGAGAACATGCAAACTACACAGAAGGACCACAGATCTGGAATCGAACCAGAACCATTTTGCTGTGAAGCGATGGCACTAACCACGTCCCACAGTGCTGCCCCAATGTTTACTCTTCATGCTAATAATGAAACTTGTTTAATTCTGCATATTCTTACTTCCCTAAAACTGAAATTGAGGTTGACAGCACTGCAACAAGCATAATGTAACCAACCCAAATGTAAAATGCCACCTGTTCATTTGTGTTTCTGTCTTATTACAGGAAAAACAGTTGAGCTTACTGCTCAAGTATTCTCACTTGAAAGTGAACTGCCTCTACTGCTAATGTTAGAAATAAAACTATTATTTGGTGGAAAGGTTACTGAAGTCTTTTAACTCAATAAAGGTAATTCTACAGTGCAAAAATGTCAGTAAAAGGCTTGCATTCAAAACTCATCAAAAAAAATATTTAAAAAAAGATATTCAATGGATCCTGTCACAACATTTATTGTCGTTTTGACCTTTCATATGCATTAATGAGTAGAAGCATTTTAATGTGCTGGTTGAGGTTGATCCAGTTTTTACTATTTTGCATGTTAAATGTTACGCCTGCAGAGTGTAAGTCTAAGATATGCTTGCAGAGTAAATCTAGTGGAATCAATCATTTCCCTTTTATGTTGTGGCAAAGAAAATAGAGCAACTCAAGGAGAAATTGCTTTGGTGCGAGCCACCTCTGTCTTAAAACTAATTTCTCTTTAACTTCCCATTGTGGATTTATAAATGATGTCAGAACAAAGTTTTAGCCTCTTTCTTAATCTTGAAGGAGGTTTTGCAAATGGGTCATATGATTGAAATATATGAGATCAAAGGTTCTTCCGTGTTCAATTATTTAGGTGTGTTTACAACCTCTTAAAACTGCTCAACCCCTGATAAAAATCCGGGTAGTGCAAACAGGTACTATCTCATTCCAGACGCATCACGCTGGTCTGATGTTCACAGGACACGGGGGGGGGGGGGGGGCGTGTGATACTCAGTGGGAGGGTCTAACCTGCCAAATAAAACATTGTATCAAGTTCAGTAGAGAGGAAGTGTGAGACTTCTGTTGAACCACTTCACTTGCCGAAAGTAAGTAATCTGTGATTGTATGAAACCATCTAGCATAACTGTCTGTGTGATTCTTCAGTGAGGTCATTTTGAGAGAAAGTAAGATCAGCGTACAAGCTAAAACGAAACTGAAAATCACAGCAACAAAGGGACATTTAATTTAAAATCAAAAAAAAAAATCTCATTTCAACACTGAAATGAATCTGCAAATAATTCCTGACAGCATGTAAATGTATCAAATGTACCTGTTTCAACTTCAAATGAATTGTCTCCTCTACAGATGTGGAAGATAACTCTGTGCCTGGTAGTGGCAGTGATTGTGTTGGGGTTTGCTTCCTGCTCAATCACATGCCCTGACAGGAGTGTCTGTTCAGATTTTAATACGTGCTGTAAGACTAGATATGGGTATAGCTGCTGTCCATATCCAAAGGTTAGTCACGTGGCAATACAAAAATAATCTGTATTTATTATATATTTTTTGGTCTGAAATACAGGATGGAATATTTCTTCCTTAATCTATGTATGTGTGTGTGTGTGTGTTAATGCATCTTTAGGCTGTGTGTTGCTCTGACTTGGCCTACTGCTGCCCTTCACAATTTTCTTGTAACATGGCCACCCTGATGTGTGAGAAACAAAACCAGCCGTGGATGAACATACCCATGGTGAATAAGGTGGCTGTAGAGGAGCAAACCAATCTTGTTCAACTTGCATCTGACCTTCAAGAGCTCATAAACAACCGTGTCGCAGACCAACAGAAGAGTTCAGTTGTCTATTGTGACGCCTATACCTACTGCCCCGATGGCACTACCTGCTGCAGACACCCAGCAGGCGCCTGGTTTTGTTGCGTGTACTATGCTGTGAGTCGACCTAGATTCCATTGTGCAATACGACACATGACTGTGGTGATATTCCTTTTATCTATTGTTGACATTAACTCAAAGCATGCAAACAAAATTGGTTACATTTTACATTAAGGGAGACAAATAGTATGATTGATTCACCGAGATTCATAAACTGATCATTACATAATGATTCATGAATATAGGATCTCCCTGTCTGTGCTCATGAAACTCATTATCTAAAATATAGTCTTCCATTAGGAATTATTAGGGAAGTACTTATTAATGATTAAATCATCATGTCGTTTCTGACTAGTGCCTCACTTGTTGGTTAATTAATTAATCATTAGCTAGTCTCTAACATTTGATTAGGAGGTACTCATTAACTAATGGTTAACTAGCAGTTAGTTCCTCATTTGTTCCATTGAAACTACTCAAATTTGTGCCAACTTTTGTAAGTGTTACCCTAATATTTCAGAGTTATTTTGAGGAGCACTGATGCTAACCTGTCGTTGTTTATATTCCTTGTAGGGCAAGTGTTGTCTGGATGGCTACCACTGTTGCCCATATGGCTACAACTGTGACCTCACTTACACACACTGTGTGAGACAAGGCCTGACATATCCTTTCTTCAGGAAACACGTTCTTTCTTCAGTCCCCGCTGCTCTCATTTCACCTCCAGAGGACAAACGCATCTTGCAAGAGGTAGGGTACATCACGGTAAACATTATTTTCTGTATGTGGTGTAGGTTTGTGCATTTCCTCAATTTGCTTCTTAGTGAATATACTTTTCTTTACAGAGTCAGAACCTGTTTAGTCACTTCACACAAGAGTTTCAGGCTTTTATTTTTTCACTGGTTTAAAGTGGACAGGGCTCATTTGAACACAGGTGATGTCACATCCTCCTATGCACCAATCAGGATTTGACAATTATCAGGATCAGCCGCTTCATTTCAGCGATAAGAACGATGTTTAGGTCCCCATGCAAACACAAACAAGTGAATGGTGAATAATAAGACAGAGAAGAGATTAATGTCATTCATAATGTTGCTCCCTATTTGTCGGATGTGGCAACTTTTTTCTAATCAACTTGAAAAGGTGAAAATATGTCAGTGTCATGTTTTAGAACTTGTTGCCTGGAAATTTTTTATTGTACATTTTACTGTGATTTTTGCTTAGTGTGTTAGAATTTTTGATGTTGTAAAGAAGCACTTAAGTTGTACATAACTAGGTTTTTACTTTTAAGGGGTTTAACGATCTGTTTGATTGAAAATTTTAGATCACAGCCCGAGTATAATGGCCAATCTGTGTTTATCTTTACTAGACACCTATGACACGATTGACAGAAGCCAGTGTTAGCATCCATGAGGCTGGAGTCATTCCCTGTGATAACACATTTTACTGCAAAGAGGGGACCAAATGCTGCAACGGACCCATGGGCCAGTGGAACTGCTGTCCCTACAAACTGGTATGGATTGTGCATCAAACACATAGTTAAACAATGGCACTGTGATCTGAAGGAAAACTATTTGGTACAAGAACTTCAAAAATCATAGAGACAGAGTTAAATTCACTGAATGATTTTAAAAAAATACACATTTAAAATTGTGTCTGTCCACACTGACATAGGTTTAAATGTAATCTTTCTTACAGTAAAAAAAAACCTCTAAACTAACCTGCTCCCTTCTATTTATTTCCCTTCTATTTTATAATCAATACTGTATTTTTCTAATTTTTTTCTGATTCAGGGCCAGTGTTGTGATGATGGTTTGCACTGCTGTGAGAATGGCTATACCTGCGAGCCCAACTCCTTGTCATGCACAAAGCTGTCCTCTGAGATCCCCTCAGAAGCACAGGAACGTCACCAAACAATATGAAGACATGTTAAGTTTGAGTACTGTGACATCTTTTTTCTTTTTTACTATTATTTTGCCGCAAATTTAGGACAGTAATGCATTGCAACCTCAATAGAGAAAAGTTACACAAACCATTGAATTCTATTTTAGATTAATGCTACTTTAAACTGTATTGGTTCTTTCAAGGGATGGTATCTCAACTTTCATTTTCAGTAACCAGCTTAGCAGGGTGTCCTACAAAAGTTTGCATGAAATTGAATTTATTGATACTTTTTTTAATGAGTATATTTTAAATAAAATTATGAAAATGTGCGTGAATTGTTATTCATCCATTCTATTTTCTCATGCCGCCTGAGCTCAATGTAACTGACCACTCAAAAGTATCTCCCAGAATTTGACATATGGTAAACAGGTAACCTGTAATGTGCGTCAAACGACTTTTAGTTTGAAAGCAATACACGGAAATGTCCTTCATTCCGACTGACTCACTTCCATGGTTCCCATATCTATCGTTCCGGGTGGAGGCAGAGTCTGGCGGAGCTTCCAACTGGAGAGACAGCTATAGCGCAAATCGTGCATCGGCACCAAGCGCCATAATAGTGGCACTCCCCCCACCCCCCGATGCCGCCGAGTTTCTGCGGCACATGCTGGCATATGTCGCTGTTTTAACAGGTGTTATACCGTAATATGCATGCCCTCCGAGAATTGCAGGAAACTCGTGGGAGCACATCGAGAATGATCAAAACTATAAACAATGTCAATTTCAATTTAATATGGAGAAACAAATGTCAGTACAGAAATGGTCAGTCAGCCAGAAATGGTTAAAATCCTTTATAAAGGATTTACACTCCTTTTGGTTCATTATCCCCAAAATGATTTTTCATCAAATGGGAGGAATAGACTTTCTATTATGTTGTGATTTTGAATGTAACTCATTACCGGTCAAACTTTTATGCTTTCAGCAGGTCCTTCTTTATTGGAAATTAATTTATAAACATAACATTACCTGTGTGGAACAATAGATACATTCGACTGTCCAGAAAATCCGTGTACATAGAGGAATGGAGATCCGAAGGGATCAGGTCACAGCTTATTTTCTGGATGACAGTGGAAATCTGTTATAGCATGCGGAATTCTGTGAGAAATTCTTAATCAAATGTTCTGTTAGGAATTATAATAGAAAAGTAAAAGCCATACCGGCGTAAAATGACATGTTACCCGCTTCGTACAACAGAGGGCGCTACGCACCATAAGCTGTTTGTAGTCCGCCAGTAAGTTGAGAGAAGAAGAACAAGAAGACTGTCCACAGCAGGAAGGAAGAGGGGGAAAGCGGCACCTGGCGGCACCATTTGACTCTGTTCCGGAGAGCTTTTCATCATTTACGTCAACTCAAGTTTCCCCTTGGTTAACAACAGTAACTCCAGGGCGAGTTATTGTTTCGTACAAGGGGAACATGGCTGTGTTGAAGATGCAAGACCAGGTAATGTCATATATGTAGCTAGCTAACAAAAATCGTTAAGTAAACACGTTGGGGTCACTTTTTTGTGAAACTATTAAAAGCTAGTTTGCTTCAGTGGTTGTAACTTTGGTCACGTCACATCAACTGTTCATCTTTATAAATATTTAACAGCTAAGTTAAGTGTATTTAAGGTGATTTAAATGCATCTGCTGAATGTTTGTTTAAAATAAATGTTTGGTTTCCCATCGTTCTCATTTGAATCAGCTGACATGTTAGCTAACTAGCTCTCGGTAAGAAGAATAGTTATCAACGTAAACAACGTAAGAGCCTTGCAAACGTCACGTCAACTCTTTTTTTGTGTTAACTTATCTCAGTAAAAGCGACGTGTTTCATGTCAAATCAATGGATACACAGTCGCTGATCAGTTTTCTTCGGTGTTTTGAACCTTTGCTGTTTGTTTTTCTGGTGGTGATGTACTGGTGAACACAGCTGGATGGCTACAGGGTTAACGAAGTGGCTAATGTCTATTAGCATCTTGATGTAAAAACAAGTATTAGTTTGTCACCCCGTTGGGAGATAATTAACATTAAGGTAGTGATTATTTTATATTTGGTTGTATGTTATCGAATTAACTGAATGCAAGCCAATGTTCTGCCCAAGGAGTTTGCTTTATCTACTTTATTATGTTACATAGTTCAGCACATTTTCTCCGGGGAGTGTGGAGGCAGTCACCTGTTGTTGGAGATAAGAAAAGGCTGTCGGACCAAAATAGAAGGTGGTGCTGGTTCCAAGCCTCCAGCTGTGGCCATGAATCTGTCAAATTCAACAGTTGTTGTGACAAATGGCAGCAATCCATAGGGTATGGAAGTGGACACAAGCGTCAACCAAGTAGTTGTTTAAATTACACAAATTATTTTGTTAGAAAAACACGTCTTTTTAAATATGTCTTTTCCTCCATTTTCTTACAATTTCTGATAGATACTGTGTTTGGTATTATCCATTACATTTGAATCAATTATTGATCAATAAATATAGTAATAATAACATTATAATTGAATGAAAATCATGTTAGTTGAACCCATTGATATTGTTATGGCAGACAAGTGCTCAGAAATTGTATTATGTGTTGGTTCATAATTGACCTAAATGGTCATAGTTGGTCATTTGGTCAAATGTGATATTCAGTAAAATGTGGGTCAGTGATTGCACAGCTCTGTGGCTTGTCCTGGTCTGACCAGTCTTCCAGGCAGTAAGCTGGAATGTAACAAACGGAAGTGTGTGTGTGTGTGTGTGTGTGTGTGTGTGTGTGATTAGATCTCTCCTCTATTCTCCATTGTTCTCTGTTGTGCTGGCTGACAGACTCTGGACAGAGGGACAAAAATAGTCCCACTCTGAGAGCAGGACGGCGACAGGAGTGAGCGTTTTGGCAAGTGATTCTGTTTGTCCTCTAGATGGCATCCTGCAGCTTTGCAGCATAACAGAGTGTCTTCTGACTGAGAAGAGGGATGGTAGAGGCATTTAAAAAATCACAACAAATGAAATCAGAAGGTCAATTATACAAGAGAGCATATTGTAGTTTTGTTCATGTTTATTTGGCCGGGGGTTTCCAAATGTGTCAGTGATGCGCACATCATCAATATGCTGTTAAGTGTCTTGAAACACCACCTAACATCTTGTTTTTGCCCAAGTAAAATATTTGGCATCTGGGTAGAGCATTTAATTTACACATGACAGCATGTTGACCAGGCCTTTAAAACTGTGCAACATCTAGATGTTGGCACCTTCATTGCTGCTGTCTATATGAGTGTACAAGCATGAGTTTGTCATTGTGTTTCTGCACTGGGATTACATTACAAAAGTACATCCTGTCAAAGGGTCAGAGCAGAGGTCAGTGCTAGCTTCATGCTTTCACTTGAACACATGCTTGTGGTGGGGTTTACCCTCTGTATGTATCCTAGCTTTAAGAGCACCAGCTTAGCATAAATGCAGCTTAGCTCAGCCTGCTTTACCAACACATCACAGAATGTTTTTTTCAGTTGTTGCTTGTATTTAGAGATGATCATTTTTGTTTGCTTTTGCATACTCTGTACATAATGTAAGATGTTCCTTTCTTTTCCACATGCTTTGCTATGTTTTGACTTTTGAGTACTGATTACATGTCAAAACACACAAGAATATGTATGCACTGCACAAACCCATTTCTGTTTGGGAAATCAGCTCTGTAAACATCTTCGGGCTTTGTTGATGAGAATATCGCCAGTGCTACCATGTGGGATAGACAAAACATTGGTTGTTTATATGCTTAGCTTAGCTTCCCAAACATCATTCTTTATTTGTAGATTTGAAGAAAATCTGTAAAGCCAATTCAGTTGCTGCAGACGTAGATAGATTGTTAGGCTGCGTTTCATATTAAGTTTATAATTTGTAAGTCTGTTTGACTCAAAATTTACGCCTGCAGAAAGGCTCCATTCAGTGGAATCTCTTCCTCACATTCGTTCCTCCCTCACCCCATCCCTCCATTTGATTTAATAAGGTTGTGTGGCTTGGCAGGATTGCTCTTTTTAGGGTCTGTGTTGATTATGTAGGAGATTTAGACACACACACACACACACACACACAGAGACATGCACGCATAGACTGATCTGGTTAGCTATCCTCACATTCTCTGGCAAAGCCAGCTTGTTCCAATTTTATAATGAGGAGAGGGGGAAATTTCAAGCTATTCCACTGGTACACGAATGGAGATACTGGAACACACACACACACACACCGATCTGGCTTATATTTTTTATTATGATCTCACATTTAGATTATTATGATTATTATTATTCACATTTTAGCAGTAATTTCATGATGTTATAGACCACTAAGTAGTATAGTATAGTTTAGTATATAACATTTAACATTGTAGTGCTCATCAAGTTTTTATCATACTTTGTGTGTAATAGTTCGTTAGATTGCCTCAAGCTCGTTCATTTAATAGAGTGTGAGAAGACCTTCAGTGCTTCACACCATCACTTTAATGTATAATACCAGAGATTAGCACAGCATCCATTTAAAAGGATAATAAAATCACAATATAGAAGTAAACATTCAGATGTCCAGACAGTGTTGATACCCTCAATAAAACAACATGACTTTAGATGCTGAACATATCAGGGCTTTCAGTAAAGAATCAGTAGTACTGCTTCATCATTCTCTACAGTAGCATCATTATTCCACTTTCATTCCACTTTCGCTTTTGCTATTACATTGAAATGAACTCACAGGGGACTTGTGTTTTGGGACTATCCAGCAAATTACCTGATAATAATTAGGCATCAAGAATAGGACCCAAACAGACCTTTAGTCCAATTGTTTTGCTTCTCTTTTGCTTTTTTTCTTTGTATGTATTCCTCCTTCTTTATCTCTGTTTCTCTACATCCTGTATTTTGAGCCATTTTGTTCCATAGTTAACTTTATATAACCAATTGCACCCATTGATGTCCCTCTTTGTCCTTTGCACCATTCATCCTCAGATTTCTTTGTGGTTTATAGCTCTCTCTCTCTCTCTCTCTCTCTCCCTCTCCCTCCCTCCCTCTCTCTGTCTCTCTTTTCCAAAGAGCTGGCTTCAGCAGTCCGCCTGAAATGAGCAACGCATGCCCACATGTACGCTGGCTGCTATGGGCCCCATCCATATTAATCACAGGGATCTGTGTTTTTGTGTTCGCATCTGACGTGTGTGTGTTTGTATCTGTCCGTGGCTTCAGCACAGCAGTGAGGATATGAAGCTTCCTGTGCGCTGCTAGGCAGCCCAAGCTCATTCTGCCGCATGCCACTTACCGCCACCATTACACAGAGGAATTCCCTGCTGCTGCTGCTCACAGAGAGTGTGAGCGTGCGTTAGGGAGAGCAGAGAGGAGGAGAGGAGACATGCAGCAAAGCAACACTGACAGATAGAGGACAGAGCTGGATTTTGCATTGGATTTTACATGAAGATGCGCAGTTTGTGTTTACGAGGAAACCACTCAGTTTATGGGATTTATTTCTGTGCGTAGTGTTCCTAAATGGCACACATATGTAAGACGGAACACTTTATATTTATGTGTGTGAGTGCGCGAGTGATTGTGTAGGGGTGTGTGTGTGTGTGTGTTTTCCTGATGCGGTCAGAGCGGGCAAGCCGTGTGTGTATTGTGGTCCTGGAGGAGGTGGAGGAGGACGAGCCCTCTTCTTCGCCCCCACCTCCCCGGCCCAAATCATCCTCTGATCGCAGATCCCATCGTGCCTCTCGAAGGGCTGCCGCTCAGGAGGACAAGGTGAGATGGGCCCGTCTGTGTGATTCTTCATTGATTGAATTAGTTTGCTGGCAGTCTTGACACAATTAGGATTTATATACTGCTTTTTTTGTGTGTGTGTGTGTGTGTGTGAATAACGGCATTCACCGGGTCTTCAAACCGACCACTTGTCATACCTGGGCTGAAGTTTAAATCTGTGCCAAAGTGCATAGTTACACGTCTCTTTGCATGACAATACAATGCACTTCCCAAGACTCCAGTGCTAAATATAACACCAATATAGTCACCAATATACTACCCCTGCCATATGAGATGACAGCTGCATTGTATAGGTTATGAGCAAAGCCTGGGCCATTGTAGTCTAATATTGACTGTATAAAAAGCAAGCCTACCATTGAAATATAGTAATCAGGCTTTTCATCCTATGAAAGATGCTCTTTGAATTGTCCGCAGAAAAATGGGAAAGCCGCCTCTGATGTCAGGGTTTGTGCGCTTAGGTCCACCTCTACCTTCTCTGGTCTCCGATGTAGTCGCAGTATTCATCAGTGTGATAGGCATGAGACAGACACCGACATGCCTGACATCCCCACTTATTTTTAGATGGGATGAAATGAGAGAGGCAAGGGGAAAAGAAGAGTAGGTAGCACTGAATGGTATGACTTACAAGCCCTTGCTGAGTTGTGAAAAAAGTTGTGCATGTGACAAAATGCTAACAGGGACACGCACAGTGCTTCAGCGGATTGATTGAAAAGGAGGGAATAGGAATATACTGTTTTTCTGTGTTTAGAGGGGCTTTTAAATCTGAAGCCTCTCCAGACCCCCTATGTCATCATAATCATCATAATATCACTGCTCTTATGTTTGTTTGTTTGTTTGTTTTGTCAGTGTCAATAATGTCGCAGGACATAACAAAGCAATGCTGACATTAACATATGTAATATTCTTTCCTAGTTAAAATCCTTAGAGTCATTACTTATCCAAATGGAACAAAAAAACCGTTTGCTATAATTATCAGATAATAGAGCAAAGAGGGAGTAGTGTTAAGATACATGGCAAAAAAATCTCTGACGCTAAGATCTTAGTGGAAAATAATGATTTATAATCATGATCACTATAAATAACAAGTCATAGCTGTGCAGTTAAGTGTCCAGCAGTATACTGTAATACCAAATGTCAGCTATGTAACAAAATGCTTCCATAGTTCGCAGGTTTCCATGTGAAAATTTAAAAAAAATAAATGTGGCCTTTTTGTTCCGGCCTGGAATCTTTGCTGTTGTACATGAATTAGTTTAACAGGTTTAAGGTTTTTCATCATCAATGTTTAAGGTTATGTTTGTTATCGAAGATAGAATTGAAGTCACACAGACAGTAAATTTCAAATAGATAAATGTAAAAATATGATGTGACTGTATTTTGAATTATTTTACATTTGCAAAATGAAATTGTGAGTTTAAAATAACGTTACTTTCCGTAATCTGTCATTTTGAACGGACTCTGTTTTTACAAATCCCACTCAGTACCAGGCTCCTTGGTCTCATTCTCATGTCAACTGTTTATATTCAGACACAGTAAATGAAAGTGAAAGATTGCAGAGTTGTGCTCTCTTTTTTTGTATCAGCTTCCTCTTTCTGGGGAAATTTTGGACATTTTTCAGGGAAATGCATGCGTTGTATTACCTGTTTAAACTGTCCTAAAATAGCTGAAATGCTTTAGCATTTATTGAGAATGTTATCATTTTTCCCCCCACCTTCCATTTATCTTTTACATCGCTATTTACATTCTTATCTGCTGGCCTTGCACCACATGTCAAGAGAGCACAGCTTAAACCTCTCGCAGATTCAGAAATTTACGTAATAGTGTGTGCATGTATGCGTGTGTTTATGTGATGTCTGATGCAGCTGCCAAATGTGATAAACAAAGTGGTGATATACAGTCATTTGTGATGTATGGCTCTCTTCCAACTCTGGATTATGGTATCAGCCTTCAAGACTCTCTCATAATTTCCTTATAACACAGTTGTCAGCATAAAAGATTATTGCCTTGCCAATTTTGTCTACAGTAGTCTACATCTGCATTTCTTCTTTTTCATTTTTGTCCCTGTAGCCATCTCTGTTAAGAGCCATCTTCAATGTGGACTCAGATGAGGTTCGGTCCCTCATATTCAAGAAAGAGGATGTAAACATACAGGTAAGTGATACTGTTCTGGTTCTTTTCCCTCTTCTTTTTTGCCAGCATGTATGTCTGCTCTGATTGGAGCACTGTGTATTCGTTTTTAACCCTGCTGGAGGACAGCAGGCAGCCAGCAATTGATCTGGGTTCCTATTGATCGCTTTATTGACTGAGAGTACCTTCCTCCAGCTTCCCTATCTTATATAGCTGTCAGCCAGGGCAGAACACGTGATGTTTTTCATAACATCCACCTGATAAATCTTCCTTTTTTCTCCCATCACTTTTTCTCTTTTCCTCGTCTTTCTCTATACATTTCCTCTGTTTAGATCACATTATTCTTTCACAGTATTTGTTTTTCCCTCTCTGTGTTTCTGACTTTCTCTGGGTCTATAGTGCTGAGGTCATCACGCCAAGACTGCCTGGAGTCAGCAACACTGGCCCAGGCCCATTGCAGTCACATGACATTTGTTTATAGCCCCTACTCTGTTAATTGCTCTCCTGTACTGAAGGAGAGTGAGGGGGGGGGGGGGTGCAGGAGCAGGGTGTGTTGAAGTGATAGAGTGAATTGAAAGAATACAAGTCAACATATGATTGACATTATCCTGCTTGTGGCTCTAGTCTCATGTTTCTTATGGTCTGCACTGGTGTGAGATCTATAGATTTTGTGTGGGGAATCTCAACCCATCATGAGGTGTCCTTGTGTGTCTGTATGTGCGAGCATTGGTTTCAAGCCCTATGTTTATAAAGACAGAAATAATACAACTGCTTAAATTAGAATTTTTCTGTGTTTTGGGATCTCCTGTTAGGACAACGAGAAGCGGACGCCTCTTCACGCTGCAGCCTATCTGGGTGATGCTGAGATTGTTGAGCTGCTCATCCTCTCAGGTAAACACTACAGCCCAGCCTGCAGTGTATCCATCGATTCAGCCAGTTCTTTCATTTATATTAGAATTATGGACAAACATGCTTATTCAACCCACTGTGGTGTACTGACATACATGAGTATGTGCTGACATAATGCCTTATTTTAAGATTTGAACCAGATCAAACTAAACGGGAAACGCATTCATCATTTGTGTTTTGTCTTATTTGAAGAAACAAGAAAGATTTGTGTCCAAAAAAAAGTTGTTGTTTTTTCTAGTGCTAGAGAGATTTTAAGTTCATGTTCTTGTTTCCCATTAGTTTACCCTGCCCTCCCTTCACCCTGCCATCCATTCATAAACTCTTTAAAGCTACTGCCTGTTCGTCATCACTTTCATTTTTCCCCCCACATTCTGCTCCATGTTACCTCAGTTGTTTCCCTGTCTGTGTGCCTGATTTCTCAATCATCTGATAGGGTCTATGTTGGACTGACTTTCTGTCGAGTCAGTCGAGCACATCAGGAGGTGGGACTAACCCTGTCGTAACACCAGTGTAGCATGGAAGAGAGTGTGTGTGTTGGGGGGGGGGATGGGTATTTGTGTGATCACTGTTTCTCAATAACGTGAAGAGCAAGCAACAGGTGCAGCTTTAGGGTTATTTTAACCACCAAGTTGCGTCAAAGAGGATCATGGAAGTTTTACATCTTCCGGGCACTCTTGGCTCACAGCACCCCCTTCCATTAAGTCTTTTAAAAATCCTTTCAAACTATTATTTGACTCCCCCCCCCCCCCCCCCCCCCCCCCCCATCTCCACCCTCTTCCTCTTGGGTACCTTTGGTCTTTAATGTATCTCTCAATGTTGAGACATTTTTCAGGTTTCCATTGATGACATGTCTGACATCTCTCACTCTCCTCTCATCCAAGGAGCCAGAGTCAATGCCAAAGATAACAAATGGTTGACTCCTCTTCACCGAGCTGTCGCCTCTTGCAGTGAGGTAATACATTACACAAACACATGACAGCTGATGTGTACTTTGCTCACACCACCGTAAATACGTGACCGTGTTCTTCTCTGTCACAAGTTATGAAATGTGCTGATTCTCACAGGTTAATACAGCTTTTCCACCCCTGTTTGATAAGAGAAATTCCAACTACTGAGGGTTCATTCCCACCGACAACAGCACTGCAACAAAAACGCAGACTTGTACGATAATTAATTGAGACAGAAAACAGAGGTTATTGCAGCAACTAGGGATCCATGATATAGACCAATAGCTGATAATCACCTGCTTCTCATGGCCGATATAGATAAGATAACCAATTAATATAAAATAATAAAATGTCACATTTTTGTATTTTAAAAAGCTTGTATAGCCTCCTCTTGGAGTCCTTGTGGAACATATATTCCCAACTGCAGTCGCCTTGTCTTCCTCTGAAACTGTAAAAAAAAAAAAAAAAGTCCACATTGACAACAACATATTTGTCGCCCTATGTTGCTCTACACAGAGCACAGTTTGATGTCACGAGTGCAACGACAAAAGTGTTGCAATTTTTCTCCTTCTCCTTTTATTTTTTATTGGTGGATTGCAAACCAAATTTAAAGGTGCATACCTCCACTTCCTGCATCGGAATGTGTAAACGCTGTGCTTGCTGTTTGTTTGTTTTTTTCTTTGTTCTTTTTTAGCACAGAAGCCTGCTAAGAATAGCTAAGACTTTTATCACCACCCACACACCGCACCTGCACACACTTGAGCATAGTTTGTTCGAAAATATACCCTCTGTCGGCATACTCTGACACATTCTCACTGTTCATCCAGGATGCAGTGGCAGTTTTGCTGAAGCACAGTGCAGATGTTAATGCCCGGGACAAGAACTGGCAGACGCCACTACATGTCGCAGCTAGCAACAAGGCGGTACGTTGTGCCGAGGCTTTGGTCCCGCTGCTTAGCAACGTCAACGTGTCTGACCGGGCGGGGCGCACTGCCCTACACCATGCTGCCTTTAGTGGACATGTAGAGGTTGGTCTTTTTGTAGATGCACACAGGGACACTCGCATACATGTCAACATCCAGTTAATATGCTTTGCTTTCTGTGATAGATGGTGAAGTTGCTGCTGTCCAGGGGAGCAAACATTAATGCGTTTGATAAGAAGGACAGGAGAGCTATTCACTGGGGAGCCTATATGGGTGAGTTATAATGTGCGGTTTTACTATAACACACCTTTTGATAGACTATATGAATTCTCTGTCTCTCCCGAGTTATACGCACTGTTTTACTTTATGTAACGGTTAAATCCCCTCGTGAATTTTTATTGACTTTGTTGAATTCTACAAATGCCATTTCCTGCCTTCCCTCCCCCGTTTCAGGCCACCTGGAGGTAGTGAAGTTATTGGTGGCCAGCGGAGCAGAGGTCGACTGTAAGGACAAGAAAGCCTACACCCCACTCCATGCAGCAGCCTCCAGTGGCATGAGCAGCACAGTGCACTATCTCCTGAGCCTGGGGGTCCATGTCAGTACAGACACACACATATGCATGTCCTAGCAATGTATGCACTCTATATGGTGTGCCATGAGCTTTTCTAAAAGATATAAGTCTTTAAAATCCTAAATAAAGCCCTAGAAATGATCCCGTTTTCCCTGAAAAACATCATATATTTCTTTTCTCCTTGCAAAGGTCAATGAGCCCAATGCCTATGGCAACACTCCACTCCATTTGGCCAGCTACAACGGGCAAGATGTGGTGGTCGGTGAGCTCATTGAGGCAGGAGCCAACGTCAACCAGGTGTGTGTGGGTTCATCTGTGTCAGATAGCATGTGTGTAGTAATTGCATGTTTAATTGTATTATTTTGTACGTTGCTTCAGGTGAACGAGAGAGGCTTTTCTGCACTCCACTTTGCCTCCTCCTCACGCCAGGGAGCACTGTGCCAGGAGCTGCTGTTGGCAAACGGAGCCCACATCAACATGCAGGTGTGTATGTGTGCACATGCAACATAACACTATCATACAAACAAAACAAAAATACACACATTTAGGTGAAAGCCGTATATTGATCTGAAGTGAGTTTATATCATCATTACCAATGTGCATGCTGCCCAGTAATGACAGTATTGCTAACAGTAGCTGTGACGGAAACTGATATTAGGTCCCCATAGCCTCAAGATGCATGGCCATATGGAAGATGAAGGGGGAGAGGGTGTCTCCCCGAGGCTGCAAGCTGCTCAGAGAATGTGTGTGTGTGTGTGTGTGTGTGTGTGTGTGTGTGTGTGTGTGTGTTCCATCGTCTAACATAGCTTCATTTGTTCGTTCTAAGCTTTTTAACACGACAGTATTACACTCAGTTGAGTCAGCGTCCTGCACAGGCACTTAAATGAACCTCTGCATACACTGAAACTCCCATGTATAGATTTAATAATCTTTATAATTCACCTCCACTGTCTCTCCCTCCATCCGTCCAGAGTAAGGACAGTAAGACTCCGCTCCACATGGCAGCTACTCATGGAAGATTCTCCTGCTCTCAGGCCCTAATTCAAAATGGTGAGAGTCTGTCTGTCTGTCGATCTTTATCTTTTTCTTTGTCTTTATCTTTACTTATCTGTTCCATTCTGTTCTTCAGGAGCTGAGATTGATTGTGAGGACAAGAGCAGAAACACCGCCCTTCACATCGCTGCCCGTTACGGCCATGAGCTCATCATCACAGCACTCATCAGACATGGTGCTAACGCCGCCAGGTTATTAACAACTGATGTTCATCCATCTGTCTATCTTCCCAGTGAATACAATTCATGCTATAGCAATGGAAAGCACAAATAATCGAGACTCGAGATGGTTACATTAAGGATAAACCGTTCTTTCAGTCTGTGTCTGTTTTATTCCTATTATCAATGATGCCCCCATGCTTCCACACCTTACCTCCCAAGTCCTGTGACGACTTGCCTTCTCTGCCTTCAATCTTTTCAGGAGAGGCATTCATGGGATGTTCCCTCTACACTTGGCAGCTCTCAGCGGCTTCTCAGATTGCTGCAGGAAGCTGCTGTCCTCAGGTACATTCATGCTGATACCATCCTTTCTACTAGAATCAGTTAACATCCTTATTGATGTTGGTTGCATATTTTCAAAGGGTTTGACATAGACACCCCTGATGACTTTGGAAGGACCTGTTTACATGCTGCTGCAGCTGGAGGGTGAGTCATCATTCCTGCTTTCACTCTTTGTTTTAATTATCACATATATTTAGAAAAAATAACTTCACGTATTTACCTGTTTTACAAGCAAAAACCTAACGTCAAAGTCATTGAAATATTGTCAGTGCACTTGATTACAGTGGATTGGTAAGACAACGAAACAACCAAGTTACACTGTGTCTCCCAACCAGGAATCTGGAGTGTCTGAATCTGCTGTTAAACATAGGAGCAGACTTTAACAGGAAAGACAACTTTGGAAGGTGAGCCAAGTATCTAGTTAGATTACAGGAATGTTAGAAATCAAAACAAAAAAGGTCCTAAGACAAAGCCAGACTTTGTCACACTTTTGGGAGTAGAGGGGACATATAAACAATAACTAATGTTGACTCTGTGACTATCCCAGGACTCCACTACACTATGCATCAGCCAACTGTAATTACCAGTGTGTGTTTGCCTTGGTGGGCTCCGGGGCAAGCATTAATGTGCTGGACCAGAGAGGCTGCAGCCCTCTGCACTACGCTGCTGCGGCTGACACTGATGGAAAGTAAGTTCACCTCAGTGTCAAATTGATACAGTTTATAGATACATATCAAAGGATTTTCAGTGTCAGATAACGTCTTTAACAAAACCTCTCCTCGTTTGATTTGTCAGGTGTGTGGAGTACCTGTTGAGGAACGATGCTGATCCAGGAGTGAGGGACAAACAGGGTTACAGCGCAGTTCACTATGCCTCAGCCTACGGGCGCACACTCTGCCTGGAACTGGTGTGTACAGCTGCCACACTGAGTGAAAATATGTCTCACAGAGAGGGTGTCACAAAATATTACAAAATCATTCAGAGTATGATCCCTTTATGTGCTAAATGGTTTTGGAGCTGAATAAGAATGCTACAGCACACAACCCCACTCGTGATGGTATTACAAATAGTGGTTGTCTGTGCTTCTTTCAGATGGCAAGCGAGACGCCTCTTGATGTGGTAAGAAAGAAATTTCCATCATCCACAGCAACACATTGAACCCTTACATTTACTCTTTTTACATGGCTCCCCCTAATGGGCAGATGGGGAACATGGTGTTACTGCTACTTCCCTTATTAGTTGGATGATAATAATAGACAGGTCAATGTCGCATGCTTTTTGCAAAAAACAAAAAAACTGCTTCTTACTGACTTTCATAAATTTGGTGCGCATGTGTTTGTAGCTTAATGTCTGTGTAACAAGTTTGAGGCCGAGTTACCGTGTGTACAACCATGGATCTGAACCATCTCTCTATTTCAGTTAGTGGAGACATCAGGAACAGACATCCTGAGTGACTCAGAGAGCCAGGCCCCCGTCAGTCCACTGCACTTGGCTGTGAGTTCAAGGATTTCTCTGTTTGCCTCTCCCACACAACCAGGATCTCACCCTCTCTCCTATGTTACCTTAAGACAGAAAAGAAGAGTGTCTGTTGCTGTGTGTGTCTTCCGTTTATTTAGGCTTACCACGGACACTGTGGAGCTTTAGAGGTTCTCTTGTCTTCCCTGCTGGAAGTGGACGTTTGCAGCCCAGATGGCCGGACCCCCCTCAGCTTGGCCTGCTCCTGGGGTCATCAGGAGTGTGTCTCTCTGCTGCTGCACCATGGTTCCTCACCCATGACCCGTGACTACACACACAAAAAGACAGCCCTACACGCTGCAGGTATACATACAAGCAGTACAAATGCATACAACCACAGACATCTGTTTTGACACCTTCAGATGACATGAGTTGGATTTATTTATTTCCTGGCTTTTAAAATGGAAACATGTTGCTGCTGCCCTAGTATGTGTGTGTTTGTCTGCCGTAGCTATGAACGGTCACTCGGAGTGCCTGCGCCTGCTCATGAGCAGCAATAACCAACACATTGATGTGGACGCACAAGACATCAACGGACAGTGAGTGTGTGTGTGTGTGTGTGTTCACACAGATGAAACGGCTTTTGTTGGTAGCTCTCACTGAGATTATAATGTGAGTTTTGTTTGCACTGGAAATATAAATATTTTTTGTGTCATATTTCCTTACTGTGTGCAGGACTCCCCTGATGTTGGCTGTGCTGAATGGACACACAGAGTGTGTGTACTCCCTACTCAGTCAAGGAGCCAGTGTACAGAATCGGGATCGTTGGGGGAGGACGGCACTACACAGAGGGGTGAGACATACCCACTAACATTACAGTTTAATTTATAATATTTTATATATCGATCTCTTCTAATGTGGCCCACTTTGTGTTCTTTCACACAGGCGGTGACAGGCCCGGAGGAGTCTGTAGAGGCCCTGCTCCAGCGCGGGGCTAATGTGTGTGTCAGAGACATTCAGGGTCGCTCTCCCCTCCACCTGGCATCTGCTTGTGGTCGTGTGGGTGCCCTGGGGGCCCTGCTGCAGGCCAGCACTAACATCTCACACACTCAAACACACTTCACTGACAACCAGGGCTACACACCACTGCACTGGGCCTGCTATAACGGTATGGGGACACAGCGCCACACACTTGACAAACGAGTATGTTCTGGTTGAATCCTCAGCACCGTAGTATTTACATCTGTTTCTCCCTTTGTACTTCTGTCCTCTCTCTCTGTTTTCTTAGGATATGATGCTTGTGTGGAGGTGTTGTTAGACCAGGAGGTGTTTAAGAAGATTAAAGGCAACTCTTTCAGTCCACTGCACTGTGCTGTGTAAGACAATCTGTTTTTATACCAGTTAATATTTTTATGTAGGTAGGGACTTGTCTGAGGGTATGTGACAGTAGCCACTTAAACACAACCCCCAACTCAACACAAGGCGGGACAATTTTTGTCTTTATTGTGCCTCACTATTTTGTATAAAGATTATCAAGGCATCGTTTTTCTGCCTGTGAGCTTGCAGCAGAGGTAGTAACCGCACTGAATCTGTGTTCTGTGACATTTTGATGATGTATAATTTGTGCAATACACAAACGGGAGATTGAAAAAGCAGCTAGTAGCAGTTAGCAGCTAATTCTAACCTTACACCAAACGACTTCTCAAGAGATTTCACTGACAAATTTCCAATGTGGGAGTAAAATCATGATAGTTTGACCGAGTTTCGGCGCGCTCCCTTCATCTTGATCGTTTGGTGTAAGGTGGTGACAAAACTTAGTCCGATATGTCTTAAATCTGTCCTTTTCTCGTCTTTACATTCCGATAAAATCAAACATGTTTACTATTATTATAATTCTTTTTAGTTTTAAAGAACACAATCAACCAAAAATGTCCTGAAATTGGACAGACATTGCAAGGTCCAGGAGCTCCTTACCTTAACGGAGGATGAGATCAACCACCATGTCACAGGGACAGTAAATGATTGTTTTTTCCATGTTATTTGTTTACAGAACGCTGTATATGCAAAGGTGGCATAGAGAAGGGTCTTCATTGTGCAGCTTTTGTGCGATCTTTGTGTAAAAAGGCCTGGTGTGTGTTGTTTTTCAGTATGAATGATAACGAGGGAGTGGCTGAGATGTTGATTGACTCCCTGGGCACTGCTATCGTCAACAACACTGACTTCAAGGGCAGGTGGGAGATCTAAACAGACTCAAATTAAATCAGTTTTTTTATGTTGTCTGGGTGAGCACACATTTTTCTGATATATTGTGTATTGTTTTTTGTCCATGCAGGACCCCCCTTCATGCTGCAGCTTTTTCTGACCACGTGGAGTGTCTCTCCCTTTTACTGAGCCACGGAGCTCAGGCAGACGTAGTTGACACACACTTGCACAGGACACCTCTGATGATGGCAGCGCTCAACGGACAAACCAATACTGTGGGTCAGTACACTCTTGACCCATAGATAAACTATTAACTTTTGATTTCTAAACCTTTTTAACATGCAACCATCTCGTGTTGCAGAGTTGTTGGTGAGCAGTGCTAAAGCAGACTTGACACTACAGGATGTCCACAGGAACACTGCATTACATCTGGCTTGCAGCAAGGTAAAATTCACAGGGACAGGAAATGCTTTCACTGGGCCTGAATTCTGGATATTATCACGTCACAGGAACATACAGTACAAGGATTTATAACCTAGCAATACTTATTATGAAATGTACTTAAATATCTAAAAACATCTAAAATTATACTTTGAATTTTTCACTCTTCATTACTTTTTTCGTTTCAGGGTCACGAGACAAGTGCCTTGTTGATACTGGAGAAGATCACTGACAAGAACCACATAAACTGCACCAACGCTTCCCTCCAGACGTACGTATTATTCCCGAGACACTCGGCTGTGAAGCGCGGTAATCAACTAAATTCAGACGGGGTTTATTTTACCTTCCTGCAGGCCCCTGCACATAGCAGCCAGAGAGGGATTGACAGTGATGGTCCAGGAGCTGCTGGGGAAAGGAGCCAGTGTGTTAGCAGTGGATGAGAACGGTCGGTTTTCATCCTATTGCTGTAGAACACACATCAGTATTCACACAATGAATTTCTTTTACCCTCTTGCTCTTCTTTTATCCGTAGGTTACACGCCAGCTCTGTCCTGCGCTCCCAACCGTGATGTGGCCGACTGCCTGGCGCTCATCCTCAACTCCATGATGCCCACCTCCCCTATGGTCACCATATCAGCTCTGCCTACACTTACTCTCACTCAGGCAGACATCAACCACCACCCCACTAACAACATCTCCAAAGGCGTAGCTTTTGACTCGCTGCCCCCTCTGAGGCCTGACCATGCCTCCTACTGCAGGCCGGAGCGCCCACTGTCTTCTGTCTCAGCAGATGATGAACTGAATGACTCGGACTCAGAGACATACTAAGGACACAGCTGCTATTGGACAGAGCCCCACAATACTGGCAGGCCAGCCTGCCACTCAGAAGCCTTAATATATCACTGACAAGGAACTTAAATAGAGAAAAGAGGAAGAAAATAGAGCCAGTGTGCAGATTATTTTAGGTAAGCCTCTTCAAATCTAAAAATAACCCTTGTTGCAAACCGGACATTTGTTTCCTTAAGGTGCACATCTCTGGGGTGGATGATGTCGTAAAATACAGAATGAGGTGAATTTATGCACTATAGCTGTGTCTCAATTCAAGGGCCGCATCCTTCAAAGGCTGTATTTAAAGACTGAATGCATCCCTGTGGCACGACAAAGGCCGTCCCGTTTTGAAGGCTTTCTTTTTTCCAGGGATAGATTCCAAGATTCATTGCACACAGTGATGTCTAGATCTCCCCCCCCCCAAAAGAAAAAAAGCCCTGGCATAATGGACGCCCCCCTGCAGCCGGGACGTTAAACTGAAGCATCTCAATATCTTACAATAATAGGCTACACGAACACAGTAAAAATGTAATTAAAATTTCTGCCTCCACCTATTACCACGACCACCACCACTGCAGCTTTTACCACAACTATCTTTTGTACTATTACTATGCAACAGCTTTAACTACAACTACTTCTAATATGCAGCTTTTAACTAATCAACTCAAGCTGTCAAGGTTGCTCGGCGACAAGCGGGGCACACAAGGGTGAGGACTGGAAGAGCTGGTGAAATTCGCCGTAGACCAGACCGTGGCATTTAAACAGTGCTCAATGCAGCCTGAACTGATGCAGCCCATGAATTGAGACACAGCTTATATGTCTCTCAGACAGTATCACTGTATGGTCTGTAACATAGCCAGTCTCTTTTTAAGTTTGAAACAATGTTTTTCTTTTTAAATCGAGCTCATACTCTTATTGATCTTTTCTGCAGTGGTTTTAAGTTGTTTCACAAGAGCATCAACAAGAGAAAAGCTCACAGAACTGTTTTATTTTTTATTTTTAGCACAGTTTTAAGAAAAAAACAGACAGACAATCTTATGGGACCAGGATACTTATTACTATTTCCCCTACTGTGCATTTGAGTTTTTATTCAAGCTGTCACATTGATACTGCTACGTCATTGTTGAATGAACCACTTTCCAGTTACGAGGAGAGGAAACCTTTATCGAATCCTATGAATTTATTCAGCATGGAAACTGAATCTGACAGCAGATGGATGTCAGACCCATTTACTGTATGATTGGTCCAGGAGTCTGTAGAACGACGACCAGAATGAGCAGCCCAAGGAACATTCAACTTGAAATGCTGTAACTACTCAATGTCTGTGTACTGTACTGGAGACAGGGAAAAATGGCTGACTGTGTGTGTGTGTGTGTGTGTTTGTGTTTAAAAAAAAAAAGAAAAGAGAGAGAGCATTTTGTGCATTTGTGCACATTTGTGTGTGGAAGAGAGAAATTAATAAATATTGCCTTTTTAAGAACAAGCAACTTTCAGGCAGAGGATGAATACTACTTGTTGCAATGCTTTATTAAGCAATGAATGAATAAAGATATTTGTTTTTTATTTATTGCAGTATGTATGTGATTGAAGACAAATGTGGATCAGCTGAGTTATTGTTAGTCTCGATTGGAACATTTTAAGTTGTTTTTCCACTTTATTATTATTATGTTATATATGTTATTTTTTCTTGTGACACACTTCTATTCCAAAGCAGTTCATTCATTGTCCAGGTGATACATTCGTCCATACAGACAGGCAGTAACCAACCCAGCAGTCATGTTGGAGTGTTTCAAACTCACTCTGCCGCCTGCAGTTTCTTCCACATGCTTGGGCTGCTCCAGGACCATCTTGCTAGCCAAAACTGATGGGTACACGTGTTTGGTCCCAAACTTCCCCTCCAACACAAAGTCCATTTTAGACTCCGACTCTTCCACTTCCTGTCCGCAGGAAGAGGCGTTCAAGCCTCCACAGCGTACGAGTGCACACACCTGCAAGAAAGAGATGTAAATGTGACACGATTCTCATGAGGGACTTTTAAATAACCAAAATTACTCTCATTCATACCTGCAGGGCACAACGTCCGTTCACAGTGTGCATCCCAGCAAATGCTCCCAATGCGAAGAGCTCTTTGCTGCTTCCTTGTGGTGACCGTCGGTACTGCAGGTAGCAGCAAAAGGTGCCATTACACACCTTCATGTCACCTTCTGTCTCATTTAAGAGGGCAAATGTAAACGGATCATACATCATTGATGAGATGAAGGTATCAGGGGAGGAAGAAACTGCACCTGCAGTTTCAGGAGGAAAATCTAAATGGCTCTTTTTGTTACAGTGTCCTGATTGCTCAGTAGGACATGATCTGGACTCATTTGCTACCACCACCTTTTCTGTGGCCATGCTCTGCCCCAGACGCAGTTGGTCTAACGTAGGCACCCTTGCCACTAGCAGTCTACCCTTGTCAGGTTCTCCTTCCTTGGCGTGGTGGTAAGTGGCAGAAAAAGGGGTGTAGATACCACTTCCTGTCATATTCATTTTATGGTGACGAATGTTGGCCGCCAGCAGGGTGACATTGGCACCCAAGCTTAAAGCCCTCTGAAACTGGATCGAGTCCAGCAGGGGGAGCTGGTTCATCCAGGCTGTGGGGAAGATCAACTGACGCACACCCTAAAAGGAGTCAAAAGGTGGCAGATGTCAGGGAAAAAAACACACAGAACTGCAAAGTTGTGTATAGAATTTGTTTTTGTACCTTCTCCACCAGAGCAACTGTGGGATTGTAGAAGAGGATGTCAAAGCAGATTAAGAGGCCAAACGTCCCAGCAAAAGGTGTATCAAATGTTATGATCTCAGGTTGTGGTGGTGTGTCATAGGCCTCCTCAAAGTACAAGTTGTACTTATGATAGCGTGCCACCAGCAGACCGTCTGACCTGTATGAAGGAAGATACTGAGAGCAATTAACATAGACTGAATGGTGCACTGCTGGACTTGCTCTCAAATAATTCTGCTTTAAGGTCTACACTGCACCTGAAAACCACATTGGTGTTGAACTGCCAGTGTCCATCCGGGGGACAGATGGAGGGGTCTGTCTTCAGGGGGCAGGGCTGCAGGTCAGCCATGTTGGCCACAAGGAAGAGGTTGTAACGACGAGCCATACAGCTCAACCTGTTGAGAACCTGTGAAATATACTCAAATGGTGATTCATCTTTTTGGCTGTATCATGTTAGAATGCCCATTCAATAACAACATCAAATCTAAAAGTATTTAAAGTGCATTGTGCACCTCAGTGTTGTTGTATTTTCCTGGCTCTGTGCAGGGGTTCCAGCTCTCCTGCTGGGGATCAGGAACGGTTTCTAGGTAGCCGGCGATGGACAAACGACTGAAGTTGAAACCCTGAAGACCGCTTTCTGGAAACACCAAGATCTGGGCACCCTGACCAAATGAAGGCGAGGGCAGAGTATAGAGATGGAACAAAGGACAAGTTCCATTACATTACTGCAGTCTGAACGCTAATGTTTTACTCTGGGTGACCAGCAATATTGCTGCATAGTGTCATATGTTGCCATGTGAAATGTTTTCTAAAGCTATGTAATATGTTGTTTTTTTTTAAATTTTCTAATGAGACTTGAATGTACATACAATGTGCATTTGTAGTTACTGAATGGTAAGTGTAGCATGACAATTAACAACTGCAGCAACACTGAGCCCAAGAAAAATGTAATAAATACACAATACAATATTTACATACAATGAGGTATATTGTATCGCATTTAGTTTGATGTTATTCTGACTGTGCTTTTTATCCCCCATATAGGAATAGGTTCTGTTGCATCACACTCCAAACTGAACAAGTTTTTTCAAAGCTCTTTAGATAGAGGTGAATAACATTTTATGGATAATATGTAATAATATTAATGTGTACTGTAGTAGATTGAGTTTGAAAATAATTGCTGAAAAATATTTTTACTGGAATTATTGGCCCCACTTTCATTTTTCATATCTACCATCATCGGTTCACTTCATCCATAAATGTGGTCTCTTTTTACAAAAGTATTAATATTAGAAACTTATCATGTAGTGGGGGATATTGATGACTGTCCTCTTATCAGTTATCAAACAGAAATTGACTCAAATTCAGTGGCCCCCGGATATGGGTCAAGCTCAGGACACGGTTAAATAATTGACAATGGCAGTCTTACACAAGGGGTCCAAGGTACAATGCATTGAAAGGTTTGAGTTAAAAATGGTTAATAATGTTTGTTAAAACTAATGTTTGAGCAGAAAATGCGATCAAGAAAATGTTAACATACATAAGTCAGCCTGAGCTACCTTATAGTTTTTCAGGCATATAAATTTAATGATATGGATATGAGATAAACATAACTTTTTATGAAGTAAGAAATCTTATGACTATTTATTTTTGCTGTATATTTTTATATAAATATATATATATGTGTGTGTGTGTGTGTGTGTGTGTGTATATGTATGTATGTATGTCTATCTATCTATCTATCTAACTAACTAACAGTACTGTTTCTTCAACCGGAAACCTGACCATACCTGCTCAGATGCCCGGGCAGCCTGCTCTTCGTAAATATCCAGGTTTTTCTTCATGTGAAGCAGTGCACCGGCCCGGGACAGGGGTACATGAGGCTCCGGGTTCAGGATTAAGTTGTGCTCGTACACTGCAGCAACGTACGAGGAACCCCCATCTGGCTCTGCTTGAACGGCTGATGTGGACGCGAAAATAATCAAACAAATAAAAACGAACAAAAACATCGTTTCTTCGCTGAGCACTGTTAAATGATCGCTGACAGCGTTAGCTATATGGCACGGAACTGGTTCTACAAGTCCTAAACGAGATGCATGTGAGCATGGGTCACGGGTTTAGAGTTCATGTTTCTTTTCTGCTGAACTGGCCTGGAAAGATAACATTGTCATCGCATTTACGACAACCCGAAATACGAGACATAAACAGTACTTTTATTTTGAAAATAACAGGCAGGAAATATTAGATGCGTTACGCAGAACCACTTCCTGCTCGAATCTGGACAGGTGGAATCATAGAGGTAAAAAAACAAACATCACTGTTTTCCTTACCTCTATGGGTGGAATTCTAGAGCCCTTCTTTCATGGAAACATTCAAAATTATGCCCTTGCATAGTACACTTAAGAGTGGTTAAACTACATGGGTAGTTTGTGTCATATGTAAATAACAATCCGTTTGTTTCTTATGGACTTAATTATTTTAATTTAATTAGTAACAAAAGCATAAGCACCATAAATTCCTCTGGTTACACAACTGCAGTACACAACATTTTACACAATCAGTATTTAGTGTGTCCCCTATCAGCATTGATTACAGCAGTAATCCTCCTCCTCATGGACTGGCACAACCTTCAGATGATGTGTCTTCTCTGCTCCAGGCTGAGGGAAAAAAAAAAAAAAGCTAGAATGCCTGGTGTTTAGTTTCTTGAACTTAGAATTATAATTTGTAAATGTAGATCTCCCCCTTGTGTGTCCTCTATGTGTTGTATGTATGTTGTTGTTTTTTTTTATCTTTATTTGTGTGTATTTATAGTCACAAATGTGAAATAAAGTTTTGAAAAAAAAAGTCAAGCTGCCCAGAGTTGCTGCTGAGTCTGTGGAGGATGTTCATACTGTTGGAATTGCTCACTCAACTAACCTCACAGATTTGAATGGGGTTTTGATCGGGGCTCATCACTGGCCAGTCCAGAACTGTGGTATCATTCTACTCCAGAAATTTGGCATACATTAGCTATATGTGGGCAAGCTCAGATGAGTTCTTATTGTTTTTTCAGGCCTGTTATGGGTGATACTTTTTTCTGCCACTGTAGCAGCAGCCGGTTGGAAACTGTTTCTGAGGTACAGCAGGTGATTATGTTGATGCTGATTCTGGGTCATTACACAATGTTGACCAGGGCACGGGTCATGGCAGTCAGCCATTCCTACATAACGCTGGCGTGGAATGAACATCCACCTCCCTGTCGACCTCATCAGCATGTCAATGGCAAGATCCCGGTCATGTTACCCCAGCTGTGGCATTCAGGCAGATGTCATTTACAGGAAATGCTTTCACTGGGCCTGAATTCTGGATATTATCACGTCACAGGAACATACAGTACAAGGATTTATAACCTAGCAATACTTATTATGAAATGTACTTAAATATCTAAAAACATCTAAAATTATACTTTGAATTTTTCACTCTTCATTACTTTTTTCGTTTCAGGGTCACGAGACAAGTGCCTTGTTGATACTGGAGAAGATCACTGACAAGAACCACATAAACTGCACCAACGCTTCCCTCCAGACGTACGTATTATTCCCGAGACACTCGGCTGTGAAGCGCGGTAATCAACTAAATTCAGACGGGGTTTATTTTACCTTCCTGCAGGCCCCTGCACATAGCAGCCAGAGAGGGATTGACAGTGATGGTCCAGGAGCTGCTGGGGAAAGGAGCCAGTGTGTTAGCAGTGGATGAGAACGGTCGGTTTTCATCCTATTGCTGTAGAACACACATCAGTATTCACACAATGAATTTCTTTTACCCTCTTGCTCTTCTTTTATCCGTAGGTTACACGCCAGCTCTGTCCTGCGCTCCCAACCGTGATGTGGCCGACTGCCTGGCGCTCATCCTCAACTCCATGATGCCCACCTCCCCTATGGTCACCATATCAGCTCTGCCTACACTTACTCTCACTCAGGCAGACATCAACCACCACCCCACTAACAACATCTCCAAAGGCGTAGCTTTTGACTCGCTGCCCCCTCTGAGGCCTGACCATGCCTCCTACTGCAGGCCGGAGCGCCCACTGTCTTCTGTCTCAGCAGATGATGAACTGAATGACTCGGACTCAGAGACATACTAAGGACACAGCTGCTATTGGACAGAGCCCCACAATACTGGCAGGCCAGCCTGCCACTCAGAAGCCTTAATATATCACTGACAAGGAACTTAAATAGAGAAAAGAGGAAGAAAATAGAGCCAGTGTGCAGATTATTTTAGGTAAGCCTCTTCAAATCTAAAAATAACCCTTGTTGCAAACCGGACATTTGTTTCCTTAAGGTGCACATCTCTGGGGTGGATGATGTCGTAAAATACAGAATGAGGTGAATTTATGCACTATAGCTGTGTCTCAATTCAAGGGCCGCATCCTTCAAAGGCTGTATTTAAAGACTGAATGCATCCCTGTGGCACGACAAAGGCCGTCCCGTTTTGAAGGCTTTCTTTTTTCCAGGGATAGATTCCAAGATTCATTGCACACAGTGATGTCTAGATCTCCCCCCCCCCAAAAGAAAAAAAGCCCTGGCATAATGGACGCCCCCCTGCAGCCGGGACGTTAAACTGAAGCATCTCAATATCTTACAATAATAGGCTACACGAACACAGTAAAAATGTAATTAAAATTTCTGCCTCCACCTATTACCACGACCACCACCACTGCAGCTTTTACCACAACTATCTTTTGTACTATTACTATGCAACAGCTTTAACTACAACTACTTCTAATATGCAGCTTTTAACTAATCAACTCAAGCTGTCAAGGTTGCTCGGCGACAAGCGGGGCACACAAGGGTGAGGACTGGAAGAGCTGGTGAAATTCGCCGTAGACCAGACCGTGGCATTTAAACAGTGCTCAATGCAGCCTGAACTGATGCAGCCCATGAATTGAGACACAGCTTATATGTCTCTCAGACAGTATCACTGTATGGTCTGTAACATAGCCAGTCTCTTTTTAAGTTTGAAACAATGTTTTTCTTTTTAAATCGAGCTCATACTCTTATTGATCTTTTCTGCAGTGGTTTTAAGTTGTTTCACAAGAGCATCAACAAGAGAAAAGCTCACAGAACTGTTTTATTTTTTATTTTTAGCACAGTTTTAAGAAAAAAACAGACAGACAATCTTATGGGACCAGGATACTTATTACTATTTCCCCTACTGTGCATTTGAGTTTTTATTCAAGCCATCACATTGATACTGCTACGTCATTGTTGAATGAACCACTTTCCAGTTACGAGGAGAGGAAACCTTTATCGAATCCTATGAATTTATTCAGCATGGAAACTGAATCTGACAGCAGATGGATGTCAGACCCATTTACTGTATGATTGGTCCAGGAGTCTGTAGAACGACGACCAGAATGAGCAGCCCAAGGAACATTCAACTTGAAATGCTGTAACTACTCAATGTCTGTGTACTGTACTGGAGACAGGGAAAAATGGCTGACTGTGTGTGTGTGTGTGTGTGTTTGTGTTTAAAAAAAAAAAGAAAAGAGAGAGAGCATTTTGTGCATTTGTGCACATTTGTGTGTAGAAGAGAGAAATTAATAAATATTGCCTTTTTAAGAACAAGCAACTTTCAGGCAGAGGATGAATACTACTTGTTGCAATGCTTTATTAAGCAATGAATGAATAAAGATATTTGTTTTTTATTTATTGCAGTATGTATGTGATTGAAGACAAATGTGGATCAGCTGAGTTATTGTTAGTCTCGATTGGAACATTTTAAGTTGTTTTTCCACTTTATTATTATTATGTTATTTTTTCTTGTGACACACACTTCTATTCCAAAGCAGTTCATTCATTGTCCAGGTGATACATTCGTCCATACAGACAGGCAGTAACCAACCCAGCAGTCATGTTGGAGTGTTTCAAACTCACTCTGCCGCCTGCAGTTTCTTCCACATGCTTGGGCTGCTCCAGGACCATCTTGCTAGCCAAAACTGATGGGTACACGTGTTTGGTCCCAAACTTCCCCTCCAACACAAAGTCCATTTTAGACTCCGACTCTTCCACTTCCTGTCCGCAGGAAGAGGCGTTCAAGCCTCCACAGCGTACGAGTGCACACACCTGCAAGAAAGAGATGTAAATGTGACACGATTCTCATGAGGGACTTTTAAATAACCAAAATTGCTCTCATTCATACCTGCAGGGCATAACGTCCGTTCACAGTGTGCATCCCAGCAAATGCTCCCAATGCGAAGAGCTCTTTGCTGCTTCCTTGTGGTGACCGTCGGTACTGCAGGTAGCAGCAAAAGGTGCCATTACACACCTTCATGTCACCTTCTGTCTCATTTAAGAGGGCAAATGTAAACGGATCATACATCATTGATGAGATGAAGGTATCAGGGGAGGAAGAAACTGCACCTGCAGTTTCAGGAGGAGAATCTAAATGGCTCTTTTTGTTACAGTGTCCTGATTGCTCAGTAGGACATGATCTGGACTCATTTGCTACCACCACCTTTTCTGTGGCCATGCTCTGCCCCAGCCGCAGTTGGTCTAACGTAGGCACCCTTGCCACTAGCAGTCTACCCTTGTCAGGTTCTCCTTCCTTGGCGTGGTGGTAAGTGGCAGAAAAAGGGGTGTAGATACCACTTCCTGTCATAATCATTTTATGGTGACGAATGTTGGCCGCCAGCAGGGTGACATTGGCACCCAAGCTTAAAGCCCTCTGAAACTGGATCGAGTCCAGCAGGGGGAGCTGGTTCATCCAGGCTGTGGGGAAGATCAACTGACGCACACCCTAAAAGGAGTCAAAAGGTGGCAGATGTCAGGGAAAAAAAACACACAGAACTGCAAAGTTGTGTATAGAATTTGTTTTTGTACCTTCTCCACCAGAGCAACTGTGGGATTGTAGAAGAGGATGTCAAAGCAGATTAAGAGGCCAAACGTCCCAGCAAAAGGTGTATCAAATGTTATGATCTCAGGTTGTGGTGGTGTGTCATAGGCCTCCTCAAAGTACAAGTTGTACTTATGATAGCGTGCCACCAGCAGACCGTCTGACCTGTATGAAGGAAGATACTGAGAGCAATTAACATAGACTGAATGGTGCACTGCTGGACTTGCTCTCAAATAATTCTGCTTTAAGGTCTACACTGCACCTGAAAACCACATTGGTGTTGAACTGCCAGTGTCCATCCGGGGGACAGATGGAGGGGTCTGTCTTCAGGGGGCAGGGCTGCAGGTCAGCCATGTTGGCCACAAGGAAGAGGTTGTAACGACGAGCCATACAGCTCAACCTGTTGAGAACCTGTGAAATATACTCAAATGGTGATTCATATTTTTGGCTGTATCATGTTAGAATGCCCATTCAATAACAACATCAAATCTAAAAGTATTTAAAGTGCATTGTGCACCTCAGTGTTGTTGTATTTTCCTGGCTCTGTGCAGGGGTTCCAGCTCTCCTGCTGGGGATCAGGAACGGTTTCTAGGTAGCCGGCGATGGACAAACGACTGAAGTTGAAACCCTGAAGACCGCTTTCTGGAAACACCAAGATCTGGGCACCCTGACCAAATGAAGGCGAGGGCAGAGTATAGAGATGGAACAAAGGACAAGTTCCATTACATTACTGCAGTCTGAACGCTAATGTTTTACTCTGGGTGACCAGCAATATTGCTGCATAGTGTCATATGTTGCCATGTGAAATGTTTTCTAAAGCTATGTAATATGTTGGTTTTTTTTAAATTTTCTAATGAGACTTGAATGTACATACAATGTGCATTTGTAGTTACTGAATGGTAAGTGTAGCATGACAATTAACAACTGCAGCAACACTGAGCCCAAGAAAAATGTAATAAATACACAATATAATATTTACATACAATGAGGTATATTGTATCGCATTTAGTTTGATGTTATTCTGACTGTGCTTTTTATCCCCCATATAGGAATAGGTTCTGTTGCATCACACTCCAAACTGAACAAGTTTTTTCAAAGCTCTTTAGATAGAGGTGAATAACATTTTATGGATAATATGTAATAATATTAATGTGTACTGTAGTAGATTGAGTTTGAAAATAATTGCTGAAAAATATTTTTACTGGAATTATTGTCCCCACTTTCATTTTTCATATCTACCATCATCGGTTCACTTCATCCATAAATGTGGTCTCTTTTTACAAAAGTATTAATATTAGAAACTTATCATGTAGTGGGGGATATTGATGACTGTCCTCTTATCAGTTATCAAACAGAAATTGACTCAAATTCAGTGGCCCCCGGATATGGGTCAAGCTCAGGACACAGTTAAATAATTGACAATGGCAGTCTTACACAAGGGGTCCAAGGTACAATGCATTGAAAGGTTTGAGTTAAAAATGGTTAATAATGTTTGTTAAAACTAATGTTTGAGCAGAAAATGCGATCAAGAAAATGTTAACATGCATAAGTCAGCCTCAGCTACCTTATAGTTTTTCAGGCATATAAATTTAATGATATGGATATGAGATAAACATAACTTTTTATGAAGTAAGAAATCTTATGACTATTTATTTTTGCTGTATATTTATATATATATATATATAAATATATATATATATATATATATATATATATATGTGTGTGTGTGTGTGTGTGTGTGTGTATATATGTATGTATGTATGTCTATCTATCTATCTATCTATCTATCTAACTAACTAACAGTACTGTTTCTTCAACCGGAAACCTGACCATACCTGCTCAGATGCCCGGGCAGCCTGCTCTTCGTAAATATCCAGGTTTTTCTTCATGTGAAGCAGTGCACCTGCCCGGGACAGGGGTACATGAGGCTCCGGGTTCAAGATTAAGTTGTGCTCGTACACCGCAGCAACGTACGAAGAACCCCCATCTGGCTCTGCTTGAACGGCTGATGTGGACGCGAAAATAACCAAACAAATAAAAACGAACAAAAACATCGTTTCTTCGCTGAGCACTGTTAAATGATCGCTGACAGTGTTAGCTATATGGCACGGCACTGGTTCTACACGTCCTAAACGAGATGCATGTGAGCATGGGTCACGGGTTTAGAGTTCATGTTTCTTTTCTGCTGAACTGGCCTGGAAAGATAACATTGTCATCGCATTTACGACAACCCGAAATACGAGACATAAACAGTACTTTTATTTTGAAAATAACAGGCAGGAAATATTAGATGCGTTACGCAGAACCACTTCCTGCTCGAATCTGGACAGGTGGAATCATAGAGGTAAAAAAACAAACATCACTGTTTTCCTTACCTCTATGGGTGGAATTCTAGAGCCCTTCTTTCATGGAAACATTCAAAATTATGCCCTTGCATAGTACACTTAAGAGTGGTTAAACTACATGGGTAGTTTGTGTCATATGTAAATAACAATCCGTTTGTTCCTTATGGACTTAATTATTTTAATTTAATTAGTAACAAAAGCATAAGCACCATAAATTCCTCTGGTTACACAACTGCAGTACACAACATTTTACACAATCAGTATTTAGTGTGTCCCCTATCAGCATTGATTACAGCAGTAATCCTCCTCCTCATGGACTGGCACAACCTTCAGATGATGTGTCTTCTCTGCTCCAGGCTGAGGGAAAAAAAAAAAAGCTAGAATGCCTGGTGTTTAGTTTCTTGAACTTAGAATTATAATTTGTAAATGTAGATCTCCCCCTTGTGTGTCCTCTATGTGTTGTATGTATGTTGTTGTTTTTTTGTTTTTTGATTATTATTATTTTATTATTATTATTATTATTATTTGTGTGTATTTATAGTCACAAATGTGAAATAAAGTTTTGAAAAAAAAGTCAAGCTGCCCAGAGTTGCTGCTGAGTCTGTGGAGGATGTTCATACTGTTGGAATTGCTCAACTAACCTCACAGATTTGAATGGGGTTTTGATCGGGGCTCATCACTGGCCAGTCCAGAACTGTGGTATCATTCTACCCCAGAAATTTGGCATACATTAGCTATATGTGGGCAAGCTCAGATGAGTTCTTATTGTTTTGTCAGGCCTGTTATGGGTGATACTTTTTTCTGCCACTGTAGCAGCAGCCGGTTGGAAACTGTTTCTGAGGTACAGCAGGTGATTATGTTGATGCTGATTCTGGTTCATTACACAATGTTGACCAGGGCACGGGTCATGGCAGTCAGCCATTCCTACATAACGCTGGCGTGGAATGAACATCCACCGCCCTGAGGATCTTATCAGCAGGTCAATGGCAAGATCCCGGTCATGTTACCCCAGCTGTGGCATTCAGGCAGATGTCATTTTCTCCCCAATCTTAGTGTCTTTGTTGGATATTGTCATTGGTGCTATTTCTAAAAAAAAATTGTGTTTTCAGACTCAAGACTACATTAATCAGTCGGGCATGAACAAATAGATGTACAACCAATTTTAAAATAGAGAAAAGGTCGCCTCAAACCAGGGCCAAAAAAATGGATAGTGTGTTTTTAAATCTCTTGAGTGTGGGTAGCTAAACTGTGGGACGTACTCTGATAGTTGGATGATCACTTCATGCATGTATGAAATGTATAAAGAGAGCTCTTGAAAAAGCTGGCAACGAGACATAATCAAAACTTTTATTTTGAAAACATGACAGGAACCAAAGGTTTTAACCCGGAAACACTTTAGACATCTGTCCTTGCAGCATGAGCGAGTTCTGCAATAAACTGCAGTTGCAACATTGCACTTCAAAAGTTAATCCTCCTTAGAATTGTTTAACCACACGAAACGTTTTATAGAAACGGACTCATATTTATTTCTTCGTGTTTGTGTCACTTCTCCATAAATTTTAAGCGGGACCTGTATTAGCATTAGCACATTGTAGCACACAATGTCAACATCTCCAGAAGCACCAGCAAGAGGAGCAGATGTGTCAACAACCAGCCAGAAATTTAAAAACTGCTGGAGCTGTCGGTTGATCTCCGGCGGGGGTTTGATCCTGTCCGGGGCTTATGTGTTCAATGCAGCCCGGAAAGTGATGCGTCAAGGTGGACCTACCTCAATGGGGACAGTAGCACAGATTACCTTTGCTGCTTGTAAGTTGTCCTGACCTTTTAGGTGTAACATCACTAGTCGCCTTTTGAATAATAAATACATGTTCTATGTGTCTGTCAGGTTTGGCCGCATGGGGAATTGTTGTCATCACTGACCCAGTGGGAAAAGCGGAGAGGAAGACGTGAACGTCTGAAAATGACCCCCGAACATTCGAAGCGTCTTGAACTGCAAAGCGCAGTGCGAATGGACAACATGACACCACGCCGAAGTAGCTGCTCGAGTTGTTGTTGCACAGTAACTGGAACAACACAAGCATCGTATTACACTTTTGCTGGCACTGTGTGGATGAAAGAAAACATTGGTATTGATTGGTTGAATTAAAAGTGAGAGGCATTGTATATTTGATCAAAAGGTAATATCTTTGTCATCCTTGAAATTCTTTGCATAAAAATATTTTTTCAGAAACCATTTCATTAATACCAGTAAGCAAAAAGCTGCTTTAGGTATGATTAACAGGACTGAGTATATGAATAGAGTAGAATTATTTTAAAACTCAAATTGAGTATTTTAGTTGAGTAAAGGGGAATATATATATATAGTGTAATTTAGGACGTGCTCATTTATTTCTCCGATTGACCCAAAAACAAGGTGTTTTTAAATTGTTCATCAGTAAAGTGCATCTTCGTAATGCATTGTCATACATTTTTGAACAGTGCAGTAGGACAAGAAGTACATATCCTGCACCTTTGCCTGTTATGAATCGAAATATTCTCAAATAAAAGCTGACAATGAGGACTAAAAGTCTCCATACAAGTGTGCCACTGTTCAAATAGACAGACTGCCCTGTAGCATTTAGCGGCTTATCTAATATGGCCGAACCATCAGTCACAAAAGTAGAATTTATAAAGAATCCATTCACACAACCTGCAAATCTTCACTATCCCCAAATGCAGGAAGCAAACACACAGAAGATGGCATACACACAGTGGGTAGGTTAGTCTGAGTTACCTTTTATTAGTGTTATACTGATCTGAGCACAATTGCTCACAAGGAAGAATTTGATAAGCATGATGCAAAAAAACAACAACCCTAAAGTCATTTTCAATCGCGTAAAATGATCATGACATTCTGATTGATTTTTTTTTTTTAGGTTAAAGAAAAATATGAAAATAGAGTTGACAGTACATTTAGGCACACTCTTAACACATACTGTACACAGATATGCACAATTTTCATTATCATAGATTATCATAAATACTAGGGTTAAAAAAGAAGCCTTCCGCTATGGAGAGGTGTGCAGGTGACACTTCCTCCTCCACCATGGGATCAAAATATTCACCTCCCAGTAAGAGAGGCTCCAGTTCATGTTCTCCTGCTCCAACCAGAGTTCCCCAGGGCTGCTCAGTGCAAGCAAATCAAAGCAAACGAGGGAGTTCCATCCAATGACTGTGGCAGAATGGGACTCCCTCCAGCCAATGGGAGAGGCCCTCAAACAGTTGATATTTAAGTGCTCATTAGCAGTGATTCCATTGGTCACAGGACTTAGCTCTCCTGTGAGCTTATTGGACATTGGGAGGGGGGGGGCATCAAGCTCTCAGTTAATGACAACTAAGATCTATTCACACTCAATAGAACAGGCTTGAATGCATAAAACCCACTTATGAGTTAAAAAGAAGCAGCTGATTGAGGCTGTATCTGACCTAGCTATAGCCCAATAAGCTAATTATTGGTTTGTAACACAGAAACGCCCTGGTGCTGCCCAGTCAATACCCAAACAGATTCTGTACGAGTGGGCGACTGATAAGTGAAAAATATTCCCCACACACACCCAAAAAAAAAAAAAAGCCCCCAAAAACCTCAGACTTATAAAACAAGTCTGTAAAATAAACATTATACTTTTATAACAAAGGAATGTTGAGTTTTTGGGATAAGAAGACATTTGTGGGGAAACGTTTTTCATCTTCTCTATTAAAACAGTATGAATTATATATATTTTTTACTATACAATGATTCAAAATGCACATGCATTAAAGAAAAAAATATATTGCACAAAATTAACAAAGTTCTCTCTGAATAAAAGTGATAAGGGTTATATCTCCATACCTCCATCTTTATTTACTTGTAGTGTTCAGTCATGTGAAGGAGAGCTACCCCTAGCGTGCGTCTCTTGGTCAGTATATACTGTATGTATCTTTAAGGCTGATTACTATCTCACTGGCACAGTTTCTGACTGAAGAGGGTTGCATGTTTGTGCTACACACATACACACACACACACAATTCTACATGAGCCTAAGACAGACTAGACCAGAGAGTACATTCTTTGCTTTTAGTTCATTAGAAGGTCAGCTTTGCGTTCTCTTTCCTCGCTCGAATAATGATATGAAGCACAGTAATATTCAGACTATCCCAACATCAAACCAGTGCATGGAGCGGATTGAGCTTTGGTTGTCATTAAAGGGGAAGTCGCCTGTTCTCAGAGGATCATGGGTGGTACAGATGGTGCAACACTTTGGAAAGAGGAAACAATTCATGTCTCTTGAGAAACGAGGTCAGAAAAAAATGCAGACAATAAAAAACAGAAGTCATGCTTTCGACCCACATTTGTTCAGTCACATTTTAAAAACAGCGCCTTTTAACCCAGTGCTACTGACATATTTGGTTGCTATGAAAACAAAACATATTTGCATGTTAGCAAGTGTGCAGCTTTTGCAGATAAAACTAATACAGCGTGAGGGTAAGTTTCACTACAGCTGAGGGGCCAGGCCACTGAGATGGTAGACTGCGCCAGCCAGAGGACAGAAGCGAGAAGGTAAGGCAAGGTGTGGGTCTATGCTATCAACTCCTGCATTTTAAAAACAATACAGTATTTGTGGTCTGCTCTCTGGACCACAGGACAGCAGCATTGATTGGCCCAGGATAAAGCTAAACACAAGTCCAAAGAAGAGGAAAATATTCAAACTAAAAAGAAAAGACTTCCAAAGTCAGTCTGGGTGCAAATTACAGGATTTGTTTGTGCATGTGTGTGAGTGTCACAGAGTGAGAGGAGGGCAGAGTGTGTGTTGTTCATCCTTCAGCTCTCAACAGAAATAACCATCTGGATAATTGGAGTGTTTTCTGAACAGAGTATATGAGGGGAGTGAAGGGGCAGAACAATCTCTTGCACACACACCTCACCATTCGCATCACGCCCCCCCCCACTCTCACTCTCAATTCTGTTTGTGTCTAGTCAGCCCATGTCCCGTTGCCTCTGTCCTCTCCTGTCACCTCTTGAGTGATGAGGATTTGAATTTCTGGCTGTATCTGTGGATGCGTGGCGAGCGGGAGTGCAGCTTGACAAACAGCTCGGGGAATTTGTACTGGGGAAACATGGTCTCCAAGAAGCCCTCCAGGAAAACGTAGACCAGGCGCCGGTTCATGGGTTGGTACTGGAACATGTCGAAGACACGGAGTATGCCCTTTCTTGTGGTGTCCGCTCCAATTATGTGCTTCAGCTCATCTGAGGTAGGGAGAAAAATGTAACAGAGAAGTCAGGGAGGGGGCACAAACTCTTAGGGAGTCAAAGGGGTACAAGCTCATTTTTGCCCCAAGATCACACCAATTTACTTGCTTGGGTTGTCAGGAAGAGGAGAACTTAGGTACCTCTTTGTTGTGGTATTAGGGCAAAAAATGAAGCATAAATAAAGACAGAATTGGAACTCTAGGAAAATGAAATGACCATATCAACAAATCTTTTACTAAATTAAAGGTACAAAAGGACAGATGTAAAGACTAGAAAATGTATATACTGCCATAGAAACAATATATCTCAACACTTTCTTCAAGCCAACCAGTGAGTCTTCATCCTTTCATCAAGTCTTTTTTTGTTGAAAAAAATAATGGTTGAATTAAAAGTGTAAATTTCATCTTTTGGTCTCTTGTTCAAGTAAGTTTTCCCAGGTGCCACAGTCAGCAACAAACCTGGACAAGCCACACAAAGGCGAGATTTATGCTTGATCTGAAGTGTTTGCTAACAGCATGTTTCTGTTGAACAAGTCAGAAGGCCTCAAGGATAAGGAGTAAGTGGATGTGGTAGACCCAAATAGGGCTGGATGATACCTGGATTAAGTGTGCACGTGTTTGTACCTGGCATGATGCCCAGTAGGCTGGTCTTGGCAGCTACTCGTGTCCTCATGCGGATATTCTTGTCCCGACGGGGCGGAGTCTCAGCCAGAATACCGTTGGGCCAGTAGGAATCCCTGTGTGTGGATGGAGCCATCGAGGATTATTCACAATTCTTCTGACCAATCAGAATTATTTGAAAGAAAAGGGGAGGTCTTACCTGAACTTCTTGACATAGTCTGCAACCTGCTCTGGTGAAGTCAGGTAGTCCACATGATCTACAATTTTCCTGCAGAAACAAGGGAAAGATGATTGTTCTGCTTTGTGTGTATTTACTGCTCTTTGTCTGTGTGACCTCTGAGAATCCTATTTTGCAATGAAGATACTCCTCATGTATATATATTTTTTGTCTGAAATACTTTTGGTTTAAATGTTTAACCACCCCTGTCAACTTTTTTCACATCACCAAAACAGTTAAACTCACTGGAAATAGGATGGAGATCTCAGAATACGTTATTTCAAAAGGCCTGGGTGATATTATTACCAGTGACATAAATATTAAAAGCCCCCCAGATGAAAATATCTACTGTTCTTAAACCAAATTAAGGTTTACAAGATTGTTAATAGGTTTGTTTGAATTTGGAATTATTTATAGACATGTTTTGGTTTGTGCAAAAGCCTGTTAAACGGCAGGTTTGTTATCTGTGTTTTTGAGGTTTTTAAGTCATTCTGTAGATTACCAGTAGTCTTCCTTATGTATTCAAATGTGGACATTAAAGCATGGGTCCAAGTATGCATGTTTTAACATCGAATGCAATTTACCCAAGCCTTTCTCAAAAACGTTTTCCATGTGACCTTTTCTCATGACATAGTTAAATAAAACCCCTCGGCCAGCCTGTGGCTCTCATGCACTGCAGGTCAGTGTCTGTTTGAACATGATCAGGGGTGTGGTTGAGCTACACACACAGACACAGGGCCAACCCCACACAGTGGATAGGTTAGGGCATGTGCTTTGGGTGAATTTGACATGAAATCCAGCACCCTGCCATAGGATTGTTTTTGTGATTGAGAACGAAATCTCAAAAATGTGGGGAAAGAAATAAATCAGAAAATAACATTTTATTTCTCTGATTAACTGCTTTGTTCGCGCTGCTCCCTCACTCCATTCACTCTGTAGCTTGCTCAATCACTGCTGCTGTCAGCCTCTCTCCGTTTTGTGTCTCAGCAAACAGCGAATGAAAAATCCTGAGATTAAGTTTTAATAATAGTAAAATCATCTTCCACCTCAAGGCTCAAATCTTCCAAGCTAACACTTTAGTCACTCTCCATATTTACACTGTCATCAAACTTCAGTGTGTGGGTGGAGGCATCAGTGCAAACAAACCAACTATTTGTAACTAGTCTGTTGCATATGTGCTGACATTTTCCCAGGGGTTGTGAACTGTATTTTGTTTGCTCCCTGACCTGTTGATAGTGTCTCCATATGTGGCCCTGATGAGCTGCTGCAGCAGATTCTTAATGTTCCTGCGCAGCCACTGGTTTTTCTCTTTGAGGTCAAACACCTCGTCCATCAGCAGCAGCATTACCCTCAGCGGGATGTTATCATCCACCTGGGAACACAAACGGCAAACAAACAAATAAATAAAATCACAAGAAAATAAATGGAAACAAACACCCAGCACCCAACGTGCCCACTGGCTCACGTTATCATCAAGCTGGGCCGAGACTCGACAGTGTTCAGGGTCGATGTCAGACTTGGGGAGGAGTGGAGGCACCTGGTAAAACAGAAGAAGACAGAGGATAGTCAGACCACGATACCAGCAAACAGAATAAAAAAAAGAACTAGACTTTCCTGTGTTAGGATATAAGATACTTGCTGTGTGTGCTGGTGTTACCTTGAGTATGGACTGTTTAATGTCCTGGCCCAGTCTCTCTGACATGCGGCCCATGTTATCAGACACTTTGGTCATGCCCTCAGCCAGACTGTCTGGCAGGGCCTTCACCGCGTTGGACACATTTCTCATGGAGCTCCTCAGAGGATTTACGAATGTGTCTATCTGATGGGGCGATAAAACAAAAAGAGAAAATGTATTGTATAAAACCAGTCACAAATTAGTCATATATGAAGTACATTATATCTTTGTGATGTATCCAAATGTGCAACATGCTAAAATCTTAACAATGTCTATTAACTATATATATATATATGACACCGTTTTCTTTGTTTGAAAAAAAAAGGACAAATTTACTTTTCGTGCAAACTCTCCTTTGCCCTTGTTGTAGGCTTTGTTCTCTAGGAAGTCGTAGACATGAGGAATCAGAGTTGGACAGGCTTTCACAATCTCTGGGTTCAGCAGCAACTGGAACACACATGGAATCATTATATATACAGTACCAGTCAAAAATTTGGACACAGTTTCCCATTCAAGTGGATATATTAGTCATTATATACACTCTACAACATGATGCAATGCAGTAAAGCCATTCAGAGTTAAAACTGTTACCTGAAGGTAAGCATTGAGGTCTTTTTTCCTCTTCTCCAAAAAGTCTTTATCCATGTTGTTGAAGGTCTTTTTCCCTGGCAGCTTGAGGATCGACGTCAGGTTCTCAAACTAAAATAAAAATAGCGAGACAAGTTCATGAGCCACTGCTTCGTGTTTTAACCCCAATGTTAACTTTCTTCTATGATAAAAATGTTTCTGAAAAGTTGGGATAAACACATCGTAACTCACACACACACCTGTTCTGTGATCCTCATGTGGAAGTCGTGGAAGTCCGAGTAGCGGCGGTAGGTCTTCCAGCAGTCCTCACTGCCGTCCGGGTTTCGTCTGAACACAGTGATGGCGTACAACGCGTAGGTCTTACCGTGCTCGTTGCAAACCCCTGCGGCACCCCAGAATCCCGGGAGACAAGCGTCAGCTACCCCACCCCGGCAATACATCCAAAATGGGAATGGAGGATGAGGGGAAGGATGAAAGCAGAAAATGAAGGGGAAAAGAAAGAGAAGTATGTGCAGGTTCAAAGTGCGAGGGGGAAGAAGAGTATGCAAAAGAAAGAATGCAGAGCAGAGGGTGTGGGAATGTGATAAAAGGGGGACAGAATGACAGGAAAGGAGTGGGAGGGAGAAGGAAGGAAAATGGAACAACAGAAAAACAGTGAAGGTGATGGAATGACAGAAATAAAGAATACTAGAACAGTATGAGGTGACACAGCAGCCACGATGAAAGAAGAAACATGCAGGGAGGCATGCATAGGGGCTAACAGATATCCAATATACTCAACAAATTCACACTCTCTCATCTCTCATTAGTTACAACACCCAAATCCAACACCAAGTGAAAGGCAGTGGAAGTGTTTTCAACTGACATAAGTATACACGTTGCCAGAATCTAGCATAAACCCTTAAAGTGGCTGGGACAATCAATCATCATCAGTTAAAAAGTGCCAGAGTGATTCAAAGAAAACACACAGCCACATGACCTTTAGATGGCAACAGTGCTTAAAGATGAGTGTGTCTGTGTACCTGTGTCAGAGATGAAGGCATGTATGTGCATAGATTCATCATGGCAGGAGTTGGACAAGTCGTCCAAAGACTGAAATCACAGGAAAGATGTCGTCATTTCATTATGAAGTGTAAGATCGTATAGGGCAGCTAAACTGTGGATGATGAGGGACACAAACCAGACATGTCTACGTCAGCATTTTTTTTCTGGAGACGACTCACTAGGTTTATGCTTCCTGTGGGAGAGCCGTTAAAGGATTCTCCGTCGCCGTCATCAGATCCACGAAAGCTCGGCTCTTTCAACATATCCAGCTCTGCTAGCATGCGGACGTAGAGAGGACTCTGCTTGAAGGAGGGGTAGTAGCGCTCATCGCGTAGCATCATGTCATACACCTGGGGTAAAATAAGAGGCAAGGCAGCACATTCAAGAAAAGGACAAGAAAACACAGCGAGCTAAAAGCTATGCAACTAAGCAAAACCTATTTTATTTGAATATATAAATAGAACATACATTTCTCTGGATTTCATCAAATATCTCTGGTGTGGGGTCGTCTTTCTGTAGCTTCTCCCCTAGTTTTGTGACGGACACCTCGTCCACCTGCACCCTGGGAGACGCCTGTTTGGTAGAAGAGCAGATAAGCCTTGGTAAATACTTAAATATTACACTACACAGGTTTAAGTATTTTGTGCGTTAAAGCATATGCATTTGTTTGTATTTTATTTTAAAATAATGACAGGAAATAAGTCTAATCTTCTAAGAGAGCAGGATATTTCCGTTCAGTGTTAATCGTTACCACAGAAATGACTTTTGCCTTGAAATACAGGCAGCTCCTACCTTGTCAGAGAGGTATTGTTCATAGACACCCAGTGCAGCAGCCTTCAGCAGCCCCTTGGTGGCACTGGGTTGTTTCTTGCCATCTTTCTGCCAGCCCTGCATGGCCTCCAGCTGCTGCTGCGCAGTCACTCTGTAGCCCTCCACGGTGAGCCAGAAGAACAGCTCTGCCTGGGCCCCTGCTGCCTGCATGAAGTCTGGATGAAAAGACACACAAGAGCTGGTCTAAATGGTGTCTGTCTACTATGGTACTTTAATTGCACGTCCATAAACAGGGAGATGACAAGTGTCTATAAAAAATTGTTTGTTTACCTATGGCGTGCAGTGATCTTGTGACAGAAGATCCATCTAGTGTTATACTCTTTGTTAACTATACACTTTGGGTTTCCACTAATTATAACAGTTATTTTGATGATCCAACCATATTTTTTTAATTAGAAATTTTAAACAGCATATAACCTACGCGTTTGCACACACGCAGGAAAAACACACTATGGTAATCTGATCTGTGCTGTGAAGTGACCTTTACAAATCTCTGATGAGGTCATGTGGGACTTAAAAGGAGTGTGCCCAACGAGAAAGGTTGGGGTTATAAATTCTACACACACGGAATAAGTTATGGATTGTAAAGATGATTAACAGAAATGTTCAGGATTAAGGTCTTGGTGGTCGTCCTACAGTGATGCATGGCATGTGTGGTATGTGTGATGATGCATTTCCAGAATTACCCATGAAGAACTGCAGGGCTATGTTGTGGATGAGAATGTGATCCAGTGGGATGACACAAAGCTTGCCAAAGTTGGCTGCCAACTTCAAGGCATCCACCTCCTGCACGACACAGGAAAAGATCAGCAAAGTCTGGCACACAGATAAGCTAGCTAACTCCAAAAGTTAAAACTTCACTACCAAACTGGCTCTAAGCAATTCCAGCTGCTATTTTCAGACAATATCTGGCTAACAAACAGCATTTATGTTTTTATTGGATCCGCCAGTGTAAGCACAATCAGACTGTTTTGCAGTTCCTCACCTTGCCAGACTGTAGTCTCTGGATCCTGGTCTCACACACCTTCTTCACAAACAGAAGACTGTTGATCTGGTTCTTGATCACATTGATGTCTAAAGGACAGAGAGACAAAGGCAACCAGGGAGGAGAGGAAAGCAAAACTTAACATGCCTGCTTTGTGCCTGCTTTCTCACACAACAAATTAGTTTCATGTGTGTGTGTGCGACTGTATGTCAGGAAAAGGTGAGTGCTCACCATCTCCAGCGGTGTCCAAGGAGCGGAGGTACTGCAGCTCCTCCAGGACTTTATCTTTGACAGCTTCCAGCTCAGCAGGCTTGTCTGTCAGCTTCAGGATGTTCATAAAGGCTTCGTAGTTACAGCTGGAGTCACGTATCTATAGAAAAATCACATACATTTGCACATCCACATCGTTTTCGCCCAATGTAATTTACTTTATTGTTAGTGTGTCAGCTCTCACCATCCAGATGACAAACTGGTTGATGTAGTCGGGGTCGCTCAGCTGGTTGATCAGAGGAAGTAGCACACCACGCGCCAGCACCTCCTATAAAACATCACAGGTACACTCATAACAATTTACATCACGAACCTGCCGTCACATAATCAGAAACTGCAGTGCTGTGTATTCACAAGCATCGTGCTGTTGGACAATAATGCTCATGACTGGCTGGCAGCCAAAGCAGCGGCAGCATTTGACTGGTGTGCTCAACCATGATAAATGAACAGCACAGGTTGAAGGACATATTGTGTGATTGAATATGTGATTTTGCGCCTAATATTCACATCTCAGACCACTGAAGTAAAATGTGTCGTGATCGTCTGATAGGCGGTGTAAGTGAGAGCGTTTATCTTATATTTGCACTCACCCTTAGGAAGTATCTCATGTTCTTGTTGTGGAAATCTCCAGGAGGTAGTAACAGATACAGAAGCAGTTCGCACAAGTCCCGAAGAAAACCTGCAACACACACACACACACACAGACACACACACACACAGACACACACACACACAGACACACACACACACAGACACACACACACACAGACACACACACACAGACACACACACACACAGACACACGGCGAGGTTTAGTTTTTACTAGTTGCAACATCAAATGGCAACACATTTGTGGGAATGTTGTCATGACAGTGTGAACTGTGAGACTGACATGTTGCAGATGTGCGTTTACCTTCTTCATCCTTGTGTGAAGTGCACACCACGTCTCGACAAATCTTCCTCTCCATCTCCACCTCGGCCTCAAAGAAAGAGTCCACCAGCTCCTCGGTTATGTCCCCTGTTCACACATCACACCTCTTCATTGTCTATATCACCACTAATGTCAAAATCGTGATCATCTGACTTCATCAAAAATCTTCTGCACCACAATTTTAATCATATCTTATTACGTAGAAAATGCTGAACATTCTATGTGAGCAAGAAAGCGAGTGTGAATGAACGTGTCTGCTTACTTTGCTTGTCCTCTCTGTCGGAGAGGCGATCCTGGGCTTTTCTAAAGACACGTAAATGGGTGGCAAAGTCGTCCACCAGGCGAGTGGTGAAGTAAGGCTGCCAGTCCACCTCTTTTGACCTTGGCACATAAGCACACACAAATAATGAAGAAAATTTAAAAGCAACATTCAATATCGAGATGGTAAAAAGCATGGATGTGTGTCTTGTACCTAGTGGAGAACTGGACGAGGGCATTTTGCAGTGTCTGTCTGATCTCCAATAAGAAGGACTCATCCTCGCTCAGAGTGTAGTACCAGTACTGGATGTAGTCTCTCAGAGCAAACTGGATCACCTACAGAAACAAACGATGGTGGGGGATGAGAGGGGGAAATGCGAAATTCGATGACAATCCAATGATCTAAGCTGGACTCAAGTAAACAGAGGGAATGGGGAGCCGGTTAATTAAATGCTGCACATGATTTCAAAGCCAGAAGAGTAAATAAATCTTTGACAATCAACAGATTTTAATCACATTTCAGTGTCTCGTGCAAACATCCAGAGAATAGATTAATGGGCTCTTAGGTCTGAGGAAAAGTGGGTAAATCAATAATTCTGTTGTGCTCTGATTCATACAGCTGAGCAATATTATTAAATCAAGCCATCTCATCTTTGCAACATCAGTATATGTTGCCACTGTGTGAGCTACAGAGGGAGGGGGGAAAGAGACAAATAGAAGGTGCCAGATAATTGCAGCTATTTATGATGCAGGTTTACATGATGCTACGTTTAACTGTGCGAGATCTCAAGGTTCACATGCTGTTGACATGACCAGTGTGCGTTTCCCGGGGAGAAAGCGAGAACAGAAGCACCACAGTAGGGCAGCTAGTGTCATCTGACCATCACAAACTGCTGTGTAAGCACTTAACTCTGCTGGCCACGCTTCTTTACTGAGGACAACATGCTAAATCCTCGTTGTCTGCTGTCAGCGTTGCGACCACAGGATGGGGAATGACCAAGAGACAAAAGCCACTGGGCTTATCTTTACTGTGTGCAATGTTGACGGACAGCCGAGCCATCATTTAGAGAAACCTTTTATAAATGTGTGACAAAGTCACAGCCAGAGTGAAAATATATGCCAGCGTTGTGACAGCTTTTGCCCCTTACTTAACCCACAACCATCTAGAACATTACACTCCCAGGATGCAGGGTTACTTGTGGTCCTTAGAGATTCCAAAAGTAGAATGGGAGCCAGAGCCTTTAGTCATCAGGCTCCTCCCCTGTGGAACCATCTTCCAGTCTTGCTCCGGGAGGCAGACAGCCTCTCTACATTTCAGAGTAGGCTTAAAACTTTCCCTTTTGATAAAGCTTATACTGTAATTAATGCTTATGCTAACACTTACCTATGCTGCTATAGGCTCAGACTACTGGGGGACATCCCATGATGCGCTGAGCTCCTCTCTCCCTCTCTACTGGGGGGGATCCTGGTTGATGCCCACTGACATCATAATCATCATTATAATTATCGTTATCAGTGTTACTGCAAATTGTAATCTTTCTATTATAATAGCTGTTACTGTTACAGTGGCTGCACATGTCTGTGTCCCTGTTCCTCACTCAATCTCTCTCACCCCAACCGATCAAAGCAGAGGGCTGCCCACCTTGGGTCTTGGATCTAATCGAGGTTTCTGCCTGTTAAAAGGAAGTTTTTCTTCGCCACTGACCCCAAGTTCTGCTCATGGGGGATTATTGATTTAAGAGTACGGTCTAGACCTGCTCTGCATGGAAAGGGCCTTGAGATAACTTATGTTGTGATTTGGTGCTATACAAATAAAATTTACTTGACATGATAAGGAGGTTGGTGACAATTAACAGTATATAAAAGTACACAAAGTTTCAGTTCCACTTTCTACCCACTAAAATCAGTTTATTAACTATCAATACATCTTTAGGGCCTTATAGTTGTCATAAATACAAATTACACTAATTAGTTAGAAGTCAAATTGACAAAATGTATCTAAAATACAACCAGCTTGTGTAACGTTTTCAGAGAAAGTAGTAATACTTGCAGAGATCATACACCAGCATGAGAAAAAAAAAGAAGAACTCAGCCAAGTTCTAGTTCTATGTCTAAGATGTCGTACCAGTCATAAGTGGCCTATCTCTTCATTCAGTATTAAGTTAAGAATCAACTGTATCTGTGCCAGTTTTGTCTGTACAAATTATAATTCAAATAAGCTATTACTTAATATAGTCAATTGCCATATTTCTTTGAAGAGCTTTAAGTTGATTATGTTTTTATTCCCTGGGGGGGGGAAAAAGCCTTTTTTTTGGTGGACAAAATCCACAATTTATCAGCTGACAGACATCCTGCTCAACACTAATCCAATGACACAAAACACAAGGAATCAAATCCTGTGAACATGAGACACTAAAGCTTTAGTGGGGCCATGCAGTATCTGACGGTGATGACTTCTTTATGGCTTGAGGCCATGAAGTTGCTAACCTGGACCGGCTGATGGGTCAGACAGTGAGATAAGCGGGCCAGCATCCAGAAAGTCTGGGGTAAGCATTTGTCATCCAGTCATAATCCTGTTATCTTCTCTCCCATTATCACCTCTGCGATGCTTTTTATGACCAACAACTCAGCTGTGTTGTAACTGTAATTTACAATTTATACAGTACAGTTTCAACAAAAACATGAACATAATGAGCTTCATAAAGGAATGATTTATAGAAGGACTGCGGTATTAGACTGCATTAGTTTTCACTATGTGCACACAATAAAGTGGCAACCAAGTGTGTAATTCAAAAAACTGTTTTTGCTGAGGTGTGGATACCATGCAAGGGCCTGCAAAAGCTCAAAAATGAATGTATATAAATAATTGATCATGTGCGATATCTTTTTTTAATCTCTTGAAGAGAAATACACACACACACACACACCTGTTGTAGTGGTTCATCTATGAAACTGGAGCCAGTAAGTCTCCTGTCGATCTTTATAGGCTTCATCTCCAGCCTCATCTCATCCAATGTCTGAAGGAGACAAAAAGACAGAAATATGAGAGATGCCGTGAATTAAGACTTTAATGTTCCTTATGATTAAAAAGCAATTCCTTTGTTCACATGGTCAAAATGTGCATGTGTTTAAGCATGCCTTTACCTTCAGTATACCAATTTGTGTGGGTGGCAAGTAAGAGTGCTCGCAGTTTTCCAGGTGTTTCTCTGAGTTGATCTTTCCATAGAGCAGAGTGACCGCAAAGCCCCTGAAAAGCAGACGTGCGAATGAGAGACCAGCTAAAACTCATCTATCTGGCTTCCATACACAGTGATGCTGTGGTTAATGTGAGACAGCATGCTCATGATAATGAATGGCTTAGATGTCTTTCTGCTCACCCTCCAATGAAGCAGAAGATATAAAAGGCCAGGTAGAATATGGCAAAGGGTCCAAAGGTGACGAGGAACAGCACGACTCCAAGACCCCCCCATCCCCAGATGGACAGACTGGCCTGAAACACACACAAAGTTACACACCAAGTTTATTAGAGCTGGTCAGAAGAAAAATCCCCTACCTAATCGCTGTTCAAGACAACATCTACAATCACTGACAGACTACATGACAGATCCTTTACTATAAAGACTGAAAGTAGTGACTAAATATATCTACTTTTATGTTTTACGACAACATCATCAGTTCCCTAACTAAAACTGTTTGGACTTGACCGTTTGAGAAGAGAGAAAACAAAATAAGTCAGCAGCCTCCTGATACATAATTCAGATTCTACTATAGAATGACATCATCCACAGAGCAGAGAGAGACACTATTCTACACTTCAGATATCAGGAAAAAAAATGAGTATTCAAAAAGACACACTGTAGTGTACTGTACTGCTAGTATCAGGCATAGACTGTGTGTGTGTGTACACTCCTGTTTGTTCTTACTCCTGGTTCCTGTTATTGTCAGTTCAGGAAACTAAGCTCCCAAATTGCAGCTAGCAACTCTGTCCCAGTTTCTTGCACAAGTTACTCAAATAGCATTCCTCAGTCTCATTCATTCATTCATTTTCTGTAACCGCTTCTCCTGTGGTCCGGGGTACACCCTGGACAATTCGCCAGTTTATCGCAGGGCCACAAAGAAAGACAATCCCTTATTTGCAGACATGTTCAGTTGCTGTTCTTTTTGTTGGATGCTAACTGCTGTTAGCCATTTTTAGATCTCCCAGTTGCACGTCGCATTCATAACACGTTGGCAAAACGTCACACCCCTATCCTGTCCCGCTGGCAAACCGGCTCACTCTTTTTACACACACTGCCACAGTCTCAGCGACGGAACAATAATGATTCCCCGTTCTGCCTTTGTACCTTTTATGCAGAAAGGCGGGGTACAAAGAAGGCGCAGGTGAGGAAAATGACGGCTAATTTTTGAATGGCGAATGTTGTCTTTGGTGCTTTAACCCTTTACAAATAAGGGGATGGCTGGTGGCCTACGACGTGTGTGTCATAAAGGTCAGCCAATGGGCTGGGGTAATTTAACAAAGAGCTTCTGTTGAAGGCACACTTGTCATTACCCATGGTGAAACACCCACTCATGCTACTCAGATAACAGGAGTTATGTAAATAATCTTATGTCTTTAATATTTGTGTCAATATTTTAAGACCAATAACATCTCTGAGTCTACCTTGTTATATATATTGCACAGCAGACAGTCACTTCCTTTATAAACCTGTTTATGGGACAAATCAGGTTAGAGCAGGAAATAGAGCATGTTCACATGTGCTGCAATTAGTCTGAAACCCTCATTTAAATGTAACTCATCAGTAATGAGTCATCTCCCCAACCATATTTTCAACCACGGCTGACATATTTCAAGTGTATTATGTAAGACGTGTTCATTTTTTTAAATTGTGAGAGATTTTCTTTGTTTCTTTGTTGTTATCTGGACTGGGAGCATACATTTGTTTCCTTACCAGTTATTTAGACTTTTAGTAAGGAACCATCTTGTATAGACTTTTTTTTTTTTTTTTTTTACACCAGGATTCTTACAAGAAATCTGCAAAAGCTGACTATATCCAAATGCATTATCCAAATGCATCCAAATGCATGTGATAACTGTGGTGTCCAGCCAGTAGAATGTGTCCAAACAAGATAGACTACCCTCTCTTACTCAAGTCATAATTGTCTGACACAAAGTCACAAACATCAGGCTTAGGAATCTGAGAGGATAATAAAGCTGGTGAAAGAAAAAGACCATAATCAGAGTTGAGCGAGGAGTGGTAGTATTACAAAAGAATGCTATTCACAGAGCAGTTTATACCCTGCCACAACTCTGGCACATCCAAGGCACATAGACCATCATTATCAGGTATAATGTTGTCACCATTGACAAGAAAATCAAGTAAAACTCTAGGTAATGACTTTTATGCAAACCCCAGAGAAAAGCTTGACCTTTAATGTCACATCCGCTCTGTTTATCTTTCACTCACACTGTTATCACAGAGACAACATGCAGCTCCAATGTTCAGATGCTCTCAGCAGCTGATTGCAGTCATCACTGACACATTTATTTCCACCAATTCTTAGCTACATGTTGACAGGTCACACACACAGAAACACACGTTAACAGTGTGATAATAAAGACTCATGACAGTGGGTTAAACTGAAGCAGCAACTACTCATTGAACCTCTGCGGTGAACAACATAAACCTTGATGAGAGGGATCCCAAAAGCACACCGCCAGAGACATCAGTCAGACCTGGCTAAATCATTTTGAAAAATATGACAGCTACTGTAAGATGTACTGGATGTGGGCAGATGTGAGGTTTTGCCTGTCAGAACAATTGGTTGCAGTGTTTGTTTGTTTTTTCTTGTGTCAGTTTAATATAAAATATAGTAGTTCACAACAGCTTTTTAAAACACCACTATAAGGAAACTTCTTTTTTGGATATATGACTCTTCTTTGGTGTGACGCAAATTTCCCAACATGAAAGAAATACTGTCTAAGTCGATCCACCTGAAGACAATCATTCCCTGAGACAGCGTTTGAATGTAGTTCAAATGGGTAACGTAAGTCCAGTCTGACGTCAATGATTCCAGTGAGCAGCAGTCAATGTGGACTGTGTGATGAGGCTGTAGAGGCTTGGCTCGGTAGGGCAGATGATAACCGGCGCTCTTGAGTAATTACAGCTTACACAGGGCTTTAAACATGAACCATCTGTCAGAGTGATTAACACCGAAGCCCATCAGGAACACACATCTGAACATCTAGGCAATTCCTTATGCGACAAACATGAACCAAACAATACTTTGAAACTGTACAAGACGTCTACAGATAAACACATATATCGTGTCTGTTCAAAAACATATGATTGTACTTTATTAGGTCTACTGATCACACAGCCCCAGTGATCAGATGCTTTGTTGTGTTTTAATAAGGGCCAACGATCAAGTACGGAAATATTCACATTAATTTCAACACAACACTGAAATACCTTGAGAAATTTGTATTACCTTGTAATTTCTTAACTTCATGACAACAATAATTACAAATGCCGTATTATATTTTGGATATATTGATTCGAGTCCTTGCTCTACTTTCATCGGCCCATTTCTTTATTGCTTGCTTTCTCCCTCAAACACTCTGAAACCCAGTACCAACAACTTCAACTGTGTATAACCTAAATGTTTAAAAGCACTGCCAACATAGGGCTCTTGTGGAGAACTCCACTACTGGATGTCCTTGACTCCAGGCACATTCTGACATGCTCACATAGCCTCTTATCTGTGTTTTGGAGATTATCATTTCCCAGATTTCCTGGTGCAACTTGAAAACAAATGCATGCACAACCACGCACATACCAGATACACACGTGTGTGAAGAACCGCTCAAGGTTGGATATTGCTATTTTTGCAACCAATGTACAAGCCCACAAGTGCTTAGCTGGACTCCCCGATCAGTGTGGCCATTGGGTGAAAAGTTAACTCAGCTCATTAAAGCTCTCCTGTGGAATCTAGGGTTAATACCTGAGAAGGAGTGAAAGTGAGTGGGGCTGACTGATCATGCTGGTCTAATCCACCAGGACCACAATAATAAAGAGAGCTATCATATTAGCCTTAGGATAATATTCGTATGGAATTAAAAGACTGCGATTAAAAGATTTCATCACCAGTAATGATGGTTCATGACAAGAGGACAAGAAAAACATCTCATTTTGAAGATTGTCAGGATTATAAGGAGATTCAAACAAATCTTTTAGCAATATCAAGTCAGTCTGTTCCTTAAAATGACTGGTCAATTCAATTGGAGTGGAAGCAGGGTTTCCATTTTGGTGGCAGGTCTACCCTTTTGTTTACATTTGGAAAGTGATTGTAACATATGACTCATCCTGATGTGTCGTCTTGTCCGCAGGTTGGCTGAAATCCTACCAGCATGTCTAATGGATTCTGTCTACTGAAGGTAGTCAGTCCTCCAGTGTCAAATCACAGACAGCCCGCAAAAATTGACAACAGTCGGTAGGGTCACAGACAGTGGGAAAATTTGTCCACTTGATAATTCACAACCTGTGCCGTGCAATCCCCTACAAACAGACCTTTAGCTGTCATTAAATGAACATTATTAACAATAGGTGGAGCAACAAGGGAACAGACAGGCAAAGAAAAGCTAAAGATATAAACTGACCTGACTCGGAAAACTAAACTGCTCTTTTTTTGTTCCTAAAAAAGGAAAAAGAAATGATGTTTGACCAGCAGAGTACTTCACTTCCCACAGATTTGAAGCACCAGTTAAAATGAAACATTACATATACACCACATTTACATATGGTGTACAGCGGGGTTCAGAGAGTGAGAGTGCATATGATCAACACCTTGAATGCACTTTCATATTTAGCCCTGCTCACTATTTGCACTGTAATGCATCTTGGTTAATCTGATCCTGATCCCAGTCGAACAGCTGAAACTAAATAGAAAAACAGCTATGCAACTATGTTCTAGACTTTCTGAAGTGGCCATGAATACATGTGAACATATGGAGTATGGGTGACAAATAACAGAAAAAAAACTGATTGAATGAGAGAAAAAAACAAACGAAGATGCTTTGCACTGACATGTTGAACACCAAACTAGTTTATCATAACCAGAAAGAAACCAGCCACCTAATATTGTGGATGGTAATGACGACCTGGTGACGTACTAAAGCTCCAAGTGAGTTGCTACATAGTCTTGGGCAATAAATGGATGACGATAGCGGATATGATAAAAAATTGATGTCGATCACAACAAGCTTTTCCTCCATACAGATAAATCTAACAGACTATAACACGGCAGAAATAAATGTGACAGTCTGCCCCCTCTCAGCCTCACTGCCTGTGCCCTGCCTAGCACTGGGGGGCAGGGTTAGGCTCAAATATAGACAATGGACAAAAGTTAAGAGGAGAGCCACAGAGGAGACAATTAAACAGACTTTAGGGTATATGTTACTGGAGTCAACAACAGCAATGCTCATCCATCAGTGCAACAAAAGGGGATAGGGACAACTGTTGAACAAGCAGAAAACACTGCCCTCAGTAACTTGCTGGCCCTGTTCATCCACACCAAGTTTGTTTTACACTGCCATACAGAACTCATTATACTATAAGCGCTGAAAGTGAGCCCATGTTTTTCTCCAAAGCTGAGGGAATTGTTGACAAAAATGCAAAATGTCAATTATATTGAAGTGGTTTGATTAAGATGGTCTGGAAAATATGAGATCAGTCTTTGCCAAACAAGACGGGAAATACAACAAGCATAAAAAAAGATATCCCTCCAGTGACCTCAACCTCATTTAAATGAGGTAAGCTAACTTATATTGTTATGTTCGGACATATAAAGTATGTTTGTACAGTGAAATGTTTATCATTAATGTAAATTTTGACAGTATATTCTTTTAAATCACAAAATATATATTAATATAATATATATAATGATGTATTATAATAAGATATAATATAATATGATTAAATCTGAATTTTCACATTATTTTTTATGATAAATTATATTCTCAAGTTTAACCACTGAACCCTCAGGTTTCTTCAGGCTTAAGGCATTGTCAGGATGCTCTTTAAACTGGCAGCAAATTGCATATCATGATAAATATCATTATTGATTAACATGGTAACAACTGTCTTGATCATAGTCCAGCCATATTGCTAAAGCTACTGTAGTATATTCGATCTAAGTATACATCTTAAATTCTGGAGTTAAGTAATAACTTATCAAAGGAAGCTCCAATATAAGCCTCTATAGAATCTACTTCTGATTAAAGGTGACCAGGACATTTTGCAAAGAACAGCTAAGCTATAGTTGAACACCTGACTGCACATGACAGTCAGACATACAGAAATAGTGCCAACTTCTGGAGAGCTGCCACGGGACGGGGGGTGTCAACAAATGTAATGGTCAATAGTCCATGTACTTGAAATCAGTTAGTCTGCATGCGTTTAGAAACTACATCACGTGAGACCTGTGGCAAAACTACATTGTTATCACATGTCACAATACAGAGTCATCACACCAGCCAAGGCTTGATCAATTACTGACCAGCAGCACTGGACTGACGACACCTTATTAATATTTAAAGGCAAACCTGTGTTAGCCCAGTTTATTGTGTCTAGCAAGAGTGACAGTCAGTCTACTGAATGCCATGGGAAACATCTTCATCGGACAGCGTATGCAGTATAGTGTATATACAGTGAAGCAAAAATGAGAAAGAAATGCAACAACACTCTTATCTCCCCAGTATCAGCTGTCACCTCTTCTTTAATGTGCATGTTACGAAATCATTTTAGCTAACCATAGTGAAAACTGTTCAGCAGTAGTTAATAACTGTGATTAACCTTGCTAATGCCAGAGGGAACTTCTTTCGCTTTGAACATTTGGTTTCAGTCCCTCTAGGCGTTCAATCAGCTAACGTTCAGCTCACCTGTGTTTGTTGTGATGTGGAAATTCGTTGTTGAGGGTCGTTACTCATAATCTAAACGCATACTACCGACATTGCCTGTGTCGAGCTAATTCCTGTACGGTGTTGGCAGTGCGGATTTCCAGAGCTCATCGTATTAACTTAGCAATAACGGTGTAATCCCGGGCTGACAGCCACTTACAGCAGACAGCCGTTCTGGAAACACAGCGGCTGTGTGCCGTCCTCTCCCTGTCAAGCTGTGTGTTTACCTGCGGGGCTAACGCTACGGCGCTAGCTGCTACAAGCTAACTAGCCTGTCACTGGAAAACAAACTACTCTAACAATACACGCGTCTTTTTGTTCGACACTATCTTACCTCTGCAAACATCGTCTAAAAGGCTGTGTGTGCGGTGGCTCTGGCTAACCCCACCACATTGTAACATGCGAGGATGAGGTTGTGTTCTCGGTTAAAAACGGTCGTATTTCCAATCTCCGTACTCTCTTCGGAGCGTCGCCATGTTTGCAAGGTATGCCTTGGGTGCCTCGTTTCTGGACTTCGCCACGCGATTGGCTGGAAAAACGATGACGCAATACATACCCGTGACGGGTTGACTGACACAATTGCAGCGATAATCACGATTGACTGACCCAAATACAGGAATATTTTTACAATTTGTAGTATTTATATTTACTGGTATTTAAATCAGGTTTACCTAAGAAAAAAAAAATCACTGAGCTGTTTACCTGCAAAGTGCAAATAATCAATACACTTTAAACTGTGATTATTTGCACAGAACTTGGTCTTACTGAACTTGGCCTTCTACAGAAAAAAAAAAAAAAAAAAAAAAAAAAAAAAAAAAAAAAAAAAAAAAACTATATATATAGATATAGATATATATCTATATCTATATATATATAGATAGATAGATAGATGATTAATCTTCAAATATTTTATTCTTAGGAAGGTTAAAGAAATTCACTATAAGATTCTAAATATATAATGCAATTTAGGAAGCTACACTCCCTGACTTGTCTGATATTTATGTGTTCTGTTCAAAAGAGGAAGATAGATGCATTTTTAACAGATTGTATTGCTGTAAAACATTTTAGAAATCATCTTTGATCAAATTGATAATGGCTTAGTTTTTTATTATCAATAGATTTAAAATATCACATGAAAGATTTATCAAATAGAAAAGAACAGAATTTTCAAATGTCTTCATGGTTATTTTTGTATTTAAATTCTGTAAGTAGTAAAGCATGCACAATGTGTTTCTCATTGTTTCGTTTTCCTATTTTATTCATTTATTATTTTTTATACTAATTATTGTTATAATCAATGATATTGATATAAACATTGAATGGAAGTGTATAAAATTCATATCAAACCATTACCATTGTCTGTATTTTTGTATGTTTGTAATGCTCTCAAATAGCAACTGATTGAGTCAATTACAATAGTGATATTTCACTATTTTCTGACATCTCTTATTAGGGTTTACTACAGAAATTAATCTTCACATACATAGGTTTGATGGTGGGTTTGATGCAGTTTATAGCCCTATTCAACATAATGTTGATCTTCCTGACAATAGGGACTTAAGTCAAACAAAATTCATTGTGAAAATGAGAGAAGAAAGAAGAAGAAAGACCTGAGTGCAGCTTGATCACATGGTTGACCAGTGACTACCTTCCAACCGTGGAATAATACATAATACATTGCCCCAATGGCAGCTTCATTAACCCGAGCTTACGCTTCCTGGCCAGGAGAGACCAGGAAAGTGGGATGAAAACAAAGAGGCAGAGACAAAGAATCCCAAAGTGAATGAAAAAGATTTTTTTCTACAAGAGATCTCAGTGTGTTCTGGGTCATGATACCTGTCTCCAGTTGAAGAGAACCAAAGCTGGGTCACATAGCAGGTGAGGATGAAGCAAAATAAAACGTCTGGCTTGTCCATGTCCAGAAGAGCGGAGCACACTCACCAGGGTGCCCATTCTTCTAACACCCAGGTGAACACAAAAGAGACCTCCCCTGCCTTCATATGTTTCTTCTTTCTATTTCTGTCACACACTCACAAAAACAGGCAAGTTATAATAGTAGACTTTATACCCATGCTTTATGAGTTACAAAGCTATTATGAGCAGATCATGTGACAAGCTTATTGGTGTTTTTCCATTCAATTCTGCAAATACACCAAGGATAAGCTGAAGTGATTTTCCATATGTAGGAAATGGGATAACAATGGAATGTTGATAAACCTGATTTGCAGGTTTGCTCATTTGTAACGTGGCTGACATTTAAAACAGTCATAGCAAATACAAAAAGGACATTCTATTTCACACCAAGTCCTCATACCCCCGAAATGCACTTTCTCGAACGGTCTCCAAAGACAGGTTTTAATTTGCGTATTTATTTATTTTATAGTGACTGCACAGACATCTCTCAATCACACTTCCTGACCTATTCTGTTCTGTTCTCTTCTCTTCTATTCACTTCCTGGCCTGCAGTATTGTATCTTTAACACCAGAGGTCGCTATCAGTCCACCACAAACACCTGTAAGAGTGTAGTGGATGCTCTAAAATAATGATAAATGAGGTATTTAATAAATTGTAGAGTAGATGTCAATCATAGTTTTACAAAGACCCACATATATAAAATACTGAGAGGAATTTGAGGTTTCCCTCAAGGATTACCATGACCTGGATGAATGAGAATCTACACAAACACTTTGAGGTTTATTATAGAATAAAACATTTTTGTTGCCCAAAGGCTGGCAATAAATGGCAATGTGTGAAGATATGAAGTAGAGATCATATAAAAGATTGTCATAGGACAGAAGCTCAAATGCTCAACTGGAAGCAGCATATTTAGCCATATTTTGGTGAAATTATCAAGATTTGCCACAGCAACATCATTACTAGTGGAGAGGTGGCTTACAATACAGGAGAGGTTCATTATTAAATTGTTTTATTTTGCTGAAAATCCATTGTAATTTATTGAATAGAAGCTAATTACAGTCACTGCTACTTATCTTTGAGAAAATTGCAACATTTTTACAGACACCTTTAAAACCCATAGAGACAAGAAAGAGTGCTTGACACCATAGAGATTTTTCAAGTCTGTCATAAAATGCTTGTCATGTGCCCACATGAACAGTGGAACAGTTTTTACTTGCTGCACTCATTCACGCTGTTCACACTGACCATTAAAATATCTTTCCATAATGGTGCAGTGGAAAAGCAGCTGCCAATAGTTTGCAAATGCCTTAGAGGTTGTACTGAACTTTTGATTAGTGGTGTCTCTTTTGCTTTTGCTTCTGTTGTGTCAAACATGTAACATTTCTTTTCTCTCTTTGAGATACTGTACTCTGCACCAGTGTGAATTGGCCAGATTGCTGGAGTTCCTGTTTGTATGTCTTACCTGCTTTATTGCCCTTAATTAGAAAAACTTTGGCCAAAGGAGGCCGTATACAGATCAATAATCTAGTAGAACATAAAGTAGCTTAAAGAGAACACTTAAACCACTGTGGATACTAACATGCTACTTTTTTTGGCTGTTTTAGTGATTTTATCTGCTACTCATATTAGACAGTAACATATAATATTAACTCGTTTGCATTTGTTCGATGACCATATGTCAAGTGAGTGAATTTATTTGTCATTTAAAGAAGCCATAAATTTATTTACCAATGTATCAAATGCTTTTTGCTTTGCATGGTAAGCCAATGAGTGACCTGAGGCATGGTTTCCATGGTGGTTTGGCCTGGAGCATGTGGACCTGTGTGTCATAGTTCAGAGGTCAGGAGGTGGAATGTGATGGCCAACAGTAATTTAATGACGAAGGAAATTTGTGTTATAGGTACTTATATTTACTGTTTGAATAAAGACCTCACATCTTTCAAATGTCACCAGTTCAAACACAATAAAATCAGCTTTACCTTCAGCCTGACATATTGCATTTTGGGATTTTATGATATATTTGTAACCCCACGAAGAATGAAATCCTGTGATACTGAAAATGTATCAAGATAGATAAACAGATAAACAATCATCTCACATGGCTTAAGAACTCAATTCCAACAAAAGCTGTCTATCCATATTTTGGCAAATATTTGAGTGTTTTTTTTAACCTACAGATGAACAGTTGAGATGTGTATTTTATGAGAGGATTCTGTTGAATTTTCTGTCAGGGGAGGAATCTATAAACTTTTTACAGCCACCCTGGGTGAGAGATTGATACTCAAAATATATTCTAGGCAGAGCTTAATTTGTAAAGATAGATCAATGTTTAAAGGTCTTCAACTGACAGCAGAAGCAGGAAGAAGATGTATTCATTTGTCACTTGTTAATTATGTGGCAAAATGTGTCCTGAGTTGTTTGTGTGAGTTGCTACTGAGTCTGTGGTGGCAGGGTGACAGAAGGTATATTAGGGGTGACTCTGGCTAAATGTTTGCAGATGAGGGCTCCCAATATCTAATCACCACAGTCACAAGGGTCACCAGGGTAGGCCAGTGAGCCAATTAGCCATAGGCACTGAGGGTATTAAAGAGGCAAGATGGTTACTCCAGGATCAACCCTTTATGGGCATATGCATGTATGAGGTTGCATGATGTGTATGCTCTCAATTGTGCCTCGACCACTCGCCTAAGGGGAAAGTGTGTTTGGCCGCTGCTCTACTGAACTCCACTTAACACAACCTTCTCCCCCCTGACCTCAGGATAATCCATAGAGTCACAGTCCTGGCAGGAGAAAGAGAGTGGACATTTCCTCGTGCACAACAACTGTGTGATTCTAGTGTCGCGTGTGCTTCCTTAGGATTTTATACTGATCACCGTTACACACACAGAATATAGCCAGATAGTTTACTGTCCTTGTGGAGAACACATTTCTCAGTGAGTTACATTTGATCTGATATCACACAAAGCAGATTAACAAGCCACATAATTCCTCTGTACAGCAGAGAGAGGTCCGAAGAATGTTGCACACTAACCACTAGTTAGAGAAGTGATCGAAGGGCCAAATATAGTAATAACAACAACAACAACAACAACAATAATAATAATAATAGTAATAATAATAATAATAATTTCAAGAGTTTTAGAGCTGAGGGTCTTTAAATAAAGAGAAATAGAGTCCATAGGGTCAGGAGCAGGTGAGGTCAACAAAGGTCCACGGCACAGGCCACAAAAGTTTTACTTTTTTATTGATTGAGGTAAGAGATAAAGGTAAGGCAAGTAAAAATAATATGGGGTGATTAATATTAGGAGAGAACAACCTTTTTGACAAAGTAGTTTCTTTGCATTGATCCTATATCAGAAACAAGCACATTTCATCCTTCATATATAAATACATCACTTAATCCATAGGTCAAATATTACTACATGAAAGTCTAAAAAATTCATCCTGTTTGGACTTGTTGACTCACTTGCACAAAGTTAGATAATCTTGCTGGTGAGGCCCCTGAAAATATTTTTAAAGTGTTAATCACCTAAATTATATATCGAACTAACTGGTTTCATTGTTTGTTCTATTCTCATGAACCAGCACAAGACTGTCCTTCTTATTCTCTCACTCAGTCTTTTCAGAGTTGGGTTTATATGGTAAAATAATACAGCCATGTAGTGATAAGGAAGAATTCCACAAGAGTGTTGTGGGGATACCGTGGGCAGGAATACCGCAATGCTTGAGGGAACACTGCAGATGAATATTTCCTGGAATTCTGGGCTTGTGTAACCACAGCGGCAGCTCGTTTTGGGTCTGAACCCAGCTCATTTTGAGACAACACAGGTAGCAGGGCTCTTTGTCTTGTTGACTCCTCTCTGGAGGACGTGAAATGAAAACAATAAATGGAGGGAAGAGGACAAGGAGAGAACAGAGGGGGAGGAGGAAAAATATAGGAGAGGAGGAAAAGGTGCATTTTTCAAATGGTGAATAATTTGTCTGCCCTGACAAGATGCTGTGCAGGACCACTTCCTGTAGCTCAGGTTTCAGTGTGTGTGAGTGTAAATGTGCTTTGGGGGGAGGGTCCACTTCCTCCACCAACTCCTTAGATTTTTGGCCTTAGATCGGTAGAAAACTTGGAAAGAAGACACATTGAAAGCATGACTTACTAAAACATAGGACTCTATGAATGCATTCATATTGGCAATTAATATTTCAGATGGGAGTAGTAGTGTAGGTAAATTTACGCAAAAACAGGTAGCATATTTGTAAAAGAGTAAATAAATGACCTTACAAAGTGGGATTTTATCCTAAATGTTAATAAAAACATGTTTTTTTTTATTCACTATGATTAATACAACCTCTATTATTTCAAAAGCCTTCCCCACATACAGTATTTGTGTTTGGATTTGTGCATTACAGCATGCAGGTGCTGTTCATGTGTGTGGCCTCCAGAAGCAGTGTATGGCCAGTTGTAAGCTAAATAACTTTGTTCAGACATAATGTCTCCCCTGCCCTCTAAATTCACATCAGGCCCACCTTTTAATAGCAGGTTTGATACCGCTGTGGTGTTTTGCTAATAAACCTGTGTTTCTATTGCAACCGCAGTCATGTCGTATAGTTGTGAGGCACTTTCTCTCAACCTTTCTGTCTGTTCAGCGCTTTGTTACAGCTTAGTTTAAAAGAAATGATTTACTGGCTTTATTGATTAATTTCTCTTGTATTATTTTCATGCTCTAGTGTGTGTGTGTGTGTGTGTGTGTGTGTGTGTGTGTGTGTGTGTGTCTGTCTTGGGGCTTGGCAGTGTGTTCTCTGAGGTTTCTGTGGCTGTAGGTAGCGGACCTGTTCACTTAAACACTGTAGCTCTAATGTACTCCAGATGATAAAGCGTTTTTAACTCACAAATGCCGGCACACACACACACACACACACACACACACACACACACACACACACACAAACGCTTTAGTGTGCACACACAGCCGCAGACACACATGCACACACTCCTTCCTTGCATTTATATATGCTTTTGGTCTCAACAAGACCATTTGCCTTTTTAAAATACATGGTGTTACTTTACAATTGTCCTGTTAGTTGTGTGCCATGACTTTAAGTGTGTGCATGTCTGTGTGAGGTGAGTGTTATTGTGTGAGTGTGTGCGTTTATGATGCTTGAAGTTGGCGCAAACCTTCCCAAGCAGCCAAAGGATGAGAATTATGGGGCATTTAGGCCTTTTTAACGGGACCTGGAAAAAACCCCATGCAAATGGTTCATGTGACACCAAGCGCCAGGCTTATAAAACCACACAGCCAACACCTTCTGAGAGAGAGAAAAAAAGTGAGACACGGACAGAGAATCAAAAGCAAGAAAAGAAAACATGATACTGTCATATTAAATGTTTTGCAATGTGAAAAAACACAGACACTCAGTGATCCGGAGCACAATTGGCTTAAAAAATGCTGGCTGGTAATAATCACTACATCGGCAAGACTTTGTTTTCCTGCAGTCCCGACATCTTTTTCTTTGTCTCAACAGAGTTTTCCCTCTCTCTTAAGTGCTGCATGCACTCTTTTGGTGAACAGCAGTGACTACAGAGTGAGGCATGAAGAGTGTTATTGTATTTGTGAGTGGAGGTAAACAAAAGGGGGAGCTTGAATGAAGAGGAGGAAATGAGAGAGGGGAAATATTAAACAGAGAGGAGGAGATTACAGTAAAATGATAAATGGAGACGTGAAGAGGAGGAGGGAAGAGGTGGGGGCATTTGGGATGGGAAAGAAAGAGAAAGAGAAAGGTGGAAAGACAGAAACCGACCACCTCAAAGTAGAGAAGGATTAAGATTGAGGAGGGAGGGAAAAATGAAGGTGGAGAAAGAAAGAGACCACCCCACAGTGAACACCAGAGGGAAGGTTTCAACGTCTATTTTTCTCCCAACACAGCTCCTCTTAGACCAACACTGAGGCTGGAGTTGCTCTTATTGCCAAGTCCCTCTACCCTTGTGTGTATGTGTGTGCTTGCATACCAACTCATGACAGGAGCCCTCAGAGCGCCAGTAAACTACGGCTGTGCTCTGGTTTCTGCTTTCAAAAGAGAAAAGCTTGAAAACTTTATATAATGCGGGATGATGCAACCCTCTGACTGCGTGTGTTTGTGTGTGCGTCTGTGTGTGTGTGTGTGGTGTCAGATGGAACGGTGCCGAGTTGGACAATCCTCTCTACTATTAACACAACGAAGAAACTTACATTTCTCCTTTGAAAGCCACACTCCCATCATTGTGAATGGACCTATGTTGAGTCAAACAATGCTCTCTCTGTAGAAATAACACACAGTGTGTTGTGCATAACCTTGGGGCTTCTCCCGATAGTCCATCTATGCGTGATAAAAGAACTAGTGTGGGTTTCATAGGGTAAACATGGAAAAGCACCTTTCAGTCTCCATCAGTAGACCCCCTAAACTTCCTCATTTTAAACCAGAATTACATATTCAAATAGTTCAAGTCCAATAAAGGAACTCTGTATATGTTTGAGGTAAATTAAGTTAGGAGAAAGAGACCATATGTTTGGATGAACTATACTGATCTTTGATAAAGCGTGTATGTTTATATTTGTAAAGCGGGGGTCACTGTGATATTGTCTGGTATGTGGAGAGTTGGAAGGGGCTTGTGCTTAACTCAATCTGCAGGATAAACAGCCCCGGGGCAGGAGCGCTGTGAGGATTCGTATAAATTTGCTCCCTTCCTCCTGCCCCCTTTTCTTCCTCTTCTCGCTTGTTTGTCATCTCGTTCTTTTTTCACAAACTCCCTCCTCTAATCAGACATGTATTCTTCCTCCCCTGCTCTCCACAATTCATTCTCTATCATTTCGTTCTCCTCCATCCATTCATCTGAGAGGTATTAGTGAACTGAGTGGGTGCTTTGTGGTGGTTGAATGTGATGGCCCGTGGTCCAGCTGGGGGTCGCTGTAGTCTGGGGACAGGGTCAGTTTGATAGATCAGAGGTCAGGAGTGATAGGTGCAGTCGGCACCGTCCTCGGGGGAACGTGTGTGTGTGAGCTCATTATGTTACTGCGCCAGTTTTTGCCCTGACTTCCTTTCTGTCACTCTTCTGTCACTCTATTCCTTCCTGCTTGCTTTAACAAGGCCCCTGACTCTATTGAGTAATGTTCCCTTTCAAATGACTGGCAACACTGCCAAATACTTCCCTTATTACTTCGACTAAGATGTACAACGTTTGGAGGCCAAAGAAGCTCTTTAACAGGCTCAAGGCACATTCAGTCATGTCATTGGAGGGCTATTCCAGTGATTTATCCTTCCATAAAGTTGCAAAAAAATATCAAAATTGATGGAGAAGCTGTTGACATGTCCTGATTTGTAGTCTCTAGTATAAGTTGGATCCTACGATGTCCATTTGATGTCGTCAGGGTTATTTTGTCACTTTGGAGGGCTCCCTCAAGAGCTGCAAAATATGTTGAGCAACCGATTTCACAAGCTGAGTGATAGTCCTCATGATGAGTAAGAAGAACTGTATGTGTGAATTGTCCACTCACACGTGAAGAGCCAATTTGACCTTAAAATGCTGTACCTATTTCATCATATATCGTAAATATGAAATAAAAGATTTTACGTTGTGGAGATTGTAATCACTTACGGACACATCTACAACACAAAACATTTTTGTGTGTTTTGTATTTCTGCATTTTTTTTTTATTCAGCCATCATAACAAATCGATCAGGTAACTCCTGAGGCATTATGAAGATTTCAGGGGAAAAATTGTAATTACATTTATATGATCCCTGCATTCAACAGAAATATGCTCACAATTTCTGCTACACACCAAAAACAAATTACGTTCACTATTTATTCCACCAGTGACAAGTGAGGATGAGGGTTGTACTGATATGCAAAGCAATATTTCGGACCTAAGCAGTACAGCACAAATAAATACAGACTCCAGTGCATACACACATATAGCCTACACATATACACTTACACCTACACACACTCACTGCCTCAGGTTGAGATGAAACACAGATAATTAGCTCTAATGGAAACCAGACTTGCAAATCTCCTTCTCCCTGTGTGTGTGTGTCAGTGCAACTTCCTCTACCCCCTTCTTCTTGTGGTGTTGAGGGTTAATGTAAACCAGCTCCTGTTACCCCATAATGGGGGACTTCATCAGAAGACAGAAGTGAGGGAGACAGAAACCTGAAAGAAGAAAAAAGGAGAGGTAAGACGGGTATGCATCTGCTCAATAAACAGCCAAACAAACAACAGTGTGTGTCTATTGTCAATGTCGGGGAAGGAGAATGCACTTTTACAAAGAATTACAGCTCCTGGCATCATTGAAACACACACAGGTCTGCACCTTTGACTCTTCTATCAGCTTAAGGACTGAAAGCGTGATGATATAAACTGTGATTAATGAGCAGGAGAGAGTGTGTGTCAGTCATCAAAGAATTTATCATAGCACACTTAAATCCAGAGAACCACATGCCTTCACACTGATAACAAGCGCTCATCCCATTACCTTCAAACATCAAAGAAGGTTGGGTTCGGGGGGGTGGGGGGTGTCTCTTTCTCTGGAATCTATTCCCCTGTTTGGTAGGCGTGAGAAATCTCCCTCTGTGTGTGTATAGCCTATATGTGTGTGTGTGTGTGTGTGTGTGTGTGTGTGTGTGTGTGTGTTTCGAAGCCTCAGAGGTGACATTCCTCCGTGTCAGAGCAACAGCCTCAAGTTTAAGATAACATGGCCACGGTGATCTGAGGGTGGGAATTGATTCCCCTCGGTGGATGGCGAGGGCCTCAGGTCAGAGCTGATGGCTTTACCTTCCACACGCAACCCGTGATGCAAAAACACAGTAATGTTCCCATAAAGGTCCCCCAACAACCCTATGGAGAGATGTGGAATACACAATGAGGTGTTAATATTGACCTTAATGTAATTATTTTATGACATGTTTAGATTTAGTTTTAGTTTATTGAAATTATTTATATCGGGGACTATATATATATATATATATATATATATATATATATATATATATTGTATTGGTCTCAAGGAAGAGAAAAGATGCTTTTCACCAGATTCAGCTACTAGCAAATTTCCATCTGTCGTCCCTTGGCAGGTGAGAGAGAACAAACTCCACACACATAGACACACTACAGCATTTCATAAGAGCAGATATAAAATTACATTCATACAATCAGAATAAAAAGAAGCTGTTGACATTTAAAATTTCTGCTGACAGGATTGATCATTTAAAATCCATTTCTTGATCTCATGAGAAAAGAAAATGTAAATCTGTAGAGGTTTTCAGACTGGGAGCTTATGAAATTGTTTGATGGCTTTGGAAGAGAAAGCAGACTGTGTCTCTCTGATGCAGTTATTAGTATTATTATTTATTTACTGTATTCATTTATTATGTATACCTTTAAAAAATATTTATTATCATTATTATTATTTATTTATCTTTTAACTCTCACTAATGTACCGCATTCATTATTACTGTTGTTAATTATTATGTGTCTTTGTTGTCAGTACTGTTATCTTTTGATTAAGGATTAGGAAACCAGGTGGGTTGGGGGGTGAACGAGGGGGGTGTTCATTATAGAGGCATTTTATTTCATTGTACTTTTTGTTTTTCACGATGAAACCTAAAATGCCAATAAAATATGTTTTAAAAAAAAAGAAAGAAGATTGTGCGAGGGTGGAGCCACGTTTAAGGGCACTACAATCTCACCTTGAAGCAGACCTTGAAGCTCTGCTCTTTTGCTCAGACCGGAACCAAACAAAGCACTTCGAAGGTGGAGGAGAGGCATTGTGGAATATCTCATGCACTAAATGCACATCTGAATTTTCAGAACTTGTCCAACCGATATTGCTGTGGTAGTCATGTAATAGCCTGTATTACTTCAGGAATTTTACAGTACTTCACAGTGTCATTGCAAGTATGGGACATTAAAGGTAAGGAAACCTCTGCCCTCTGGCAAATAAAGGTAATAAGATTCCATCTAGTTCTCTAGTCCTAATCCAATCCTCACTTAACAGACAATTCATTAATATTTGTACTTACACTTATTTTAGGAAGGGTGCAAAAACTCAAGTATGGGTGCTATGAGTGGTATATATTTAAATACGGAATATTTTTTTATTTAAAAAATGGGCTAGTTGTGACTTAAACATTTTCTATTTCAACAGAATTGCAAGTATATGTAATCGCTGCCTTCTTATTTGCATTATGACCCATATCCATCCCTTTTATCCACCAGAGCTCCTGGGATATAGCTGCTGTAGCACCTGCAGGAGACTCCCATGCTGACCTGTGGCTCGAAGGACATCTGGGAATATCATGCATGACTCCCACAGCTCCACATTCACCCTATTCAAACAGACCACCAGCTAATTATGGCTTTCCCAGATCCCTGAGCTCAAAAAAATCACTACAGAATAAGTCAGAGGTATGAGATGTTTTCTTTTGCCCCCTCCTCTGTGGTTTAGTTAACTGGGATTCAGCAACAAGCAATGAAAATAAACTTTCTACATAGGCTCAAAGTGCTAAGACTATGGGAAATGAGTTTGTTTCCAAACTTTTCAGGTATTTAAAACTTTTTTGTGTCAAATAAGGACCCTCATGCACCTTCAGTTGAAACTGGGCTGGTAATTATTTCATTTATCAACCTCTATGTAAGTTGAAGTATATAATAAATATCCAGACAACTGATAGGTAACAATGATACTTTCATTTTTTAATTCAAGATATTGCCAAATAATTACAACACTCAAAATGTGCAGACTCCAGATCTATTCAGCATTCTGAGAAATCCCAAAAATAAATAACTTTCAAAGCGGGGTAAAGGAATTTCGAACATGTGTAGAAAAATAAATACAGAAAACTTCATTTGCTGTGAAACATTGTCACAGGGAATGTAGAATGAATTGTCATTCTTTTCTCTTGCGTTTTAAGCAGTTCCTCGGAGATCGTTCTGTTTTTACAACATTCATAGTCGCAGTGGTCTTTTTTCTTCATATCCGTTCTGTCTGTCATAAGTGCTCCCTTGCAAATATTACAGTTCATGCAATGGGAAATATGAAAGTCCCGCTCTCCAATCAGGCCTGATGCACAGGCTCGGCCTCTGTTGTGTTTGGCCTGTTCCAGTCTATCTAAAGGGCCAGCCTCATCCACTCCTTCTTCACTCTGGATAGTCTGTGAAAGAAATATTTGTTTAAAAAAAATACAATGAAATGTATCGTTTGTAGAGCTCAGAATGTAAGATATTTTTTAATGCACTTAAATCCTATGATTAGCAGTTATGTAACGTGGTTGTGAGCTATGGGGTAAGCAATATAAACATGACTATAAGTTTTCAGACAAGAATGCATATCTCTAAAAAAAAAAAAAAAAAGGGGGTATGAGGTAATTTCACATTTGAAGCTAGATGATGAAATCTCCGCTGTTTAACAAATATTGTGCGTAACCGTTCTGTGCTACATGGGACCCACACCCCTTTCAGGAGAATATAATACAGACTTATTGTTCAGAAGTGTTTTGAGGGATTCTGTAACCATGCTGTTTTTAAAAAATTTTTTTTATCTGATGTCAGTGTTAAAATGCGCATAGGGACATTTTGGCACAACTGCAGGATGAGATGAAAGGCGCTCAGCCTACCGTGCTGCACCATCCAGAGCTGTCTACTAGTGGGACGTTGTCGTAGACAGGGACCACGAGCCTCCCATCCTCCAGACAGAGAACGCATAGCTCAGGCGCTCGTGCGCCACGTAGCTGCAGCTGGTCCCCCGCGCGTCCAGCTCGTCGCTCTGCAGAACTTGACACAGGAAGTCGATATACCTGGCCGCCAGCTTCAGCGTCTGGATCTTGCTGAGTTTGTCTGATGGGAGTGTTGGAATGATCTTACGTAACGACGTGAATGCCTCGTTGAGAGACTGCGTTCGTTGCCGCTCGCGAATGTTGGCCATCACGCGCTGTGTCTGTAGGTCATCGAAGGAGGGCTCGGGGCTGCTGCTGCCTTCACTGCCACAGCTCCCTGCACTGCCTCCTGCTCCACCGTCGCAGCTCTTTCTGCATTTCTTCTTCCCGGGGCTTGGACCATTCACGTCTCCCACCTCTTCATCATCCGCAGTCCTCCTTGCCGGCCGCCTCTTCCGCGCGCCTCTCCTCGGAAGAAGACGGTCGGTCTCCTCTTCACTATTGCCCGCACTGTCCATTGGAGGGGAGTCCTCTTCCCGCATCTTATTTTACAAAAGTTTTCTGTGTTCTGTAGACCTCTAATAACTCATGAACCCTAATCAACTGAACTGACAAAATCAACAGACACGCAGGCCTGTGATCAGAGTGTGGGCTGATATGACGGTAAATCTCATGCGCCACAAGGAGGGAGAGGTGTCTGCCAGAATGCGATGACCGGGGCTCTTATAGCGGGGAGCGGGCAGGAGGATTTTGGGGAGCGCTGTGATTGGGTGAGGAGGGGTGTAACATAATACTGCAGGAGAGGCAGAGTTCAAGCTATAATATCAGGAATGGTGTTTAAGACATGCAGGCTCCTTTACACAAGATTATGAAAGGGTTGGGGCGCGGTGTTATTGAAGGTGAAGACTTGACAGTATATGAACTATCCCGCTTCAGAGATGAATCCTTTCTCCCTTCCCCATCTCAAGTTAAGTTATTACTGCCACTATATTTTAGGCTCAACGCTGTATTTTCTTTCACTCTTTGATTTATTGTCTGTTTAAAGTGCATAAAATTAATTTAGACTCTAAATTAGAGGGCCTCGTTTCATGTTCAGACTCCTCTTGGAAAAGAAAAAAAAAAAGTTTCCTTTTTACAAGCTGCTACCATGAGTTAATGTGCATGAATTTGCTTTTACTTAATCCCTGTTGCAAATTAATCAAAGACACTGAGAAAATAACATAAATTCCTCCACAAGCCAGTAGTCTGTTGTGGGCCTCACGTCTCCTTGTTACAGGTCTATACGCTGCTTGAGATTGGAGTTGTGGTGGTGAAAAAAATATCAGACCTACTGAAACACAGGAGGTTGTCACAGCAGGAGGTCTCTGCTCGTAAGCAGAACTGTGGTGTTTATTTTCCCGTCAGCTGCTCAGCGTTGAGGTATGCGCTTAAATGGGTCTGACTCCCGCAGGGATCTGGACACCGCGGCTCAGGTTTAAAAGACGGGCCGGCGCAGGGAGCTCTCGGGGCGGATCCGTGCTCACAGCGGGATCGCTAAATGCGGTGTACTGCTGGAGAGCAATGCAAACATTGAAGGTGATGAAGATGGACGGTGAAGATAGAGTAAGTAAGAGAGAGAGAGAGAGAGAGACTCACACGCAGTCCAAATGGCCACCCAGCTCTGAGGCCTATACCGCGACATAATATGAAATCAAGCAGATACCTCCACATGTGGCTGGAACTAGATCTGGCAACTTTTAGAGGTGGTCTGTGCGTAAATTTATCCATAGGGAGGCCTCACCTCTAATGAAAAATAATTACACACGTGGAGGGCCACATTAAGCCTGGTCCTTTATTAAAAATGAATCGCCACAAGCGCCTTTGGGGCCTGGATCTCCCTGCAATAAATATCTCTGTCTTTCAATGCGAGATGAAGAGCGCATTTTCGTGTCTGTCACTTAGTTAACCTCTCCGGAGCTTGCTTTGTTTTCTTTCATCATATCTCCAACTCAATTCACACCTTAGTGCCAAATATCCCGCGTCATGCAGCGAGCTTTGAATTACCCAATCAAGCAGCTGAACCGTGAATCATTTACACGGGAGACGGTTGATAAGACTTTAAGGGCTAATTAATTTATTTTTTTTTGTCATTATTTTTTAAGGAAAACCTAAAGCTGCTCTAATTTTTAGCCTCACCTGTTCATTGTCTGCATCACGTCGCTCTCCAAGGTACTGAAATAACACACCTGAAGTCTTGCCGTCAACATTTTTTGTAGGCCTAGTTTTTTTCCTATAATGTAACTTATATTAATGTTACTGTTTCAAACATCTAGCCACACTTTTAAAAATGATGCAGCCTTAAAATCGAACAAAAAACAGAGGCACTAATCGACACATAGTCATATACACGGATCTAAAGAGGTTAAATTAAATAATGTGTCTCTTTCTTTTTAATTGTGATGCAGAGCAAAGAGGACATGGATTATCATAACACATGCATTTATTTTAAGACTAAATAAGTCACATATAATTGAAATATTTTGAGGATTTGTTTGAATCTAATAATTTATCTAATTGGAAAAATAATTTTATGCTGTCATTTCTATAATTTGTCTGATCGAAACGGGGTTTTGACACGTCTGTGACGGTTTCGGATATTTCTTCAAGATTTCAGAAACTGACCCACATCTCAGTTTGGACAAAAAAAAAAAAAATACACATCTAAGTTCATTGTTTCAGCGTCTCCCTCCATTCCACTCTCCATGGACTAAAGTTCATCTTGGACTATTTTGACTGTTTTTCTCCAGCAGGTCCGTCATGAAGGAGATGTAGACGATGGCAAGACGGAGTGTATCGATTCGGGACAGTCTCTTCTCGTAGGCGAATGTGGGAACTTTCCTCCTCAGTTCATCAAACGCCTCATTCAGGCTAAACATCCGCTTCCTTTCCCGCACGTTGGCCGCTTGCCGCTGGACCACGGTGATGATCCTCCTCCGTTTGGGTTTGTTGGGATGTCTGTGCACCCCGCGACTGCAGTACCTCGGTGCGCCCATCACCAGATGCTCGGTGCGTACGCCGATTTCCAGGTTCCGGCTCCACGGCGTGTTATTCAGCCGCATCTGGTCGACAGGAGTGATGTGGTCATTATCCACCTGCTGTTTTGGTTCCATAGTGCACCTTTGCCGAAACTCCATCAGATTCACGTCACTGACAAAGTCTATTAACTTGGCTTCCCCCAAGCGGCCTTGCATCCCAACACTCAGTCCCAAAACACAGCTTCACAGAGAATATATCAGGTCCGCTCTTCAGTCAAGCGCAAGAATAGACGCCAGTCAAAGCCTCCAGCATTGGCTGAAATAATTCACCAAGTACACAGACCGAGGCAGGAGAGCATCTCAACAAGTAAAACCAAACGTCTCCAGATCCGGTCAGAGCACATCAGGGTGAGATCCTATTTGGCTAAAGTCCAAGGGCCTTTCCTGCTGTTTTAATAAGTCGCCTATGCCTCCTCACAGCGCGGCATCTTTTCATGCCCACTTCAGCTCTAAATTGAGTCAATTTCTAGCGATAGTTGGCCGGTGAGTGGGTTGAATCCGAGGAGAGGGGCTTTAAAAGGCCAAGAGGAAGCTGGAGGGACCCCCCAATTGATGCACTGTCCTTCTGGAGGCCCTTAATGAGCTTCTGAAGAACGGAGACTCTTGACAGAGGGTCATGCAGCCTTGTTTGCACTCTCTGCCTCAGAGGCTAAATAATGACACTTTTATCACTTTAACAGGCCAGGAGAAGACCAAATAGAACATTCCCTAACAGTCGCCATACAACACACGCTTTTCTGTTGCAAATTAAAGCAAATAACTGTCCGTTCCCATGGCAGGGACTGCTGCAAGAGCCTCTGACTTTACGCCTCCACTGCTTGTCTATTCAATTTTATTAAATTATTAAATGGTTTATGACCCATTATAACGTCGTTAACACATATAATGTCATTTGTAAGGGTTTCTTAATAATAATAACGATAACTCTTGCATAAAGCATCCATAATTGGTCCATGTACCAAAGTTATAATCACATGTTATATCACATCATATGTTATGAGTTTTGATTACAAAACGTTTTAAATGAGCAAGAATCTTTATAATTCTATAACTTGGTCACATGTGTAATATACTGTATGTCTAATCAAGTATTCATTTACTGTTTAAACTCTATGCTTCATTGCAGACAAATACATTGATAAACCACTAGAAATGCTATTTTGTGCTCTTAAAACTATGTCATGTTCTATATACAATAATGTAAGTATTTATATTTGCCTTATAAATACTAAATATGGTCAGTAAAATTATTTGTTGCTGCAAAGTAATAAAAAGAGGTGCCCTTTTTAGCCACATGAATGGCAAATGTTGAAGGGTTGAGCTTTTCATGCATTGCTGTTGAAAATTATCCCACAACTTTCAGCATCAGGTAGTCTGAACATGCTTTGATATCTCATTATGCAAGGCTATCTGAAGTTTCATACTTATGTACGAAAGTGTAGAGTGAAAGTGAATAAGTGTTTGTGTTTTAAACACACTCCAACTTGAGTGTGTCTCCATCCCTCTCTGCTGCTGCTTCTTCTTCCTCATGCTCTCTGTTTTGTGGGCAGGCGGATAAACATGATGGGTCATTCTGCTGGTTGTCCTGGAAACGCTGAGAAAGCACAGCTGGGTGGGAGAATATGAGGTAATCTCACCCTGGGGCTGGTGGGTAAATATTGGTCTTAAATAAGGACTAAAACCCCAAAAGAGGCACACACACACACACACACACACACACACACACACAACACACACACACACACACACACACACACACACACATACACACACACACACACACACACACACACACACACACACACACACACACACACACACACACACACACACACACACACACACACACACACACACAGGGGTTTATCCCATTTCTGTGAAGACTGTAAACACACAGGACAGACCTTCACACAGAGACTCATAAGGGCCCATTTCCTGCTCTGCTCTGTTATTATTGGTCACATAGAGTGAAATTAATGATAGTTTGTGGTGTAAACAGGGGTAGCCTGACAAATACAACCTGAGAGTGACACAGAAATTTTGTCAAAAAGTCTGGAAATCCAATTAAGTTCAGTGGATTTTCTTCATTTAAGTACAGTACAAGATTAAGAGTTTAGAGGGCAACACAGTGGCGCAATGGTTAGCAAGAAGGTTATTGGTTCAAATCCAGACTGTGGATTCTTGTGTGGATTCTCACTGGGTGCTTTTGCTTCCTCCTACAGTCCAACAGGATGCATCAGGTGGATTGGTGTCTCTAAATTGTCCATAGGTGTGAATATGACCGTGACTGGTTGTTTGTCTTTACATGTGTGAGCCTGTCTGGGGTGCAACCCGCCTTTCGCCCTATGTCAGCTGGGATCGGCTCCAGGGATCAGCAGTTATAGAAAATGGATGGTTGGACAAAGAGTTTACAGTCATGCTATTGGCCCAGTGGCTCTGTGAGACTGCACTTCAGCCCAGCAGTCTTTTTGAGCTAAATGCTATCTCAGCATGCTAACATGCTCAAAAAGACGATGACAGCATACAGATTTTTAGAAGCTGTAATATTAACGCATGTAAATCATCTAATCTAGTTTATTATGTGGAGTTAAATAGATAATAAAAGCAGAGTATGCTTTAGGGTGTGGCTACCTTCAGATTAACAAGTATTAGAGTGACCACTGGTTTCAGTCAGATCCAGTCAGGATTTACTCCCAGTACTTGAGGCCTCAGACAAAGCAGTGAGTGACATCACAGTGGGTATTTAGGTGGAAATCCCCAAGTCGTTCGGCTTCATCTTCTGAGGATCATAAGTCTGTACAAAATTCCATGGTCAGTCAATAAATAGGTGTTGAGACATTTTTTTTTAAACTGCATATTTGGTTAATGAAAATACTGATTGCCCAGACTCTTAATTGTGTTATTTGTATTGAGCGAATCTGCTGTAAATCAACCCGAAATATCATAATTCTACAGAATACTTAAGTCCAATTGTATACACATTGTCTGACAACACATACTGCAGCAGATAGAAACTCTTGACACTAAGCCCCCTCTTGGATATTGGATCCATATATCTCCTTAATACCACAGTAAAATCTGAGTAGGAAGCTTGGGAAGAATAGACTTTGAGTGCTGCATGTTGTGAAGCATGATTTAACTAATATCCCATGATTGAGTGTGGAAAAAACCATGGATTTTAATAAGTACTGTGTTTGACTGCTGACAGAGTTGTCATGTAGTATTTTTTTTTAAATACAGAGATCCCCAGAGACCAGTATGTGTCCAGAATGCTGCTCCAGAACAGCCAGAGCTGTTCTCACCCTGTAAATCTGTCTCCCTACTCCTCCTCTGGTTCAGTCCTGAGTGTGCTGTAAGAACACAGCCAAATCTCTCCCACCACCACTGTAAATCTGAAACGAGACACTTCTTTCTCGTTTCTCAGCTTCTTTCTCTCCCCTTGACTGTGTCTCCTCTTCTCTTCATTATTCCCTCTCACTCAGCTGTGTCTCTGCACTCCTACGAACAGAACAACCTTCGATCCCTCTTTGCTTCGCAAATTAATAGAAGTGAGCGGCACAGCTGGAGTGACCAAGTATTTCTTTAATTTAATCTCTAAGCATTGACATATAGTTGTTGTATATTGACTGCAGACACATGGACAGTATATGTATGGCAGAGAGATTATTGTAAGCCTTTCACAACAAAGGCAATGCTGTACTTTATCACAGTCTTTGGAGTTAGTTTGAGAGGAGGGGAGTCAGAGGGAAAGAGGGGGAGTAAAGGAGATGAGTTTAACTCCTGACCTCTGTCACTCTGACTCTCTCAGTCTTTCTCTCCCTCTCTCTCCACACCCTGAGGCTGGCTCACTTGCTCCACCTTTCTCTACATTTTGCCTCCTGATTGGCTGGGCACTTCAGCCAACAGCCAGTCATGGGGTGTTTACACAAGCTGAATGTAGGGTTCATGCTTGTGTGCGCGCATGTGGAAGTTGGATAAACCCCAATACCACATCATATATCTGCTCGCTCCCCTCCCCCAGTCCTCCCACTCTTTCTCCAGACCTACATCTTCCACTACATCTCTTCCACTCGCCAAACCGCACGCCTTCAGCTCCTCCTTTCCGAATGGCCCTCCTTCTCTTAATCCAACCACTCAAACCTCTTAGCTCTCCCTCTCCGTAGCCACACTAAAAACACACACACCCATGTCAGCACTTTGCCTCGGCTCACCCCGGCCCCCTTCTGCTGTCTGACTAATGTCTGTGTTTATTTTCTGAGAAAAGTTTACCCACTCTTTACTCTGTATTTAAGGGTGCCATGTTTCATTTGTTTTGACAGTCATATTTTCAACTCCGCTGTGTGCTGCCAGGAGATTGATGCCACTCTTTGATGATGATGATGATGATGATGACTAAGATCATGGACGTGGATATCTGCATGCAGCACATTTGCACCGTAAGCCTGTCATCTAAATCAGTGTGCTCTTACTTTTGATACTGACATTATGTTTGTTCACAAATGAGACTGAAGAGGTAGAGCTGCCAAGTATATTTTTATGTGTAATTCTGTTAAAAGACAAACAAACCAACCAACAACCAAACAGATGCTGGTGAAATCATAACATTCTTGGCAGAGGCACACAAAAAAAAAAGTTAAATAAATTCATTTTCATATTCCCAGATGGATTATTGATCAGAGACAGTGCTGGGAGGAGCCTTACTTCAGCACCCCCACAAGTAACACAGCATCTAATGGCATCCATATTAAGTTTGTCTTGAAGTTTCTCAAAATTAGTGAATTCTGCCCCGTATTTGGGGGGGCAAGACTTTAATTTTTTTTACCCCTAGGTGTGAGCTACCTTATTCCACAAATACACTCTGGCTGAGGTTTCAATACTTCTTCTCTGAAAGAAAGATAAAGAAGTAAACACAGGTGTAGGTTTTGGACTTGGAAGACTTAGAAACCCACTGCGGCAGTCATTTGCATTCATCTCACTGTAAAACTGGGAGATGTTTGCGCCTTTCATTTTATGTCTATATTTGTCATAAAGAATATTTGGAGTGGAATGTTCAATGATCAGGGGAGTGTCTTTCATTTTTACATCAATTTCTTTTTAAGTGCTTTTCCAGCAATCAGCTCTAATGTACACATCATCAGTTGGGCCACCCAGGTTTCCCTTTCCCTTTATCTTTCCCTTTTTTTCCTGCCTTCTTTCCTGTACCCTCAGCTCTGCTCTGCTGTTTCACGTGGCTGTCATGAGAATATAATAATGAAATATTTAGTTGTGTCCTGGGTATCATCCTCCAAAGCTACAGGACTAAATGTGAGATAATTTTTTCCACAGTCCAAAGGTTTTTTTTAATGCCCCCTTTTCGCTTATTTATTTTTCTGTGGTTTTGGGAGGTTGTGGCTGAGAGTCTGATGATATGCTCTGTGTTTTCCTCTTCTTACCCCTCCCCTCATTACTCCTCTTTATATCTCTGCTTTCCTCTCGATTTATATGCAAAAGGTATTGGGAGTGATAAAACGACATTTTTCTATATTAGCTTGTTGTTCCATAGTAAATCACAGTGTTCACTTTCACATTTTTGTGTGTGCTCATGTGATTTGGCCTTATTGTTCCAATATCAACCTTGTCCCTGTGGATGATATTGTCATAAATAGAGAGATTTCTTTTTAATTTAACTTTTTGTCCTTTCTCTACCTTATTTCCCCAGTGCTTTGGGTGTAGGAGTTACAGTTTGGTCTGAACACTGTCTAGACGTCTATGAACCTCCCATTACCTCCTGATTACAATGAGTCCTATTAATCTCACTGGGCTTGCTGACCAGGGCAGAGTATGCATGCACACACACAAACACACCTGTGCGCACACAAAAAATGGAAAATTATAAATAGCATTAGGCAAAATGACTAGAGAACGTGAAATGACTTATGAACAATGTGAATGCATAAATATTACATAATATCACCATGGGATGTTAGTTCCAGAGAAAAGCATAACTCTAAGGAAATAAATTGTAGGCCTATGTATGCCTCCATAGATTAAAGGTGTAGTGGTGGGAACGTATTCAAATCATGTGCAACAATACAGAAAGCTGACAACAAAAATGAAACTTTTACATTCAAAACATAAAGTAAATGTTAAAAAGAAGCCTTCCTGATGGTGGATGATAATAGGTCACCATACTGGCATTAATGGAGTTTATAGAGAAAATATATACTGTGAGAAACAATGGATATCCTCAATACAGTGTGAATATTACTTCTGTGTATAATTTACAATTAAAGCTGGTTAATGTGGCAATAGAATGGTTATACATACGAACATGTAACAATATCCATCCATCCATTTTCTGGAGCTATTGCTTGAGTTTATCCCAGCTGATGTTGGGTGAGAGGGTTCACTCAGAGAGAGAGAGAGAGAGAGAGAGACCTATATTGCATGTTTTTGGTGCATCAATATGTTAATTTAAAAGTAATTAAAAGTAAATAGCTCAGTCAAGGAAGTTATGTTTTCACCTCCTTCGTTTGTTTGTTGGATGGTTTATTAGCAGGATTCCACAAAAATGACTGAATGGATTTCCATGAAACCTAGTGGGAGGATGGGTCTTCGGCCAAAATAGACCCCGTTGCATTTTAGTGCGGATCCAGATATATGAGGGGATCCACCAGAGTGAAATGTCCCGCTGTTCCAAATCCAATAACCTTAAATTATGGTTATAGGCCTATGAGTTTGATTTTCGGCAAGGCTTGATTGAATTAAAGAAGATTTGTGACCCAATGTGACACATGCACAGAGGTCAGATTACCAAACTGTTCCGCAATCACAGGACTTGTTGGAAGTACCACACTCCTCTATTATCTGATTTTATTTAATCAGTTGTTTCATTAACATGTTCCCCCCTGAGGTATCTTGCAGATAATAGGTGTTTGAATTCAGACAAACACAGACATAGACCCAAACACAATTCCCTTGAGTAAAATGGTGTCACAATTAACGCCCGTCTGTCGTCTCCAGGGTTACTGAAGGGAGGATTGTGGGTGTCGGGTGTCATGGAAACATACTAACTATGAGAATCCAACTCACCGACCAACCTAAAGTAATGTTTACCTTTGGGGTTAATAGTGTGTGTGCATGTGCTCTTGCATACGTTTGTGTGGACATTGATCTCTTGGGAAAGAGTTTAAGGCTTGAGCCCGTCAGTGCAGCATGGGCTCTGTGCCTACCTGAGGGAGCATAAAAAACGGAGAAGCCAAGCAGAAGTGCCAAAATTCTTCCAGAAATGCCTTTGAAAATACCATAAAGGGATTTCATGGATGTCAGTCGGCCTGTGAGAGATGGGCTTTGCTACGATGGGCTGTGTTGGAGGATATATGGCCACAGTTGCATGGCTCTGACTGGTGGAATACTTAAGGTTTTATGACCTGCTGCCATTTGGGCCTCTGGGATAGAGCGGAGTGCTGACCACGTAACTAATTAAGCCTGGCAAACGAGGGTGTTCAAGGATGGGGATTTGTGGATTGTGGGTTTGTGGATGTGGTGTGTCTGCATGAGTGAATGACTCAGTGAGCCAGTGAGTGTGTGGCATGGTGTCTTTGTGTGTGTCCTGAACCTGGAGCGTTGCGTTAGGGAGCCGTTTCTTCTCAATAAAGACTTGAGGGGCTCTTTCATGTGGGAGCATCCAGGCCAGGAAACTATGACATATAAGATACTAAGCCAGTCCCCACACACATTCACACACACACACATATATCAGTGATGGCTCCTTGAGAGGCAGGACTCTTCCTGCCTCAGAGCTTCACGAATAGATAGTCTGGCCTGCCCAACACTCAACAAAAACAAGACTCCTCCTAGGGGCTCATCCCTCTTGCTCACCCTCTTCTTGTCTCCATCGGAGTATCATGAAGATAAACGACGGTGTCTAGATATAAGAGTCCAGTGGCAGCGCAGGGAAGGGAGGGTGCATGGGGGGGGTTAAAAGTGGAATGTGTGTGAACTGTACACCGCCTCCAATAAATCAAGGCGAAAAGGAGGATGGGGAGGAGGAAGAGAGAAAGCAGGATGGGGGGAAAGGGGGAGTCTGTGTGAGGGAGTGTTGGAGAACTGACGAGATTAATGAGCGATGATGAAGGGAGGGAGTACAGGTGCAAGAGAGGTGCATGCAGGCTTGGGCTGAATTTGTGCAAAGGGGGTGATAAAGGCAGAGGGAGATGAACCTCTCAGATAACTGTTTGTAAATCTGTTCATATTATGATTTCAAGTTGTATATGTTATGTGTGTTTGTATGATTGAGACAGTGGACGCTGCATGATCTGAGGACAACTGAGAGTACTCTGAGAAAAAGATCCCCTCCAGACAAACATTGAGTTACAACCAAATAAGACGTATGAATATGCCAATTTTATTCATTTCTGGACATTTCCTACTTCGCTGAAAGTCCATTCTCAGTGTTTTTGCATGGAGACTTCAGGTGTCCCCATCACACTATTGAAAGTTGAATATAAGACCAGAATTGGCTTCCGTGTCACATGTTGTGATGTCACAAATGATGCTCTTAGGCCGGCCTCTTAAAAGACAAAAATCAGTAAGCACAGATAAACTTTCTTCTTTCAGTGGATGAATACGAAAACAGCTTTATATGATCAAATTCTGCACAGTGAAGCTCAAACATTCGACTGTAGGAACAAGAAGAGAAACTTCTTTTTTTTTAGTGGGGTGGGGGCAAAAGCACTTTAAACTGGAGTCAAACTCCTTTTGAAGGCTAAAATACAAGTAACATGAGCTTGAACTGTTTGTTATGGGTGTGTATTCTACTGGACGCAGGTTTCAATGAGTCATGCATTAAATGCACATATTATATTTCAGTGCCACTTAAAGAGGGCATACAATATAAATGGTTCATAAGCTGTAAATACATGTTAATAAATGATCAGTAACTCATTTACCAATGCTTAAAAACAGTTGTAAAACATAATAAATAACTTTTGGGGTGACCGGCTGTAAAAAAAAAATAAAAAAAATACTGTTCGTAAATCATTAATAGTTCCACATTTAGAGATGTATACACTTGCTTGATGAGTTTGAGAACGCCCTATTACTCTAAAAATAGACCATTTCTGAGGCTGACATCAGTGGAGAGGCAACCAGCAGTTACTGCTACCAGCTAAAAGTGAGTCCAGCAGATAACCACCGGTTAAAACATCAAAATGTTGTATTTTCATGAGATATAACTTCTTGATAAATGAGTTTCACCACTGGAAGGCATACTTGAACTTTTGACAGTCAGGCTAGCTCTTGGGCTTTATGCTAACTGGTAGTAGCTTTATATTTACCAGGCTGGCATATGTGGTAACAATCTTCTCATCTGAGAATAGAGAATCTTTCCCAAATGTCAATTCAAATTTAGGGGGTTCCATAATCCCTCAAGTCTGCAGTTACATTAATAAATCAGTATCAAAGGCTTTTAATTAGGAGGCACAGATATGATCAGGTGTGACAAATGAGGATGAGCCGAGTTAATTGCAGCTCCTTATCTGCCCTCTTTAGACAGCCTCGATAAGCTCCAACTCTTAGCACCTCACAGTTTATGAGACTCCCCACTGAGAGGAAGGGGGTGGGGTAAAGAAAACACAAAGATCTTTAGCCGTCTCTCAGCACTTTATCACTTGACAGGCACTGGTCAGCGTAAAAGAGTCAGCATAAAAGAGTTTGTGTGAACTTGCCATGAAAAACAAGAAATGGTCATTATGGGGATATTTAGATTTTATGTGATCAGAAATCAGACACAAACGATTCTGAATTAAAAATGGAGGCAGCGACATTGCGAAATACAGATCTCTTTTATTTGGATGAAAACTGAATATCTGAATTAAATTGAATTTCCAATATCTGTTTGTTTTCCGGTAAAGACAGACAAAGCCCCTCCATATGAAAACTGTCACTGCAACACTGAATGGAAAGATACACACAGATGAGTAATGACTGCACCATTTCTCACTGTGCATGATGCATCTCCAGGACACAGTGATTACTGGAAATATCTGGTCTTTTTCCAAGACTGCTCAGAGGCACAAGAGGCAAAAGAAAAGTAGTGTCTTAAATTAGGCTTAGCAGCTTTAGTTGTCTAAACTTTTTTTCAGTATCAAAGCAGGAGAAAATGTACCAAAGGACATACAGAGTATTAATATCAATTTTTCCATTTGGCTCAGTAAATTGAAAGGCCAAAACCTGGCCTAAATACTGTCAGTATGAAGTTTAAGAGAAGACAGGAGGGAAACCTGTGTTTTTGCATCACCAGAGCAGATGTAGGAAGCAGTTTTGCTCCCCCATCAGGCAATCTAGGGGAACTGCAATCCAGTGAGGGCCGATGTGTCAAGCCTGTCTCGGTCCTCCCATGTGCTTTTCCACTATATAAAATGTGACTGTAGAAAGGCTCGCTCTGAAAGTCTGAACCTCTTTTTAAATCATTTTAGAGGAGCTCAGACACACCCACCAGAAATCTTGCTTGCTAAAAATTGCGTCTAATTGTTAAGGCACAACAGTATTTTCCTCAATCATTATACACAATTAACCTGAATATTGTTAAACAAAATATTTTCCCCAGGTAATCTGCTCAATGCTGCTTCTCCTCTTCTTTTTTCCTTTTCTTCAACTTTGGTTTAAGATCTTCCTCAATATTAGATATGACATCTGTACCAGTTTCATGTTTCCTCTTTTTACTTGGCTTGTCACTCAGGTAACCGCTGGAGTCACTGCCATGGACTTCCATGGGGGACACCTCAACCTCCTCCTCCTCTTCTTTCAGACGTTTATCCTTTTTCTTTTTCTTCTTCTTTTTCCCACCAGCTTCATTGCCATTTGTTTCACCCATTGTTCCGTTCAGCTCTGGTGTTGTGTTGCCATCCAATTGGCAGGAGGGTGTGCTTGTGAACTCCACTTCTGCCTCCACCTCTTTGACTTTGTCTTTCTTCTTTTTCTTCTTTTTTGGGGGCGGGTCAACAGATTCCTCTGTGGGTTCTGGCTTCGGTTCTATTTCTGGTGGTTCCGGCTGGTCTGCTGTGACAACGGACTCTGAGCTCTCACTCATAGCCAGCAGCTCCTGCACCCTGAGGGAAATACAGACGAAACACAATAATCAATCAAGGGTTTAACAAACCTTGATGTTAAACCCTAGATACCTTCACAGTTTCATTTACAACATAATATAAAAACAGTTTCTACTACAAAAATTGTAAAATTAATGAAAATGTAATTCAATATTTGATTTTTTTTCCCCCAATATAAACTTTGTGTGTCCAGTGTGTACAACTTTGAGGGATCCACTGGCAGAAATAGAACATAATATTCTTTTATGGAATTAGAACTGGTATCAGGTATTCATCAGGTATTGGTCCAATAGTGGCCTTGTGTATGTAAAATTATTGTGACACTGTGCTGCATCCTAGTGCTCTAACATGGTAAAATACAGGCACCACCACCATCCCACCACTACACAACTTGCCTGGTCCTGTCCAGTCGTCCTCTGATCAGTAGCACCCCCACAGTGTCAGCATCCAGTGCAGTCACCTCAAATTCCAGTTCTGTTCCGACTCTCGGCCCCAAGTCCCGCCAGGTTTCCACAGGAACAAGGTGAGGTTTGGGGATGCTGGCGTTGAAACAGCCATGCACCAGGCAGCCCACGTGGCCTACTCCTAGTTTATTCACCCTGCCCTGTGATCAGAGACACAGCAGAATAAAATAACCAAAACATCTATAAACATGCATGAAATGATCATGATCCCCTGATGCAGGTGCATTTTAAGAAAGACAAAAGCCTATAACTGAATTGATAATGACTGAGGGACACAGCTATAATCTCATATGCCTGAACCCTCTTGCAGAAAGTAACTTGGTTGTTCGATAGTATTTAGCAATACTATCCTTAGTCAAGTACCTACACCATAGTTAGTCAACATGAAACAGTCATATCCCCACCAGAGGTATGTTTTTTTTTTGTAGAGAACTTAAACTTAACAATATTTTAAGACTTGCTGATGTGGAATCAAAACTGTCCCTGTTGAAATTCTTGTTAATTTCATATCTGAGAAAAAGTTAATTTTCCAAAATCCAAATAAATAAATAAAATGCTTAAAATTCCTCAAATATCAAAAAGCACCTCTTTACGTACACATCTCCCAATACATGGGAGATGTGTACGTAAAGTTTCGTGAAAGAATATGGAACACTTTTTCAATTTTGCTCCGAAACCCTCATCTGAGGACAAATCCCACTTTCGGAATGAGGCTAAGGTAAATTTGTGAGCAACTAAAAGACAGACGAATGGAGATGATACGGGGATGATAAATGTGGGCCAGTGGTAAAGGTTTTCCTAATATTTACTTGGTTTGCATGGGGCTACTATTTTGCAAGGTGTACTAGTCTGAATCATTTTTGGACAAAAACGCGGTACTCGTGTTATCTTGAAGAATGCCAAAATCATAAGCTTGCATAGGTCCTGGAGGGTATATAACAATTATATCATCCCATGATTCTTCGATCACAAGAATGGACGATTCTGCATATATTTTTTTGTTTTGTTTCTTCCTGAGCCCTGTTCATAGAGTACAGCAAAGCCAGGGCACACGGCAAAACTAAGTAGCCACTCTGCATAACAGAATCTATCTACTAAGTGCTGTAATTGTATATCTCACCAGCAGTTTCTGTCCTTTGTCGGGCTGAAAGACAATAAAGTTTGCCTCTATGTCCATGTGGATGTAGCCACTGTCATCATGGATGTCTCCGTGCCGGCCTACTATCCTGATGTTGTCATACGCCAAGGGCACTCCTTTTAGACTGCAATAGGCAAACAGTTCATGCTAAATTAGCTTGGTGGGGAGCCGAACAGTTTGATAGAGAACACATCATATGATACACATTTATGGTTGGTTACACATATATGGATGAAATATAGCGTGAACGCAGCAAACAAAAAAACAACATAAATGACTATAACCGTCAGGACTTTGTAGTGGAGGATTTTTACTTTAAATCATTGACACTTAAATTTAGGTAACATCTGAATACTTTCTCCACCACTGACAGAACCTAGCCTTGTTCTAACCTTGCATTACGTTAGAAATGGCTGACATTGGTTATTGGACTTTGTGTGTGATCGTGTCGTGTACCGTCACAGTATAAATGTATGGACAGTGGTAAACAAGTCGTGTAAAATAGCAGTAAAATGTCTCGTTACCTCTGTGAGAACTTCAGCAGCTCTTCTCCCAGCTCTTGCTGTATACCTGTCTTCTTCTTGTTCAGATACATGGGCGGCAGGCTGATGTGTCTCCGGTGCGTGTTCATGACTAAACACGAGTACGGCGCTGACAGCAGCTCGGAGGCGGCTGCGAACGACGGGATAGAACAAACAACCGCGTCCACATCTCTGCACTTTGCAGAGGACACAGCCGTTTGGTCTGAAGAACTGGCGGCAGTCACCTCACCGGACATTTTCACACGTTTTTGGTCGTCTTCTGCATGGTCGAGGTTCGCCATGTTGTTTACGAAGACCGGAAGACGTAAGAGAGGCGATTTCCGCTTTGAAGAAGGCTGCACTGCTGTTAGATAACTCAAAATATTCCTTTATATCGCCACCTGCTGGCCATGATGCGAAATGACAGCCAGCCAGACAGCCAACTGTGCAAAGAAGTATCACTGAACACCAATAGGTTTTCCAATATATTGGGAATTCTGATCTTAATCTTAGAATTCTGACTTCATTTTCAGAGTTCTGACTTTATTCTTAGAATTCTGATTTCTTTTACAGAGTTCAGACTTTATTCTCAGAATTCTGGCTTTATTCTCAGAATTCTGACTTCATTTTCAGAATGCTGACATCATTCTCAGAATTCTGACTTTATTCTTAGAATTCTGACTTCATTTTCAGAGTTCTGACTTTATTCTTAGAATTCTGATTTCTTTTACAGAGTTCAGACTTTATTCTCAGAATTCTGGCTTTATTCTCAGAATTCTGACTTCATTTTCAGAATGCTGACATCATTCTCAGAATTCTGTCTCTCACCATGAAGCTCCTGTGGGGGATGGAAACACATTGCGCCTCTGCACGACTCAGTGCAGGTGCAGTCTCATGTTACATTCAAGTCACATCACATTTACTGTTTTCCCACTTCCGTTTCATTCAAGTAACATCAGAATTACCATTTCTCTCCTATAAATAAGATTTTCATTGACATCCAAGTTGCATCAAAAGTCATAAACATGGGGATCCTTCCCACCGTAAGCTTCCCTCCCACATGAACTGTAAATTTGTTTGGGAGTATTGACACATGTACTAATAAAACACAATATCAACTAACATAATAACGGATGGTTGGTACTGCTTTATTACCTGATTTTAAGCCATGTCTGGAAGAGGAACCCTGTCAAAATCTATCCATCCATCCATTTCTTTATCCTTTGCAAGGTTGCAGGGGTTCTGGAGCCTATCCCAGGTGACATTAGGTGGAGTACACCCTCGACAGGTTGCCAGTTTATCACAGGACTGATACACAGATAGACAAACAACCATTCACACTCACAGTCACACTTGAATCAGTGGAGGTTGCTTTATCACTGCAGCTCTGGACATCTGTGCCAAAAGGTTGAGCAGGTCGTAGGATGCAAATTTCCGGTACATTTTTACAGTGTATTCTCAAAAGAGGGTTGTTCTGTGTTCTGTTCTTACCTGCCATGACACAAAAGATCATTAGGGTGACCTGAGGTGTCATTTAGTGCAATTAGTTTACATACTCCCACCCACACACACACATATACACAACTCCATGCAGAGCAGACCTGGTGTTCTCTGGTGTTCTCTGGGGTGTCATGGTCCACTCCTGCATGTTGTCACAGTCATAAATCCATTGGTTTCTTAGTCAGCAAGAGCAGCCCCCACCCCACCCCCACTATAATGAGGTGGTGAGTAGCATGAGAGCAACTGTGTGTGTGTTTTTCCTTGATCTCTTATCTTTACAGTGCGATGATTGTGTGAACCTCAGGGCATCGCTGTGTTAAACAGTGGTCTCATAGGAATACACTGACTTCCTAAATCCTGCTCCACATTGATTATGTTGACATTGTGTTGCATAGGTTTTCAACGTGTTGTACTATACACTTAAATATATGCATTTGTTAAAAAAAATACTGGGTCCACTGATTAAAAACCTTACCAGGTGATTATAAGCTGAGTATTACCTCACAGCAAACACTAAGAGAGACATGCAAACAAACACACAGACACACTAATACATACATTCTGTACACTGTAATGAGAAAGGCCTGATTTGAATATTTTTGGGATTATAAAACCAAATGAATGTTGCTGCTTGCTTTGTATGCCTACAAATTAATCTCTCAAACATAGCTGCAATACAAATATTACGTAGAATATTGCACACAATTCCACTGAAATAATCCATGCTACATAAATCACTCATATCTGTCATAGTTTATTTACTTTTATAAGAAGCCTTTATAAAAATATGTTTGATTTATAGGTACAGCTGGATTCCTGATATACAAGCAGGGATATACATTACAGTACATTGTGCATCACTGTGTTTTCATGTCAAAGCATTCCATTATCCGATGATACATACAGTTAACTGTAGGCTATCTCAATATCTGCATTCCTTAAAGCCATAAAAGACAGAGAGAAGAATAAGGACATTGTGACTCAAATAGCAGTAGCTCTTGAAAACTGGTGAATCAGCTGCATGCATGGCTTGTGCTCATCACTTCCAGTCATTTGACTGGATTAACTCTATCCTTTCTCGCCATATGATCAGAGGTCAGATAATGTCACGCAGATGTTTGTCACCTGAATTATCACTCAAACGGTAGTTCTCCATCCTGGTTTGAATCTGTGTTTGCATAAATATTCAGAGGCACAAATTCCTCCTTGTTATTTGTCGATATACTCCAGCGGTGAAGAAAAGGGTTCCGAGGCAAAAGACCTGGCTTCACTCCCTGCAGTCAGGATATAGTTACTGTATATGCAGCAGGATATGTAGAAAGAAGTACATGCTGTATTTGTCATCTGACAGCAAGCGAGTCATGAACTGTTTCTGTTTCAGTGTGTGCCCTGGTCATATGTCATCATGGTGATGCTGCGGTGTGTCCGTTGTAGGAGATCTGAGGAATGCCGTTACTGGAGTTGTCCAGGGTCTCCTGTTAGAGGACACCCAAAAACACTTGATAGCTTAACAAAAACTTCCCAAAATACAAACATTAAAATCAGTCATACATTTCCCAACAACTGCAGAAATAAAGGCCATACTGCAGACCAAGCTGACCCACAGGAGGTTCTCCCTTGCTGTCATGTCTCACCTTCTCAGTCATCTCGTGGGAGTGGTGCAGCGAGTGTTCCCTCTCCAGGAACATCCTCTGCTGCTCGGAGCTGGCCAGGCGACAGGTCAGCCACGTGGATAAGGTACAGGACGAGATCCCTGGACAAGACAGGAAAAGGGAAACCATGTTGGAGAAACAATGGAAGAATTCTTTAATTTAAAGAAAGAGCGATTTCTAGGGTGGCCGACAGGGGCAAACGAGCTGCAGCTTAAGAAAACGCACACGGAAATAGACAAAACACAAGCAAATTAAGGAAACGTCATCACTTTGACAACACATGGAGAAACACATTAGGAAAACGCACTGCAAGAGCCACAACACAACACATTAGGGAAACGAAAATGTGCTGCAAAAGAGCTAACGTTATAATCACTAAATAATGAGAGAGGTTACGGAGGCTACTGTGTTGTGGTTTTTGCAAAACGTTTGTCCCTGTTGGCCACCGTAGATTTCCCATCTTTTGTTTTTTATATCTTTTTAGCCATGCTAGTGACATTCCTCCAGGATGGCAATGTTGGTCTGTTTGTAAATCAGTTTATCCACTAGTTTTGGTCAAAAGTGACATAACTCAATAGCTATCAGATAGAGTGCTATAAAATTTTGCACAGACATGGTTGGCCCTGAGAGGATGTAGCCTCCTGAATTGGTCACCACCATCAGGGCAAGTGTTAGTGTCTCACTAACTTGGCCTATAAGAAGGGGAAATATGGCACAGGCTCTCTTTAGATGATCCCTTAACTTTTCATCTGGTGCCACCATCATGTATTTCAATTTGTAGTTGTTTTTAATAATTTTTGTTTTTGTGTATGGAATGAAAATTAAATTGATATTGAATCTCGAATGAAAACCTTTACAAAGACACTCTTTCAACACTCCTATTATGACACATTACACACGACACATACAGTACAGTAGACATTGACTGTAGTATTCAGTTGTGTTGCACTGCATCAAATTGTGTGTCCTGTTTTGTTTACCCAGACAGGCCAGCGTCATGGCGGCCAGATGGATCGAGTGCATGGAGTCAGGTCGTTTGTTCAGCGCCCGAACAAACTGGAAGTTGAGGATTCCACCGATCAGACCACAGATACAGCACGCTGAAAACAGGATCATCTGAGGGACCGACAGAAAGGTTTATGTTCACACAAACGACAGAATTGATATCCCATCAACAAAACTGAAAACAAATGGATGAAATGTGACAGCATGGAAGAGATACATGTTATTATTAAGCTTCCATCTCCATCATTCTGCTGTTTTCAATGCCGGCTCTGCTCTGATGAGGAATGTGTATCAGTCAAAATAAATCTAATTTCCAATTAGAAAATTGGATTGCTGTGAAAGCACGCTGTCTCTTCTAGAAATATTGCACAGTTTGTGTATATGCTTTCATCACTCACTTGCTGTACTCCTGATTTCTCATTTTACCTGCATTATCCAAGGAATCACATTTTATGGATTACTTTCTTAGAATTGTAATGAAAACTCACACGTGTATGAGAATCTATTTTTTTTCTGACAGGATCACATGGACAAATGATTGCAGTTACATAACTTTGTAATCAGAAAAATTAAATCCAATTGATTGAAAACTACTCTCCGCTAAAAAGGCTATGCACATGCGCACGTGTGTGTGCGTGCGTGTGCGTGTGTGTGTGTGTGTGTGTGTGTGTGTGTGTGTGTGTGTGTGTGTGTGTGTGTGTGTGTGTGTGTGTGTGTGTGTGTGTGTGCTGTGTCTGGGAGTTCAGGTTATCTTTCACTGCTCTCAGTACAGATGCCTTTAGTGCCTTTAACCGAATGGGAAAAAAAGCATCTCCAATTTCAGTCATTACCCGGTGAAGTGTGGAAAGCGGCTGGCAGGAGTCTGCAGCTAAACCAACCTAATGTAATAATCACCCCACAGGCTGACAAGGAAAGAGGGAATGGAAGGAGATGAGGTGGGGAAGATGGAGAGGCTCAGAGCATTGAAACGACTGGGAGATTGAACAGTTAGAGAGGAGCGATGGAAAAGGGGATAAGGCACGAGGATAAAGATGGTGGCAGAGACAATAGGTGGGGATGGATAGGGTGAGACAGAGGGAGGGAAAGGTTGAAGGATGTCTCTGTTACAGCAGATTGTGCTGACATTGATCCATCATTAGTGCTCTCTCTGCAGGAGACAGAGAGAGTCAGATAGAAACACGAGGACTCTGACATACAGAGTGACTGAGAGGCGATCGCTAAGCAAAAAAAGATAGAGAGAACGACAGAGAAAGAAGAGGAGAGGTGACTGCGTGTCTCCTCTGATTTCCTCACATGTCTTTTACAGACCAACTTTACTGTATGCAGCTGCTCGGGAGGATGTTAATATACTAAACACACAAAAATACGCACACAAACTTCCAGGAGTAGATTATGCAGACCTTGTGTGCAATTTCAATATTGATAAAGAGCTTTCAGATACTTAGATCATCAAGAGTGTATATTATGGTATGGATACACATAGTTCATAGGTTATGATTTGTTGGTGGCAGCACATAATATTATCAAGCATTTTGATCAAATAATGACAGACTTTCAGTGAACAATGAATTTGGGATTCGTCTCCTCTCAAAGGCTCATCTGCCTCACTAAATGCCAATCATCAACCATAATCATTTTTCTCAACCTCCTCCTCTTCCTCTTCTGACCGGGTCTATTTGAGGTTAGCGCAACCTGCAGCTAGAAGTAAAAACTGTGAATGATGAGAGAAAAAAATAAAGGAAAGACAGAGAGATGAAATAATAATGTCCAACATGAGCTGCTTCACATATGTGAGTGATATCGATCTTCTAATCTAACTCGCAGCCAGAAAGTGAATAAGCATATTCCCCAAAATGTTGAATTATTCCTTGGCTGTGAATCACTTTGTTATATCACTGGAAAGACTAGACACTGGAGAGACTTCTCTCCTCGCTGCAGCAATAAAATGCTGTTCAAAGAGAGAGAAAAGGACTAGAGAGGCTTCCATGTCTGACAGGAACAAAACAACTAAACCTAAAAATGAATGTACTCACAATAAGACCTGTCCTCTTTCGAGCGCACAGCACTCCACACACGCCACAGATGAGAAACTGGGAAGAGAGAGGACAACAAATGTAAAAGAAGAGGAAATGAACAGTGCAAATATTTCCAATTAGTGGCTAAGAAACTAGACGAAATAAAAACTTTTTTTTAATCACACCCTCATCCCAGCCTTGACAACGGGATGATGAATGCATTGCTTACACTCATGTATTCAGATGCAATTTTCTCCCTCTAAGATTAAAGACAGTCATCATGAAGCAGGATGCAATAAGGTCCATGATTCAGACTGAGCTGAGACACAGTGGTGTTTATATTAAAGAGGATGCTTACAAGTGGGAAAGCTCAATGAGCTGAGAGACACATTAATTTGCGGATATTGGTTGGAAGGTGCAGTTGGTGTGTGATGTGACTCCTTGGCATCCTCTCATTTTCAATAGACTGTTCAATTACAGTATAACTGCTGTAGCCTCACATTCATTTATTACTAATTTGAATGCACCTTAAAATAACCATACTTTAATTTACCATTTCTCACCATTTCTTACATTTCTTCTGGGGCTTTCAACTCTATGTTGTGGCCTTCATCAGTAAATTAGGTTTGCTAATTTGACAGTAAGGATTTACAAGTTTGGACATTCAATTTGCTTCTAGGTCAGCAGTCAGTCACTATTAGTTACTCCTGATCCTGAGGGGAGATCTAAACCTTTGGGTAATCATGAGACACGGGTGACTGACTCAGCACTCAACAGCTGTGAGGTTGAAGATGTCTCATTGCATAACATCTTTTTTCTGATTACATACACAGCACTGTGGAGGAACACACATTCTACATATTTTTTTTTCCTCTGATGCACAGCCAGGTATTAACACACACTTTAGGAGTATTTTAGTATTTTGGATACTCAGAAATTTAAAAAAATCTGATACTGTTACTTTAAGATTCATCTTACCTGCACTTCAGGCATTTAAAGTACTGTAATTCTACAAAAAAAAAAAAAAAAAACTTATTGCAGGAGCAGCAATCATAGTAAAGTAGCTGACTCAAGCTTGTACTGTATATAGCGACTAAAAATGTCAGAAACTCAACTTTTCATTGCTTGGCAGCTAAATAATTATGGCTTAGAGTAGCACTGTAACAGGAGGGGACATATGCAGAAGAGCGAGTGAATGACTGAGATTTAAAAAACAACAACAGTGACCTTCCCAAAGCACAGGACAACAATTAATGCATAAATTAATGGGAATGATCTTAAGCTCCAAAGCAGAGGCATCTAACAGGCCAAATAGATGAAACATATAAAGGACAGACATAACTAAAATATTTAGTCTTCACCACATGGATCTTTACAGGCTACTGGCTTCACAGGCTTTACTATTACTGATTAATTTATTGATTACTGATGATAAATAACCATCCATATGAACAAAAATCTATTTAATATTTCAATGTTTCTCAAATCAAAATCATTTGTGCCCTAAAAACCAACAAAACCTGTACAGATTAACAGAGTCTTGAACCTAAGGAGGAGATCAGACTTTTTTATTTTAAGTATAAAGAAAATCATTTTAAGAATTAAAAGAACACATAAGAATACAACATTAGGAGAATATCTTGCAGGCAAACTCATAAATTAATAACACTTAAACACCTTAAACCAAAGCAGCGTCTCCCTTTATGAGGCCAATTAGGCTATTTTTAAACGTGCGTCATTTTAACACTCAAGTACACGCTGACTATCTGAACCTACCTCAAAAACATTCCTGACAAAGGTGGATAAGTAAAAAAAAAAAAAAAAAAGGCTGATGGTAGAGTTCTATCTGTTCCTCTACCCTTCACAACATCCCCAGAGATATTTATCATCTCTGGAAGTAAATAAGGAAAAGTAAGGACAAAAGTTGTCCCAGGACGTACACAGAGTCCACTCCACACCGGAGACGCGTCGCCTTGCTGCGGCTTGTGCTGGCCTCGGACCCAGCTAATGCCCACGGCTCCCAGGACGATGCTCGCCACACCCACGCCCACTTCCACCACGGACAGCAGGAGCAGGCTCCACAGGATCTTGCGGCTGGAGCACATCCCGCCCCGGGCATCTCTCCAGCTCCAGCAGGAGGAGGCGCACAGATGGCGAGAGAGTCCGCTTCTCGGTGCTCCGAGGGCGGCGAGCTCTACTGTTTCATGACCGTCCGGAGAAGAGGAATTATCCGAACAAGAAGAGATTCGGGGATAGTAGAAAGAAGAAGTTGAACGGGTTGCAAAGTATAATAAACAAAAAAAACCCGGAGGATGTTGTTTTTGGGGAAAGGGAGCGCTCCGCTAGAAGTTGCTCCGCTTGCTTAAGCGCGTGTGTGCAGCCTGGAGCTGGCCAAGGTACTTAAACACACACACACACACACACACACACACACACACACACACACACACACACACACACACACACACACACACACACACACACACACACACGAATTCGCGCTCACGCACTGTGAGTCGTAGCCTTCGCCCCCAAGTGGAAGCTTTCACTATAGGCACACATGAGGGAGCAATAATTATTTTAGACAGCTCAATCAGCTACTGATTAAATGGACAGGTTCTGTTGAATGAACTGTGACGCACTGATGACATAACATTTAGCAACAGGTGAAGTATTGCAATTAATTCTGTATCGTATAATGAAACATTGGATGCAATAGATAGATAACATTAAAAAAAAATCAACATCAACCTTTCTTCCCAAAAGCAGTGTCTCCATCTCCATCATGCTGGATACATCATCAGACACAATTATCAAATAAAAACCCCAAAAACAAACCATTAATTTTTTTTTTTTTTAATTTGAGTTTATTGTTAAGTTCATACAGATCAGTGTCAGCATTTCAATCTAAACATGATCTTTTACATGAGTTTAAATGCTCACACAAATTTAAATGCTCATAGGTTGATGACATAAATCATTTGAATTGAAGATGCTCTGTTCTAAATACTTAGTTTACATGAACCCTTGCTGTTCCCTGTGGAAAGTGATTGATTATTGTTTTGTCAGCACACCTGCAGGTGGACTCCTCATCATTTTCTTTTGTACAAGTGAATGAAAATGTATGTTAACAATAGTCTAAAGAGTTAATACAGCATCATGATATAGATTTGATCTTCTTTTCTATTGTTGATTAACTAATGTAAAATATCATTAAAAAAAACCTCAATTCCATTACACACCAATTGCCTGTGTCCAATGGAAAATGATTCACAAATTCTCAGTTTGATTTTTTTTAAGTAAACTAAAGGATTAAGTGTTGCTTTATGGGTTGAAGAATTCCTCAGACTTTTCAAGATAAATAAACCATTTATGACACTACAGGATTATCTATTGGATTATCTGAAAAATGCAAAAAAAAAACTAGAAACAGTGCAGGACAACAACAACATGACTCCCCATGATGCTTCACCGAAAATATATGTGTTGAGCTAAAGGTTGAAAAAGGTTAGCAGACAATACAAGAAATATATCACATGTTTTGCAAATAATTAAATTGCCACAGAGGAACAGTATATATATAAAGGCATCACTGTAAGAACCACTTGTACAGATCAGGTATGACTCTGTACTCCTTGTTCACGGCCACATAATGACAGGCCTGGCAAATAGCATATGCAAACTTATGCTTCTCCTCATTAAGATGACGTCTGGCAGTATGGAATCGCCGCCAATTAAAGAATCTCATGTAAGCTTTATTATTCTTCTCCAGGCTTAGGAGAAATTTCGCCAGTGCGGCAGCATCAGGGAAGTCATTAACATGAATGAAGGAAGTGGCTGGGGCAAAATCTTCATAATTCCTTCTGGGTGGGCCCAAAACTATGGGCACGGTACCAGCTGCAAGAGGCCCATTGAATGTTTCTGTAATGAAATCTCTGTGAACTGAATCCTCAAAGGAAAGATAGAATTTGCAGCTGCTGATAGTCAGGAAATAGTTTTCACCCTTCAAGCCGTCATCATCACCTGATCTGTTGAAGATGTCCACCTTGATGTGCTTTACGAGCTCCCTGTAGTAGCTGTATCTCTCACCTGATTTTGTCTGGAGGTCATTGCTATCCACAATCCAACAAAGCAATCGTTCCTTCTTGGGTAGCACAAAATCTCCATCTGTGTTCTTCTTGAGAGTCAGTTTCCAACGAACGTGGATATCTGCATCCATCCTGTAAGTCAACGTCAAATTAAAAAGGCTCTGAATGCCTGCTATCCTGCGCGTGTTGGTAGGTGAGGCCATGTTAAACCAGATCCACCTCTGAAATCTGCCTCTAGGTGAAGTGGGAAGGTTGGAGAGGTCGTCCTGGATGGCTCTGTGAAATATCAAAACCGCCTTAGCTCTAGAGTATAAAGATCGATCATCTGTGAGGTGGCAGCTGTCAATATTGAAAAGTGTCTTACAGTCTTGTAAATCAAATATTTTGTTTTCAGGCCAGAACCACAGCAGCATTACAGGCTTGTCTGTCTGTTGTGATGCAGCAGAGCTGTTGGGCTGTTCTCTAACGACGGACGCGTGGTGATAATTTCCCCTTTTTGCCAGCCACCTTGAATGAGCTGGGGCAGGATGACATTTTGAAGACGGAAATGATTTATAGTACATTAAGAACAGAACTATGAGTCCAGCCAGGATGAGAATCACCGTCACAGCGGCTCGCAAGATTCTAACAATGAAAGCTCGGGCCATTATAAACCTGCAAGAAAAGGAGAATCCTGCATCATAATCATTAGATATTAATCAGCAAATGTATTTATTGTTTTTGTACACTATGCCTATTTTAAGTCTTGTTGAGCATAATTCCTGCACCACAAAATGTCCTTCCACTACAATGTGGTTTCAATTATATATATTTTTAAAGGATAAAAAGTGTCAAGCTGATGGAAAGAATACTTGCTTGTGTCTTTGAGCTGAAAATGATGTTGCTGTTTGGAAGGTGACGGTGTAGATATCCCACAGGAGACAGACTGAGACTGCACAGGTTTGACGAGTTAAACTTTGCACAAGAAAACTTGGCTGGCTTTTCTCTCCCTCCTTGTAGGTCAGTCCCCTCAGGTGTGACATTTTACTGATGTCCATACCTTCTCATTAACTCCACCTGTCAGCATTTGAAACTTTGAGAACTGACCTTGAAACGATTTATTTTCACAAAGAGTTTGCATTTCATTTTGATGCATTTGGAAAGTCCAAATTGAAACATTCAAACATCACTCACAAGAAAGAGGTTTCAACTTCAACCAGACGCTGAAACAAAGAAATGCAATAGAAAATGTCAAATAAAAGTTATGAATAAAGCAAAACTGGTACATCTACTGAGAAAAAGAAAAAAAGAACTAATCACCTTGCCCTCATGGCATTATCAGCTAGCTCCAGATATATAATCTGTGTGGTCATTGCATGAGTAACAATGCTGTCACAGAGACCCAGTCCCTTTTGTATTAACTCAGTGAAACAAATCATGTTGTAACCCAAATATATTTAAACCAAAGTGATACTGTGGGGAGTTTGCATGCTCTATCTGCATCTGCATGGGTTCCCTCTGTATTCTCCAGCTTCCTCCCACAGTCCAAAAATACACCATATATAGTGACTTTGTGACTCTGAATTGACCAAATGTGTGAATGTGAGCATGAATGGTTGTTTGTCTCTCTACGTGGTGCTGGCCCTGAGATGAACTGTCATCTGGGATAAGCTCCAGCCACCCTGTGACCCAGTAAAGGTTATAGAAAATGAATGTTTGCACCATTATCCATCTTCCTCAGCCTCAAAGCTAATATTTTACCTACATAGAGGGGTGTGGGTGAAAAACACAAAGAAAGCATTGCATGAATGGCATGTGACATGACAGATAAATCAGAGCAAATACTGGTAGCAACTGTCAGAAGCACCTTTATCTCCATATCTGGTCCCAGTGGATCATCTCAGCAATGCACACAACAAGTGACAGACTTCTGTTTCCTTTAGTTATTATATCATTCTATATATATTGTGCTCTACAAAAGATAGAGTAACAAATGCAGACCTTTTTCCCATCTTTACCTTATTTTCATTATCTTAACCAAATATATTAACCAAAATGTTTTTGTTAGTCCAACAAAGAAAACTAAAAAAGACACAACTATTTACGTTTGCAACATGGGAACCAGATATTTGTTTTATTTTTTTTCCTTTAACAAATGTTACAGATTATTGCATTGTTGATCACCTAATCACCCTTTATCCACATTCCAAAAAAGATTTCTTATTTTCTTCTACTAGCTTACAGCAGAAACATTTTTAGCTAAGATATCTAACAAGTTCAACATAAAAAACATTTTTTTTAAATCGGTAACACTATTTTCTGTTACCGGGAAAAGTGTGCTCAAAAAACTAAATGTAGATGAGCTGAATGTCTTATATTCCAGCAAAAGGAACACTTTAATTTCTGAGATGAGAAGATTGACACCACTTTCATATCTGTCCGTTAAATATTCATATTCATATATTCATAATGTTCATATATGCCAAGTCATGGGCTTAATATTCAAGTATCTTAATCTGTGTATTAACATGTGCATGTGAGAGCCACTATTAAAGGATGTTCTCATTGAGGTTTTCATGAGAAGTACCACTCATAAAGGTCATGGACTACATGGTAATCCCTGTCTCTTGACATGTGGTCACAGGCGAGGCAGACGGGCTGAATGAATTCATTGTTGATTGACAGGAGATGAGGTGTGGCTGTGAAGAACTTCCTCCACTCGAAGTAGCGCAGGTACGCCTCATCATTCACATCCAAGAAGAGCAGAAACTGTGCCAATGACTTTGCATCAGGGAAATCATTTATGTGAATGAAGGCATTTGAGGGAAAGAACTGTTCATAGTTTTCTCTTGGGGGACCCAAAACTACAGGGACCGTCCCTGCAGCAAGGGGCCCGTTAATCTTCTCTGTGATGTAGTCTCTGTGGATTGAGTTCTCAAATGAGAGGTAGAATTTACAGCTAGCAATAGTTGAGTAATAGTTTTCAAAACTCAAAAAGTGCCCTGCAAAAGCTGTGCCAAACATATGGATTTGAATGTGTTTAGACAGTTCATGATAATATCTTTCTCTCACAGCTGTTCCGGTGGATGGGTTGTTGTTACTGACAATCCAGCACACAAGCTTGTCTTTCTTTGGCAGAACAAAGTCATCTTTCATTTCTGCGTCTCTGATTGTGAGCTCGTTCCTCACCGTGATGTCTGCATCCCTTCTGTAGCTCAGTGTCAAGTTGAACAGGTTTTCCAGACCTGGTTTCTTCACCGTATTCGTTGGAGATTCCACATTGAACCAAATCCACTTCTGAAAAGCTGGACGTGGAGTTCGCGGCATGTTTTGCAAATACCAGTCGATGTCTTTATGGAAGAAAATGACTCCCTGTGCTTTGTTGTAGAGAGATCTGTTATCTGTCAGGACGCAGCTGTCAACGTTGAAGTAGGTAGAGCAAGCTTTAAAATCAAACTTTAAACCAAGAGGCCAGAACCACAACAGGACAATGGGCTTTTCATTTGGATCCAGGCCTTCATAATCATCCTCGTCATCTAATGTAGATGTAGATGGGCAAACAAAAGGTGAAGACTCAAAAAACAGAGAGAATGCAAGAACACAGCAGATAATGCCAAGAGCAGATGTCTTTGCTAAATATCTTTTCATGGAGGGTGGAGCAATCATCTGTGGAAGCAGAAAAAGAAAATCAAGTGATCATTAAAATCTACTGTATAAATCAGTTCATTGTTCACATTGTATCACTTTTTTGCTCATAATTAAATCGCCACAGAGGAACAGTAAATATATATTATAGTAAATATTTATTTAAACATGACAACAACAGATTAATGTGTATTTTTAAAACCTATTTTTACATAATTTTAAGTCAAACCTTTCACTCATAATTGAAGCTGAATCAACCAAATAGATTTCACAGTGTGCTGATGTTTTGCCTGGGACCTATTAGCTTTAATAGCTGTCTCAACCAACACATGGAGCTAACATTTAGATAGCTTTCACTACAGATGATCTTCGAGGTATAGTTGTCAATTTAGAAAATGACTGTGCTTTTGTCTGTCTAAAATCAATGACCCATTATTTGAAAAAAAAAATCAGAGTTGTACATCCTCCATCATTAACATTTTAAACTCTGCATGTGAAGTACAAAAACAGAAAAGCAGGTGTATCAATCGTAACTTTGTTGACTATCATTATTTTGCATTTCAAATAAATATGCAAGAGATTCTTATTCTTTAGAGGAATTAAAACATGCTGTTCTCACCTTTCCTAGGAGTTTAAGGCCTGGGTGTCTCTTTCCAGTATTCAGTTGACCATTTGTGGCAGGAGTTTGACACTTGAACACATGTGAATACTGAGATATGTACAAGGCTAATCTCCTGAGCCCAACCAGAGAAACCAGTTGTATGGGCATACACTGCTTAACATCTATTTTTACGTTAACACATGCTCCTGTAGACCGCCATTATGTTTATCACGTTATAACTAACTGGAATCAATGATCATACAGACACACAGTATTCAAAATGAAAGGACAAATTTGTGAACTCTCAACAATGCAGCGTATTTCTCATCATCCTCACTTGGCCAAACAGTCACAAATGCAATCAACACACATGTCGAACTCATGTGAATGCTGCAAATGAAAGGAAACAAAGAACAAAAAATTACATATTGTATTTATGGACACACAAAAGAAACATTTGTAGCTCAAGTTGAAGGTTAAATGCGGATCATTGTCAGCTACTGGAAGACTTGTGGACAATGAAAGAGCAATGACTTGGGGTAAACATACCAAATAATGGATGCTCTTTTAGTAACAAACAAATCCTGCTCTGGTGTTCTTAAAAAAACACTGAGGTGAGTAAACACTCTCTGAGACGTCCTTAGTACTGATGATGATGAATAGCCTTATCCTAACAGGTAGTTTTAGTCTATAGCGTTTGCCTTTGTTTTGAAAATTTCAGCTATTTAATTTGAATAAATACTGGCACTGATTCTGAATAATGTCTACTTCTCTCCATTTGGAGACAGTTTAAATAAAGCTCGCCACTGACAACACGGCTTTCCCACAAAATAAGGTGGTGATAGGTGATAGGTTCCTCTTATCTTACTTAATAAAATCAAAGCATTTGAACTGAGCCTGCAGCAAACACCACCCAATAAACATACATCAACTGATTCAGGTTTTCTGATTACTTCCAGGATTCTCAGAGCAGCTGAAATACCTTCAGCCAACCGGTTTAAAACAGACAAGACAGGTTAATGCATGTTTCATGACTTTTCAACCGTATGCATGATCAAATTAGACCATGTTGCTCTTTGCTGATGTATGATTTGTAGCACTGACCTCAAAAAACATACAACATGTGCAATGTTTACATCGTCCTGGAGTAATTTGTTAAGCTGATGTGGGTAAACAAAGGAGTTACACTGGCATTGTTTAGATATGTATCCTTTTTTAGAGTTTTGATGACAGCTGGATAAAGACAGATTAGGATGGAAACTGTCAGAATGTGTCAGTGAGGTAGTTTGTCTCTGTTTCTATTGAATCAAAAAAGGTCAAACGGACAGTTATGGGCAGGTAAAGGACGTGGCTCATTGTCTCTCATTGATGCCTGCAGAATGATTTTCTATGGTCCATTTTTGTCAATGTCGAACAATCCATAATTTAAATCCCCTGATTGGCATGTTGCCCCGGTCATGACACAATCAGGGATCTATAATGAGGTAGAAGAGAGGCTGATAGATGTAAGAGGGGTGTGTCAGATTTTATGTCAGATTGTGCCATCACAGAGATGTAAGTAACAACAGAACAGGCAGAGCTTGAGTGAAACTGTGCGACGTCAGATATGGAGGTAAAAATACTCAATTATAAATCACATTTGCACTGTATATACCATATATATACAGGATGCATATGCATGACCCCTTCATGGAAATGGTCTTTCACCTCATTGGTCAGAGCTGTTTTGGCAGCAACATTAGGCAGGTGGTTTTAATGTTTTGGTTGATTGATGTATGTTGGGGTTAGGGTTAGACTTTGGTTCTAAGACTCATCAGAGAGATTTTTATCGAAGGACATCTGCCCTGAGCAGCAGACACTGGTGGTGGTGGTGGTGGCTGATGACTCTGCTGAGACTGATGAGGCTGCGCACATAACATCAGCATGAATGAACTTGAGGCCCTGAGAGATTCATTTTTAAAAACATAGCAGCAACAATGAAGGTATGTCGCTATGCTATTGGATAGATGAGACCAGATGATGTGAAAAGCTGATATCTCAATTAACCGTCCCCGACAATGCCAGCAGGAAATTAAGAGAAGAAAGAAGCATGAGACTTGTGAATGAAAGGGTGGCATTAGAAAGAAATGGAGAGTAGAACTCAGAAATTATATAAATATAGAAAATACAGACTTGTACCTCTAAAGGGCTCTAAAGTTGAAAAGGAATTAAAAAACGCTCTAATGTGAAAACTGAAGGGCAACACAAAAAACATGAAGTCATTTGGTGACTGGAGTTCTCCACCTCTGACTGAAACTCAAAATTGACAAATACCAGTACTGCTCTTCCACACATATGTTAGCCCAAGGCAGCAGCATTGCGAAGATATATCAGACACATTATATAGTATATAAACTTTTATCCAGCTAACTGGATAAAGAGGAGAGTTATCAGGAGATGCCTGGAACTATGGTGTCCCATGAGGCCCATTATAAGCTTCTCAGTGGTGCCATCCACAAAGTGGAGCTCTGAATCATTAGGAGATATATGGCTGCTGGCCCATAATGAGTGTAGCAGTGGGCAAACGTCAATCTGTCATCGTTCCCAGGAGAGAAGAGGAGTGAGGGAGATCGAATGCGCTGCGGGCCTCCTGGAGATTGCCTTTGTGTATCCCTGATGCTTCAGGGAAGGTGTGACAGCATCAAGTCAGACAGCTACTCTGCTGTTATATTGTCTCCGAAAGGATTCAGGAAGTATTGAGATGCACTCATACAGACTAGGAAAAAGTGAAGTGCTTTGACACTTTGTTATTGATGCTGGATTGTTACATCTCTCAGTCTATTAATTAATTGCAGTACTTTCCCTTGCTGTACACCCGTTGAACATATTCTCACCACAATCAGAGACTTAACACCAACTGTGCCCCTCAATCGTTTTTGGATTTCTGATAATCAGCCCTGCTGCTGAAGCTCATTATGTCTGCAGGGATGCTCAGGCTGACCCCTGGGCTGAGACTCTTTTTTTTAAGTTGTACTTCATCGTTAAAATATACTTGAATTTAATTATCTGTCTTTTTTTTCCACATGAAATTCACAATTATTACATACATAACATATTATCATTGTCTACATGTCATTCAAGTTTACTATCTCTCCTCTTTAGATTTTTTTACAAGAGAAAATTTATAATATCCCAAATATTTTCACCTTGTTCCTAATTCTTATTTTATTCTGTATGAACTTTGATCAGTGATTTAATTGTCATTAATTGTCTGTCATTTAGCCTGCATACGAATATGTCCACATGTAAAATAAATGTTATTGCGCGTTTCTGTAGGAAAACGATCTCAGTTCTCATTTCATCCCTTGCTCATATTGTCACCTTTATGACCTTTAGACTGGGAGCACTGGGAGCTTTCCCATCCACTGTACGACAGCTACATGTACAGCTATGGTCACAACAAGTTTGGCCAAGTTGAAAATAGTAGCTCTGTTAAAGGAGAGTTAGTCAGTTTGGTAAGGTACTGTAGTTCCTATGTGGGACTGGCTTTACAATATTTAGGCCTTTCTAATTCAATCACAGTCTTTTAAACAGTTTATCACAAACTGTGACTTTCTTAAGTTAATTTTAAATGTATATTTTAAATTGACAAACATAATTGTAAATCATGGCACAATCAAAAACATGATAAAAAAAAAACAATTCCTCTCTCATCATTTACTACCTTTACATATGTTTTATGAAATAAAGCACAAGTTTTGGTATGCAAAATATAGCATAGACAGCAGTCTGCCACTTCAGTCAGTCATGTGTGATGATCATGTTATACACACATCATTAACTCACAGTATCAAACACAGACACACACACACACACAATCATGATGACTCTGAACATATTTCCAAGCATTATTAATCATGTATTTGAGGTGCATCATCTGTGCAGCACTAGAAAACACACACATACTGTACACTGTAAAACCTGTCAATGGAAATTCATAGTAATTAACTGGCCACAGCTTCACCTGCAAAGTATCGTTTTGGTTTTTTTCATTACTATATTCTCCTAAATTTAAAACATAGTACTGGTCACAGTTTTGTCAGTAAAATTATTGTAAATATACAGTAAACTGTATAACAGTAACAGTATATATCCTGTATTTAATGATTATTAAAGAATGAATAGGAATATAGAAGAATATTGTAATACTGCTACAGTGAATGGACTGTACATATATATCAGCTTTCTAGTCTGACTGACAAATCAATGTGCTTTACAACACAAGCCAACATTGACCGATTCACATACAGAGGCTACCATGCAAGGCAAAGTGCCATCTGCTCATCAGCAGTGATAACCAATCACACGGTCAGTAACACACCGGTGGAGCATGTAGACTGCAGGGGTCGGGGATCAAACTACAGCCATGCTAAGATATTCATACAGCAGAATACTGTTTAGATTTCCCTTTAAATATACAGCAAGGTTTTACAGTTAATGAGTCTCATTTCTGTCCAACCAAAGACTCCAGATGGTGTGTGGCCACACCTTTTTCTGTTCCAGAAAATAGCTGTGGGAGCAAGATGGTCATCCCTCGCAATTCTGAGCTCCAGATGTTTCTATGCACACACACACACACACACACACATACTCTAACTGCTTTGCTGTTAAACATGAGTGTGGATTATTCATTGCTTATTTCCTGTTGAATATTTTAAAGCGACGGGATGGTATGCACCAGTAGTGGGTTTTCAGGAAAAGGAGGAGAATCGAAGGAGGGCGGAGTAGAAAGGCAATGTAGAGACCCCAGAAGAAGAATGGAGGGATGAATGAGGATGTACAGCAAAGAGGAGCAGAGAGATGAAACAGGGAGACGAGAAGGATATGAAGAGAGATAACACGATCAGTCAATAGGTTCTTATTGTGAGAGGTCTGACATAGAAAAGCAATTCTAAAATCAATTCATGCCCTGAAGCTCAGCAAAGAGGGCATTCTGCCTCTCACTAGTTTGCGCTTTCCTCTTTTTCAGTGTCTTCTTCTTTAAATTACTGTTGCACACACTGTGGCTCGATCTCCTTTCACCTCCTGACTCCTCCTGTTGCCAGCACCCCCTCTGTCAGCTCTTGACAGGATGCCAAACTTGCTAAGCACAGTGAGACAGTGTAGGTCATGGAAAGTCAAAGGTAACATGACTGGCTCGCTTAATTAATGTCTTTGCAGTGGGAAAGGTTAACAAGAAGGAGCAACTCGCTTGTGAGAAAAGTTGACGGCACCCTCAGGATGACTAATTAGCGTTTGTGAGCAACAAGCTAAAGAAATGTTTTATCCCTCCAACTTGAATGCATAGTGACTGGGGCTTTTAATCACCTGTCATATCTGTCAAGAAGCATGAAGCAGAGCAATCATTTTCTGTTTCATAATGCAAGCAAACCATTTTCTTACTCTTTCTCTCTCTCTCTCTCTGTGTGTGTGTGTGTGTGTGTGTGTGTGTGTGTGTGTGTGTGTGTGTGTGTGTGTGTGTGTGCTGAGTCAAAATAAGCAACATTTCTTCTGACTGCTGGGCATGTCTCTGTAGTCCATGCCAGCAGACTGGCGGGGGAATGCACACACTAAAATAAACCCAACATCTCCTGCAAAAAAAAAAGGAAAAAAGAAAGAAAAAGGGTAAACAACAACAACTTGTGTTAAAAAGACTGTGATGCATAGAAAAGAAAGAAACAGAAACTGAGAGAGGGCAATCGAAATAGAAATTTTAAAAAAAACTGTTTGGGAAAAAATACATATTCACTTTCCTGTACTGTAAAACTTTAGGTGAGCAGTTCATCTCATACCCCTGCATTACATGAGGAGCTTGTTTTAGCATAAATACTACAAGTTAAAGGAAGGAAAGCTCTCTCTAGGCTCCAGATGTCAGCCTAAAAGTAGCACCCACTTTCTTTCAAGAGGTAGATGACTCTCGTGTCTGTACATAAAATATGAAGCTTCCACAAGCTGCAGTTTATCTTAACTTAAGACAAAGTCTGGGGACAAGGTGGAAACAGCTTATCTTTCTATGCTCATTAAGCAACATGTCATATCTTGTTTGCTTTATCTGTATAAAAAAATGGAAGGGATGCAAGATTCTTTGTGCACTTTGGAGACAGCCAGGCTTTTTGTGGCTTCTTTTAGTTGCTACTGTATGCTAGAAAAGCATACGTGCGGGTGGTTGCATTTCACTGACAGTTGAAATCTTAATCATTTCTATCCTCCCTCTGGACACACAACTGAGCAGCTAACAATGCACAGAGGCATGGACGTGGTCATTATAGCAGAAATCAATAGGACCCCTTACATCAGTGTATTGTCCCACTTATCAGGGTTAGAAGTCAGAGATAAAGGGGGCTTGTTAGCAGTCAAATGTGTGTTTAAAAAGTCAAAGGTGTTGCCTAGTGATGCTGCAGCACTTTGTGGGGGTTCTGCAGTGGTTATTAATACTCTTCTTATAGCACATTCAACAGTGCAATAATTATGGAAGGGTGCAGACAACAAGGAAGTAGATGGAGGAATTATAATTGACAAACATAATTATAAACAATAATACATATAAAAAATAAATAAGAATTTTTAAATGCATGTAAAACCAGTTTTTTAGACAACGTTGTTTGAATGCCTTCGAAGTTAAAGAAAGTAGCATAAAGCTATGATTATCCTAAAGGGGAGCTTGGTAGGTCTTAAGGAGTACTATTGCACAGGGGTGTCAAAAAACCATTTTACCGGGGCCTGTGTCCCAGTATTGATCTGCTTTGCCCCAGTAAAATCTTATAATTGAGTTCTAATACCCTCCTACATCTGTTATTGGATTAATTTAGATCAATAATAACAGGATAAGAATATTTTTCATTATCCACAATGTCAAAACGACACAGCCTTACCCCAAAACACACATGTTAATGTGCTGCAGTGTGTTTATTGTTGCTTGTTTGTTCACCTACTACCTTTACCCTCTTATAAAATCTTTTAGTATCCCAGACATTGCTTTTATTCAATTCTGCTTTCATACAATGTATAAAGCCAAGTTGTAAAATTACACGGTTTATGGCATCTCATCATTGTAAATGAATTTAAATAGTTTCAAGGGAGATGTTCCTGTGAGAAATTTAAACCGCTGTGACATTATTTATTTATGAAAAGTTCACGTGTTTCAGTCCAACTACAGAGAGAAATATCAACAGCTGCTGAAGCAAATTAACCCATTTAAACATCAGTACATTTAGAATAGATGCTTCTTTCCTGCAGAAAATTAGATACTGCCATTATCATGACTTAAACTAATTAAAAGAGTGAGAGCTTTCCTAAAAACATCAGAAGGAGAATAAAGGCTATACTGGTTACCAATGAAATTCAAGTGTAACTCTACACCTGCCTCGCTCAACAGCCTGTCTCTCTGCATGTCTGTCTCTGTGCTTCTGTTCGTCACATCTTATTTGATTTTTTTGTCTGTCTCTCTCTCTCTCCGTCTTCCATTCTCTGTTCTGATGTGACCTGGCTCACCTGTCAGTGAGAGGTGATGGTTCTGTCGTGGTTACGTTGACACCTTTAAATTTTAAATACAATACATATCTCTAAAGCTGCACAGAGGCAAACACACAAGGTGCCACACAGCTATGCCTCTCACCATATCCTTAAATGACCACATGATTTTACTACTGAAGTGATCTTTATTTTGGATTTTAAGCTACAAAAATAAGTGAAATAAAAAACGCTGACTTTGGGCGAGAGGCAGGGTGCACCCTGGACACATCACCAGTTCATCACATGGCTGAAAAATAAAGAGACACACAACCATTCACATTCACACCTGTGAGCAAGTCACCAATGAATGAATGAATGTCTTTGGACCAGAGTACCCAGTGGATACCAATGCAGACATGGGGAGAACATTCAAACTTATAACTTGCAAACAAAGAGACAAATACCATTTGACACTGTCAAAACAGCCTAGCTATGTTTTAGATCTATTTCCCGATTCACCTCTCAGCATTTGAGCAGCATCTGCTGTGTGGGCAGCAGATTTGCCAAGTAAACAAGCCTCTCATTAACTATTTAACGCTTCACAGCAGGGTCTGCAGAGCACGCTCACAAACATACACTACACACACACACGCACACGTATTCACACAAAGATGCACAGATGCAAGTAAGTTGGACGAGTGGGTGAGAGTCCCAGTGCAGAGTCGGTTGCCTCTTTTTTCCCCTAGTCACAGTGAAATTGGATCTCTCTCTCTCCTCTGAAAGGAGTTTGTACACCAGCCAGTCCACATCCCTCCTGGCCTTTAATGGACGGACAGATGAATGACTTGGTAATCAGAGTGTGAGCCAACCTGATTCAGCTCCACTACAGACAGTTGAGACCTTGAAACATGGTGGTGTAATGTAGTACAATCAAGTGAGTGCATGAAGAAATCATCTTTTACCTGAACTAAGGACATGAGTTCACTGAATCTCTATAAACTACATTGAATGAGGATTATCTAATCTTCCTGTATGGATGGATGGATGGAGCTCTTTTCCATATCATCCCCTTGCTGGTTATGACGTGAACATGACGTTGACTAATGATGCCTTGCATTCTTACCTCAGGTGTATCTGGTCTCACGTGATTGATGGAAAACCAATAAAGAGGGGGCAGGATGCTTACCTCACTCTCTTACACCTTCCCTCCTGGACAGCAGCAGGTGATCTGTGTCCAGCTGGGCATAGATTCTTTGCCTTGGTTCATCTTTGTTTTCTAATGTGTATGGTAGTTCTATTTTCTTGTCTTTCTTTCATTTAGGCTTATTTTTTAATGTTACTTAGATTAGAGGAAAGATCACAATCTGATGGCTCTTGGTGGTTGATCTGGGTGGCTTCCCACCCTAGTTTTAATGTCTACTTGTCCATCAGCCTTCTGTTATTTGTTGTTTGGTTTAGTTTGTGACGACACTTAACGTTTATTTATGAAACTTGCTGTTTTATTTTGCAGCTTCTTGACTTTTTTTGTTATGTTGGACATCTTTTGCAAAGAGCCTTCCTCATACCAGTCAGCATTATCATTTATAAAACACACGAAGAAGAAAATATGTTCATTTTCCTCTCATCATATCATGACTTTTCAACATGGCACCACAAGAGGGCCCTGTCACACAGTCAGAGCCTCACTATGTCCACAAGAAGAATGTTAATAATAATAAATAGCAGTTCCTGAACAGAGAAGATGACAATGTAGGCTTATTTTAACTGAGCAGGGTTATTCTAAATTAAGTTACTCTACATCTAAGTTATGGAATTTTCAATTAAATAGTTGCATACATTTTGGGAAATGTTGTGAAGCCAAATGAAGTTGAAGTGATTGGATTGCACTTCAAGGATGCAATTTGCAACCATCATGACTCAATAACCTGTCAATTATTTTGTATTAATTGACTTAATGTCATAGATAAGCCTGAATATATTGAACAAACAATGATATAAAACACAGAAAAGCAGGAAATGTTCACATTTGAGAAGCTGTAATTGATTAAATCACCTTTCAAATATTTTTACAGGCCGATTTTTAGCTTATCTACTAATTTATTACACAACTAATTGTTTCGGGCATACTGTGTTTGTCGAGTTTTTATTGTCTATACCTGGTTGTCTTCTCACTGTGACATTCAAGCTTTGCAGCCTTTTCCATGGGTGCATAGTGGGAAGTAAACCAATACAGAACAATTAGGATTACATTTGTGTGGCTCCTTTGGTGATGAGTGTGTGTCCAGTCTGAGGGTGAAAAGTTCTCTGTGATGTTTTCTTTGAGTCAAACTCTCTTCTTGCGGAGCCCTGACCACAGCAGCCCCCTGAATGACACAGAAACTAGTTCACCCAGGAAGGAAACTCCCTACTTTCCCAAAGGACGTCAGTCCAAAGTCCACTACCGCAGCTGTGTATTTGTGTGCATGTGTTTTTCAGAGAAACGGAAGTAAAGAGGGAACTGTGTCAATAGACACACATTAGCTGACTCCCTCAAGTGTACCGCACAGCATCAAAGGATGAGTTTCATAGTGATGTTCGCAGCAGTTTGTTTTAGTAAGAACAATCCCTCCTCTCTTCCTTTCTCACAGCAGATTCAGCCCTCTTCTTTTTTTATTGCTGTAGGTCTGTTGCCAGTTACCCAGAGAACTGTTGAAATGTAAAGTAGATGAGCGATTCCGCTGAAGGATGACATATCCATGAATGACGAACGGGGAAGGGAGGGGCACACATGCTCATATATACACACAGCTTCACACCACCAACCCTATTTGGACAAATACATTCACGCATCGGTACACACACCCACACACAGTTGTAGAGGTGATGTAATACCTTCCTGGAGCTGCTGTGTTCCAGAGAGTAAGTAAGTGTTGGCCTCAACCAACTGCAGAACAGTACGTACAGATACAGAAACATATCTTATGGCACCTCTCCCAGTCCTTCCATTATACTCCCAATACTCTAAATATACTCTATAAAAAATCTAAATAAATACAAATGATTCACACGTATCTTTAAACCTTTTAATTTAACATCAGTGCTTCACTCTAGTTTGACCTTATTCCCCAAAGGTTTTTGTCTCCTGTTACTCAGTGCTGGAAGCAAATTTCCTGCTTTTACTCCTTAACTCCTTCCAACACCTGTCATCTGCACATGCAGAAATTATGGATGTATTATGAAAACTTGAGGTTGTGTGCCAGTGTGTCAACCTTTTTTTAAAATCAGTGTGCTACTGGTTATGGTTATACCTTTTCTGGATTCTGTGAAAAGTTTGTACACAAATAAACAACAAACAATAAACTTAAAAAAAAAATCATAACACAAAGAACAGAGCACTACAGAGAGTGGAATATTATGAATTGTCCATGGCTAAATATTGTTACTTTGATTGGCTAATTATTATTTCTTATAAAATGTTTATAAAAGGTCCTATTTCACAATGTTGAAGAAAGTTAAAAAGTGATGCAGAATTTGCGTCTGTACCTGGATTCTCCTCGTAAATTAATCAACTCTTCCTTCGCCAAGATCCACACCGACACAAAACGTCATCAATACAGTATATCGACAACTGTCTGAGATAACTTGCGGAAAACCAACAAACAAACCAATGCGGTTTCAGGTTAATGATATAACTTAATTACAGTAAATTGTTTTCTTATTCTTTTTGCTTTCCATACAGTGTGAGAAGGAGTGGATTAGTTTAGCTGAAAGAGTCAACTAAGGGAAACTGAAACTGAAAACACACAAAAAGCTGAACTAAATTAAAGTAATTCTCTCACAGATGGGGCAGTATTCTTCTTTTTTGTGGCACTCCTACTTTATGAACTATGCTGTCAGACCTGATATTTCATTATCAGCCTGTTGAGCAGATAACTAATGCTCTGAACTCACAGTTCAAGGGGAGCCTGTCAGCTAATTTGTTTCATCTTTGCTAAAAATGTGAAACTATATGAAATGTATCTTTCAACATACTCAGCTTATTATTTACTGCTCTGGCTGTCCCTGGTATGAGCTACGCCCATGTGAATGGACTATTATCGCTTGCTGGCTCAGAAGGAGAAAAAAAGTGTGAGGTCAAATGAAAAAAATATGGAGTTGGATTTGTTATTTGCTTGTTGTTAAATTTTCTCTACTGGTTTCCCTTTCCCCTGTTTTTAATAAGCCCAGCAATGTCAAACCTCCTGTTCAATGCCGCCCTCCAAGCATTTGTCTTTGCCTCTGCTTTTGTAGGTCAATCTGCTGCCTGAGAGGTAGAACATGACCTTCCTTACTTCCCTCTGCCTGCAACCGGGTGAGGAGAATGATTTGCCCTGTTCCTTGACTAGCAGGAAAATTGGGGACAGCCATAAAGAGTAGAAGTTAAAGTTGAAAATATTTGATTGATTCAAATTGATTGATGTGAATTTTAATAGGGCTTGATTTTTAAGTCCGTCTGGAGGTTATTTTTGGTTGGTTGGTTCATTGGTTGGTTGGTTGTTCAGCAGAATTACGCAAAAATTATTGAATGGATTTCCATGAAACTTGGTGGAAGGATGAGTCTTTAAGTTATATTATTATAATTTTCATTACATTTCGGTGCATTAGATGGTGTGTTTTGTTTTGTTTTTCTTTTTTCTTTTACATTTTCTCTACTTACAAAAAAACTGCAGAGCCAATTTTCACAAAACATTGTGGAGGGGTGGGGCATCAGCCAGGCAGGTTCAACATGGGTAGGATTGTTCGGCCTTGGTGGAGGTATGCGCTCTACGGAGTGTCATTTTAGTCATTCTTTTTTTTATATTGTTTGTATCCAAAGTATCATAATACACATTAAATTCACATATTTCTGCAGGTTCAGTCTGTTTTACATGATGCCATCAGGGTACTGACAGGGTAGTAACATTGTACTTCTCCAGAGCCCTGAGCTGGAAATGGACTCGATAGATACATTGTGGCCACATTTATCATGTGAGGCAGAATTTTTTGCTTCTTAGGTAGTGGGTGTATTACCTGGAAATCAGAGCTGATTCTCACAGAAGTGCTGGCTCACTTCACATCACAGAGCCGCAGAGTTGTGTCAGGGAAATATAACCTGGGTGGAGACTCAGAGGAGCCGGTGGTGGGTGTGAGTGTGTACATGTGGACTGGACCTCAAACTGAACCATGGGATGGTATATCATTGTTACCCCTCCCTGCTGTAGCCCTGCAGTCCACAATATGTTATTTCCCTGAATATAGCAGCTATGGCTCAAAGTCCTTGAGACCAGTGATCTCCCAGCCTCCCTCTGCCTCCCTCTCTCTTTCTTTTTCATAATGTCGCTGGCACTGGGCCGAAAACACTGTTGGCCTTGATAACATTCCAGTTACAAAGTGCACAGCAGCTGGCACCCAGGATGTGAGAAAATCAGGGACTCTCCAAGAATCCCTAGTGAGTGGGAAAGGGCAAAATGAGGAGAATAGATAACCAGGCTCACCAGGCACTCTCTTCTCTTGTTTCACTTTCACATTTCAAGGGGACATGAGTGTGTGTTTCAAAGACTGCAGTAGCAGGGTGCCATCCTCCTTAGTTTCAAAGGGAGGAACACAGAATGAGTGTTTGAAGGAAGATTTTACACTTTTATTTAACTCTCTATATTTTCTTAGTATCTTGAAAACATATACACTACCAGTCAAAAATTTGGACACAGTTTCCCATTCAAGTGGATGGGAAACTGTGTCCAAACTATTGACTGGTACTGTATATGTATTAATTTATCAAATATTTTGAGTTAAATTTCTGCTCATTACATTGGGAAGATGTTTTATTTATACCACAAACCATTTTTTAAGTGTCACTCCACTGATTTATGCATGAAGTTTAGCTTCTCATCACGCAGCGTACGGCTCAGCCAGTGACAAAAGTTGTGTAATGTCCTCTGTGACTCTTCAAAAGCATTGGGAAGACACATTTGTAATGTAAAACCTGTGTTATGAGCTAAAGGTTGGAGAGGCTTTATGGGAAATGTAGGATCCAGTGTTTATGGAGATTGTACCCTTTTAATGAAGGTCCATTTAACGGCTTTTTCCAAAACTTTCAACTGCGTTACATGGTCTTTATCGATTTGTTCAGCTGTCATAAGTATGGAACTTTGGTCACATGATAACAGGTGATCGTTACAGCGGAGACTGCGCTGCCTATCTCTCCTCAAAGATAGTGTTCGGCAGTGGATATGACTACCCTCCTTAATGCATCTCTGATCTTCCACTGCCTTCTGGTAAATGACCTTTAATACAGCCCTCTCAATATATTCAATTTATTCACCACCTAAAACAATAATTTTGCCATCTATTTTATGGTACGTTTATTGTATATATTGTAAATAATTCCGTACAAACCACAAATGGTCAATTAATGCGCCGATGTCCATGAAAAATACATTTCAACAGCATGAAACAAAAAAAATCAGACATCTTCCAAATGTCAACAAACTCACTTCAGCCCCAGCTTCTACCCTGTCTGCAGGTATGCACAAAGATTGAAATAACGATGAAAATCAATTGTGCTTTATTTAAAGTAGTACGCAGTCTACATAGTATGCTATAGGTGTTTTGACAGCCCAGCCACTTTTGGAAGTTCCATGACTCTGAAACTTTCTAACGTTTCCTTCAAGCTCAAATTTTGTTTGCATCACCCATGATTTGTTGTTTTACAGTCAAATATCAATGAGATTTTGTCATTGTCCCTTCCACCAATTTATGACCCCACAAACTCCCAGATCCAGATTATGCAGCTAATTGTGCAATCTAATTGCGTCCATGCCTGGGTATTTTTTATTTCGATTGACCGTGTATTATTTTTCATTGTATTGGAAGAATGTAAAAAATTAAATTAAATTAAATGAACAAAAGCCGTGGCAATGTTGAAGAAAATGTAAAAGTGATCCAGAATCTGCATCTGTGCCTGAATCAACTCTTCCTTGGCCCAAGACCCACCTTTACAAAAAATGTAATCAAAATCTGTTGACAACTTTTAGAGATACCTCATGGACAAACAAAGAAGCAAAAATCAAATAAACAAACAAATGTGGGCGAACATATAATCACCCCCGATTCCCCGAATTCTGTTTGGTAGAGGTAATAAACTTTATTTGTAGTGTGCTTCAAAGAGAAGAATTATTAAAAAAACAAGATTAATTATAAAAGAGAAAAAAAAAACATGAAGGTCAACAAATTAATAACCAATGAAGTAGCAGTACAATAAACTCGAACAGCCTTATTTTCCCAGTAAGGTCTTTCCAGAGCCTCTGGGCCCTGACAGTAAAAGCTAAGTCCCCCTTTAGTTAAAACCTGGACATGCGTCACAATTCATTATAGATCCATCTGTACAAAAATAGTATATAGTAGTAGTACAACAAATACGAGTTTTCTTTGTCACTTTATCCTCAGAAGAATTGAGTTGTTTGGGAGTTTTGCTGGGAGATTTGTAATCACTGTGGTCAGTGTCTGTTATGTGCTGACAGTCATGCTGGTGGTTGAGTTAAGTGTTGGTGTCTGCTTGTGTCTGTATGTGAATGTACTGTGCCACAAGGCCACTGATGGTCAATGTAAATACCAGCATTGACATGGTGGCGACCACGGGGTTTCCTGGGGCATGTCCAGGAGGCACCAAACGGATGTTTTTCTGAATTTCAAGTGCATGCTATTATTCCAACCATGAAACCACAAAAAAGGACAATGCGTCTTTCCACTCTGAAGAGCTTAAAAGTCCTATTCCTTAACGCAAAACGCTATTCTTTAAGGGTAAAACTTCATTCCTCATATTGTTAGACAGTAGAATAAATTCACCTTTTTTTTTGCAGCAATAAGTATTTATAGATATTGTAGTCTCAATATGGAAAAGAAAACAATACCACTGGTATGAGAAGGTGGCAATTGTTTTTTTTAAAGGATTGTATTAAACTGTCTGTGACATTTAATGTTGATTTTAGAGATGCTATTTAAAACCAGGCTGCACTGCTGCTGTAGTGAAATAATTCTAGTTGTTCCACTGCTCTCACTGTCACTAAAGGTGCTATAATGATCGTGATTTTTAATAAGCATAAAAACTTATAGAAGATCCATCATATGGTGCCATTACTTTTAAAAAAAAAGTTTGGGAATGAAAGACAGTTAAGATTAAATTACTAGGTGAAATGGTATACGTCTTACAGTAAAGGCCACAAAGACACATTATTTTAAGGTGAATGAAAACATGTTTGTGAAACATGACTGTGTTCCAGGTCTCTTTTATCTTTAACATCATTATAAAGTAAATCCTATCATCCTCAAGCTTTCTTTTCTAGAACATTTCCTTACCATAATTTGTTAATTTGCTTGTTTGTTAGTGTTTTCCTCTCCACTCACTATTCTGCTCTGAGGGTCAACAAATACATCATTAATGAAGAACAGATGGACTTATCCCCCAGTACACAAACAAACAGTGGAGCCACTCGGCATGTATTTTATATGAGAAGCACTAACCCCCATTATACTGAATGTAGAGAATATACACTGTTGCTGTCAAACGTGGCTGAATGTAAGGAATTCACATCTGCAATGTGAGGGTTGTGGATGATCAGAGAGTTGAATAAAACTTAAAGAATCTAAACAAATCTCATGAAAAGAACAAAACCAGCTATGAACTAATCCTAGTAACAAGTTGTGTCTCTCTAGTCCAAGGCCTGATTTATTCCTCTGTGCCATTGATTGTTATCAACGTCATGATCACATCTTTGAGCTAGCTGACAAGTGTTTTTAAATGCAATGAACATCTGTTACTGTGCTGTGACCCAATATACTGTATACTGCCCCCCTCCAAACATGTATTTTAATCTCCCAGATCTGGATTATGGTCTGGATCAGGATCTAATTGCACAGACTGGTGGAACATCATGAGTTGTCCATGCCTGGGTAATTTTATTTTGAATGGCGTATTATTATTATTTTTCATGATATTGTCAAAATGTTTAAAATAAGCTCTAATTAGCATCCACCTCAACATTTTATCAACTCTTTCTTCACCCAAGATCCACCCCTATACAAAATTTTATCAAAACCTCTTTTGACTTTTTGATATATTTTGCAGACAAACAGACAAACAAACAAACAAACAAACAAACATCGGCGATCACATAACCTTCACTCGCATTGGTGAAGGTAAATACAATAAAAGTGATTGGTGGCCTTCAAAACATTGAAAAAACACACTATACCAGGTTATGTTAAAAATGACCATTTCTACAAACATACAGTATGACTCATATTCTACTGTTAGAGAATAAGGATAGAAAACACAATAGAACTTCACTGGGTATTCTGGTAGTCAAACTACTGGGATCTGGTCCACAAAACAGCTTGCAGACTGTTCCCATTGTGACATTCAAAATAGTAAAGTGGTTGCAATAGAAACACGAGGACTTCCACCAGATAATGTGACTGTCTGGCCAAACAATTGTCCTACTATCAGCTCAAAACTTTCAGTTCTATGTTGAGTTTCCATGGAGGAGACTCTGACTAAATCAGTAGACATACACTACCAGTCAAAAATTTGGACACAGTTTCCCATTCAAGTGGATGGGAAACTGTGTCCAAACTATTGACTGGTACTGTATATAAACACTCGCGCACAAGAACAGAAACACAGAAAGGTTCTTCTGCGCTATTTTTAGACTTCCGTGGTGCCACAAAGTGAAGCGTGTCTGTCTGTGGGTATTCTGACTAATAGAGGTACATCTCTATGACCTTATACTTGATTTTGAGATGGTGATAATACTCATTCGGTTCACTAAATGCCAGATCTCGACATGAGAGGCGAATTCATACTGATGTGTTTATGATTATATCCTCACAACATTCATTGCTTTTTGAGAGAACATGCAAAATAATTCACAATTACACAATTCTTAGGTTTCCACCTCCTGCAAGTGACGCAAATGCTGACATTAAAAAACACACAAGATTGTTTTTTACAATCATACCAAATGTCTCCAAATGTCTTTTTTCGCCCACTGATCCACTTGTTGTGGCTGCTTTTTGTCCATGCCTGGGAATCCCCATTTGGCTCCTGTATCACCTTCGACCCCTACTTTGTCCTCACATTAACTCAGTCAAAGAATCTGTAGCGGAGAGAAGAGTGTGGGAGAGAAAGTTATTGAGACGAGTCAGACTTTTAAGGGAGGATTTGGAAAGAGAATTGTGCAGGTATTGAACAAGGAGTGTGTGTGTGTGTGTGTGTGTGTGTGTGTGTGTGTGTGTGTGTGTGTGTGTGTGTGTGTGTGTGTGTGTGTGTGTGTGTGTGTGAGGTTGGACCGTGATGAGACCAGAGCAGCGTGATGGAAAGCCCAGCCAACTGCTAACACAAACACAACAGTGGGAGAGAATGAGTGGAGAGATGGGGGAGGTCAGGGAGGTTAAAAAGATGGGGGAGTGAGAGAAGAAGAATGTTTTGTGTCAGCTTTACGTCGATGGCAGTTGTCATAAAGATGCTGATGCTGAGCAGTATCGATAGGGTTGAGGGTTTGTTTACATTAGAGTCCATTATCAAGTTTATCAGGGGAGGACAGATCCATATTTTGTCATCCTCCTCCACCCAAACTCATCGTCGAGAGACTTGGCCTGGGTAAAGAAGGATCTGTCAGTGTTTAGTGGAAAGTCTTGAAATCTGGGTTTTGGTGCCATTTCACACACTTAAAAAAAAAAGAGTGTGGTGTGTGTTTGTATCATTACCATAATTGAGAGTGACTGCTGAGAGGGCACAGACGGGACGGTGTTGGCACTACCCCTTCAAAATTCCCCCTTAACAAATTATGTGAATGAAAGAGACGGGAGGTGGAGCTGGCTCAGCCACAGGCTTCTGAGGAAAAGATTTGATCAAGGAAAGAAGATAAGGGACTTGTGTGAGTGTGTGTGATGGGTGAGTTCACTGCTGTGCATTGGATGGGCCTGTTGGCACACTCACAATCACTGTTTGGGCTGCACGCCAAGCAAAACATGTCCCCTCTATCTGAGTGGCAGAGACAAGGATCTTGCCAAAGATGGCAGTATTTTGTCTTCCGTGCTTGCGTGGCTCTGTTTTCCTCCTGCCTAAACTGTTGAGTTGTTTAGCAAGCCTTTTGGCTCCTGCTCAGCAGAGCAGCCGGCGAAGTGAGGTTACTCCATGTCATTGGAATCTGCGCACAATGGACCCAAATTCCCCTCCTCCCCCTTTGCACCAACTTGTGAACCCCTCTGCAAAAAAAAAAATCTGCTTTCATTGACCCTCCCACCTCTACCCCAACATTCGTGCACACACAGCTGGAGTCCCTACACACAGGAGCCCTCAGTCCTGGCTCCCTGTTGATGCTATATAAATATCAGCGTTCATTTCAAGGCCATGGTTCACGTGGAACGAACCCCACCACCACACCTCCTCGTAGTAGCCTAATTACTTTGTGGCTCTTCCTCTCTCTCTCTCTCTCTCTCCTTTTTTGTCTCTTTTCCCTCCCTCTTTAACTCTCTCTCCCCCCCTCTTTGATACAGCGAGAACAGAGCGTCGTTGCCATGGCACCGCCTGCCTGAGTCAGTACGGTTTAAAACACGGTCACCCTCCTGGCTTTAAGTGTGAGATGTTCATTCAGCATGTTGGTGCGCACCGGCTGAACGCATCACTGGTTTGGTGGTACTCGAGTGTGTGTGTGTCTATGTGTGTGTGTGTGTGTGTGTGTGCGTGTAACTCAGCTCCGCTCTGTCCCGGGACGAGACTTCACCATCAGCTGTGAGACGAGGTCCATCGTTGGCACCACGCACACCTGCGGCCGGATGGAAATAGATGGCAGGACTTGCGTCGCAGCCGCCGTCCCACTCCACGGATTTCTTCATCTCATCTCGTCGTCCTCGGGGTAGCGCGCTAGTAAGCTGATTTAACCCGGGGAATGTGAATACCTCTCCGGGATTAGAAGGTTATTGGGTGAACAACAATGCCCCGGGGCTCAGTCCGTCACTCCCGGCTCTTGTTTATGCGTTGGCCGACGCACGGTCCCTGGTCTCCCCGGCTTCATCTCCAGTAGCCGAACGACAGCTTCTGCCCCTGCGCCTCCTGGTCGCCCTCCCAGTGTGGACAGGGTAATATGACTTCCTGGCTCCGCGAATACGGCAGCGTCCCTCTTTGTGTCCTGCTCTGCTGCTCGGCGGTCGCTGTCTGCGCAGAAGCCGGTGAGTGGAGACTCATTAGGGCCAATTACATCACATCCCTATAGCCCACATCTTGTATCTAGTCAAGACATCAGTACACAGCATCAGCTCTGCCCATCTCTGCGGAGAGTCTACTGTCTTAAGTGTTTTATAGCAATTCTGAAGCTTTTCCTCCTAAAGAAACCTCTTTAAAGCATTTTAGATCATATTCCTTGTCATTATCACATGTTTTAGAGAGAGACTAAACTCCTATTCATTCACTGGAATAGCCTCCACCACACTCATATCTTGTGTGATCCTGTGTAGCCTATTGATCAGTGCTCATTAGAAGTTAAATGCCTCACCAATTCAGGAGATTTCCACGGGGTAGGAGTGCTAATTGGAACAGAGTGGCTTGTCAGTGGGGCTGTGAGTGATGCTAGGACCTTCAGGCTTTCTCTGTCCTACATTCCAACCCTGTAGCTCACTGGCTCCGGAAAATTGCATCTCAGCAGATAAATCACTTCAGTGATTCATTAATCCCACTACAGTGAGTCCCCAGGTCCATTTGGTGCTTTTTGTCACCCCTTAAAAATCTTCAGTCTTCATTTCTACTTTATTTTTCTGCCAACGTGGCATAAAGACGTCATGACCCCCCCGTGATTTGTAACAGTGTCACTCCATTAATGCATTTGTTTGCATTTAGCATGCAGTGACTGACTCACGATTTGATGTTATCCATGTGTTTGTGTGTGTGGGTGTGTGTGTGGGGGTGAGTGTGGGAAATGATCCACGAGACCGGTCCAATAACCCTTAGCACCTGTTCCCACACTTCTGTTTTCTTCTACACGGTCAGCTGACATGTACTGAAGAGCCTCATATGAGATGCTAAGTGGTGCTTCCATCATCTAAAGTGTGCATGAAATCTCTAAACATCCACAGGGGGCTCGACTGCATGGCTAATAAGCACCGACGCGCACATTCCTTCATTCTTTCATATGCTAATCAGATTCTTCTTTTCATCCCATTTTTTTTTCATCTTTAGCTCATTGTCTTGTTTTTTTTTGTTTTTGTTCCCTGCATCTTTCTACCTCTTCCCCCTCACTCCTCTTCATACAGGTGACAGTGTGTGTTGGTCTCCTAGTATCACTTCTTGCGTAGAGTGTCTCAGCCGTGGACCACAGTGTGCCTGGTGCTTCAAGGAGGTAGGACTGTCTGTAAAAAAAAAAAAAAAAAGGGTGTCTGTGTGACAGAGAGAGGACAAAAGAGAGAACGTGGCCAACATACAGCAGCATTCTTCAGATGACACACACCAAAGCTTTGATGCCACCCACACTGATGTGAATATAATGTGTGTGTGTTTGAGCTTAGTGGCCTGCCCTACGACCTCTGTGAGTGTGTCTGTGTGCGTGTATGTTTCCATGCATGCTTTCTCCTGTGGCAGCTGAGACAGAGCCACTTTCTATCCATGTGTTTAGTCTAGGTGCTCTCAGATATCGCCGCATTTCTGTCAAAGTGTGCATCCCACTGCATGTTTGTGTGTCTGTATCTGTCTTTCCCCGAATCGGCCTTGAGCAGCTATAAATTCTCCCAGCACTACACCAGTCACAACGCACACACTCTCACACACAAACACACAAACAGGCAGGGCTAGACTATAAACATGTGTGTGTTTACAGACTTCAGGTGTTTTCCCACCATATGAACCCTGACCTAAACTTATTAAATGGGGCAGGGCAGTGTTGGTGTGCAAAAGCATTCAGACGCCACCTGTCTAACCTCCTACACACAAAGTCACAGAGCCATGTATTTAGAAGCACTGCATGTGAAGCAGGTAAACGTATGTGTTCACATTTTGTCATAAACAGTCAGCATCAGCAAAGAGGAAACTGTATACGTAAAGTTTGGGGAAGTCACTGATATGCAAGACAAATTATAACCACAGTGACAGCCGTAAGCAAAGAGCGCCCGGAGAGCGCCAACCTCCACCAAGGCCCTCTAAAAGATTCCCGGCTCTAGGATATGCTAGGGTCCATCTTTGATGAAAATTCCATGCAAATCCGTCCATTCCAAATCCAAGATTGTTTGCTCCTTTGCTCTTGTTATAATTCTTAGAATTTAAAAGTCATAGTAATCCCAATTAATTGTGCCCTTCCCTATGTGCATGATCTTGTCCGTCACATGACATTATTTAAGTGGACTCAGGCCTGCTGCACAGTAAATACACACATTCAATGGTCTAGTTTTATGTGTCCAGGGCTACTCTCTGTATTTGTGAAAGTTTCTCCCAGACCTGAGGTATAGCAAAGGTCACTAATCCACTCCTAAGCAGCAAGGCATGATGCTGTTCTATTGTATAGTCGGGGGAACTGGCTGTTAGGCAACAAAGTGATTGCTTACAGCAAGACTCTTTAAATGAAGTGATGATTAAATCATATTCTAAATAAAACATGTACCATGTAATCTAAATTCTAATCATCAGAGCTGCACCTTTTCTTTCCTCCGTGATCCCATACGTAGAGATCAGATTGGGATATGGATGAGTAAAAACTGACAGGGCATCTCTTCCTGATATACTTAACCGATGAGCAACCTCAGGATCACATAATAAAATGCCAATAGTTCTTACAGATCGCAAATCAATACAAATGCCATCAAAATGACAGAAACAAAAAATGAAACCAAAGAGAGTTATTGTGAAACAATGCCACCATGTTTTCTGGGTGAAAGAACACAGCTGTTACAAGCTTTGAACTCTGATGTGTCTGTATTGTGAATGGACGTAGTGGTGGGAAACATTAGAGCAGGAGAGTAAATTAAGTTAACTAATAGAATATCTTCATCTGCATAAGCCGTACATTCATAATGGTCACATATTCGCCACTATTAGAGCATCTTGCCTGTGGGGTCACAGAGGATCATGTGGAATTCAAGCTGAAACACTACTTTCTGTCACTTGTCCTCATTTCTGAAAAGCAATTACATAGATAGCATGTTAAAAGACGGCTGTGTTGCATAATCTTTTTGACTGTCTGGCAGCTTTTTTCTTCTGTGTCTTGTTTAGCTTTTTCATGCGGTGTTCTACTTTTTGTTAATGTGAGATTGAAAACTGCAAACAAAAATCTATTAAAGTAAGATTAAAGGAAAGAAAGTAAGAGATTTTCATACATTTTCTCTCGACCATGTGTGACATCTAGGACTTTCTGGATGGGGTCGGCCCGAGCCAGCGCTGTGATCTGCCAGTGAATCTTCTCAGGAGGGGTTGTGAAGCAGACTTCATGGAGCAGTCAGAGGTCAAGGTGGAGGTCAACGCCACCATCAGCAGCACGCAAGTGTCCCCACGAGACATCAGCATCACCCTCAGACCAGGTGGATGATAGATATCTTCTAGTTCAGGTATGCACTGCACTGTTCTCTTAATATTTTATTATTTATAATTTGTTGTGTGTCTCTCTGTGTGTGTGTTGCTCAGGTTCAGAGGCCAGCATTGTGGTGGCTGTGAAGCAGCTGGAGCGTTATCCTGTGGATCTGTACTATCTGGTTGATGTATCGGCATCTATGCAGGAAAATCTTGATCATGTAGGTGTTTTTTTTTTACACAGAGGTCATGCAATAGGGCCGCAACAAAGACCCTCCTCTATCCCACCTTGGTTTATTTACATTGAACAAACCAACTGCAGCATAATGCCGATCCAATGTGTGATTTTACATAGTGAATAGACCTGACACAGCAGCAGTTATGTCTGGTGTGATGTTTTTTACATAATGTGTCGAGCAGCACTTTGTAAACAGCAAAATAAAATGGCAAGCGCAACCGTTTACGGTTACATGGCGGAAAGAGACTAGTGTTGCTCTTAGAGAGACAAGGCTGACTTATCATTTTTAAAGAAAGAGTATATTTCCTATGTTTAATCTAAATCAAACTTTTTACATAAGCTCTCAAACGGTATTTACCATGGCTTGAAAAAAATAAGACTTATGGTCACAGATAACAGCTTGTCTAGTCAGTTTGACATCATCGGCATTGGGGTTATGAGATGGTGACTGCTTTGAAATTTGGCACGAAGAAATCTATAGAAGTTAAATGCTGAATTTTCCTTTTCTTCTCTGTCTCATCATCTGCTTCTTCTTTTACTTCTTCATCAGTTGCTTCTCTCACTTTTCTCTCTCTGTGTTGTTTGTGGTCCACCTGCCCTTGGATTTTCCCCGTCTGTGTCCATGTTTGACGTATCGTGTTGTGCAGCTGAAGACGGTGGGCATGGCTCTGTCTCATCGTATGACGGAGCACTCCTCAGACCTCTGGCTGGGTTTCGGTTCGTTCGTGGACAAACCTGTCTCCCCTTACATCAACGTCCATCCATCCAAGATCAACAACCCCTGCAGGTAAAAAAAAAAAAAAAGTTGTTGGTTGGATTATTGATGCTGGAAAAAAGTGCTTTTCATCTTTTTTATATAACATATTTTGTGGATTTTCTTGCAATGAATAAAATGGATCGCTTACAACTACATAGTTTGCCTTGCTGTATTCCTCAACTAACTTTTTATGCGTCCATGTAGCCAGAGGCATTATGTTTTTGAGTTGTGCAAGTATCCCATCCTTGTGAACACAATATCTCAGGAACGCCTTGAGGCAACTTCTTCATATTCAGCACAAACATCCACTTGGACTCGATGATGAATTGTGGAATTTCATTACATTTGGAACAAATACTTGGACACAAGGTCTGACCAGATAATGTTTCATTACCTTTAGGTGCCCACCTTGAACCTGTGGCATTTTTATAGGTCCTCCTCATACACAAGAATTTGTACTTCTGCCAAGAAGTACATTTATTACCATTTAAACTCCTTCAAAGTCGTCACAACATACTGTATATGGGTGTGGGGAGACATGGATGTAGACTCCAACTTATCTGGTGCACAGAGGCACAACCGTGTGGCAGTAATTCTAGCTCTTCTTTTAATATGTGTAGATTGTTGTGGTGATTTGAGTGCTTATAAAAATGTATCAAAGGAAGTTGCCCCCATTTGTTTGTCAGATTTTTGTGTGAAACAGGCAGAAATTTCTCAGATGTTCGAGGGCAAAATTGTTATAATGTGCCTGGAGTCCGAAACAACAGACAGGCTCATGACATTATTTTGTTCTGATATTTCTTATTTCTTTTTTTTTCCCGAGATCTACACTCCTAAATGTTGCAATTAAATCTCCCGGACTGTCTCTGTCTCCCACCAGTGATTATGAGATCCGCTGTCGTCCAGCTCATGGATTCCACCACGTCCTAAGCATGACAGGAAATATGAGCGAGTTCACGCGGGTGATTAAACGCCAGCGCTTCTCTGGAAACATGGATACACCTGAGGGAGGACTGGACGCTATGCTGCAAGCTGCTGTCTGCCAGGTAACGTAGCCTAAATTCTACATGTCTGCAGCTAAGAGAAAGAGCGTCTTGTGAAAAATGAAAAATGAGGTATAACTCCACATTACGTAGTATGTCTGCATGCTGGTGAAAGAGGCCCTTATTCTGGGAGAATGGTGGCACTCTGAATCTGCAATGGATATTACCACTGGAATCCCACTAAGTAATGACACCACTACTGGGCTATGGCAGACGCACACACACACAAACACACACACACAGAGCTGCTTATACTATGACTGCAGGAGGGCTGTGAGTCACAGCGTGCAGGGGGCCTTGAGTAACTTGTCTGCAGGGAAACACCATGGTGGTCATGACTCTAGAAATAGTATCTCCATTATGTCAGGCCTACTTATAAACTCACGGGGTTTCCTAAAATACATATGCTTACACAGACAGAGGCTCACATAGACCCATTTCTCTCTCACACTCCATGACGAGTCACAGACTTAAAAGAGGGAGACTGTGACTCGTGGAAGAATTTCTGCTGCTTTTCCTTTGATTGGGAATTACAGCAGAGCTGATCACCAGGGGAACTGATTTTGTGAAGAGGAGTATCAACTTTAATTTGTAGATTCTTACCACATGTGTAAACATAAAACACGCACATATTTCCCACATCATTTCTGTGTAAAATGTTGCTGAGTGGTTATGCAAGGAAATAAAAGTTATTTATAAAAATAATAATATAATATAATATAATTTAATAGAATAGAATAGAATAGAATAGAATTTAATAGAATAGAATAGAATAGAATAGAATAGAATAGAATAGAATAGAATAATAGAATAGAATAGAATAGAAAACATGATTTAGACATATTACATGATATGCTGATACTTCTCTCTGTCTTTTTTTTAGAGAGCAGTGGGTTGGCGAATGGAGGCCAAGCGTCTTTTACTCCTGATGACCGACCAGCCGTCTCACCTGGCACTCGATAGCCGCCTGGCAGGGATTGTCTTGCCGCACGACGGCCAGTGTCACCTGGAAAACAATGTGTACACGGGGAGCACGAGGATGGTAAGAGGAGGAGGAAACTTACTGGGATGTCAGGCTTAAAGGAGCTGAATCTTTTAACTGGGCATTCATTTCTCTTGGTCTCACATTATTGAGTAAATCAATACATGGATGCAGGTGAAAGGAGCAGAGTTTGTATATTATTTGCTTTCTTGCTGAGAGTTAGATGAGAAGACAGATTTCCTCGTTCCTGAACCCAGACCCTGTAAAACCACAACGTGTCTCTTTTTTTTCTTTGCTTTAAAAAAACAAGATAAACACGATAATGTGTGAGTTTTAGATTTGGTGATATGAGGGTTTTATTACCTTTGGGCAGAGCCAGGACCGTTTCTCCCTTTGTAACGTCTTTATGCTATAAGCAAAGCTAAGCCAGCTGCTGGTGCAACTTCATATTTACTGTACAAAGTCATATTGATCCTCTGAGAAAATAATCTTAAATCCCCAAAATGTCTAAATATTCCTTTAAAAGCAACATGGTTGCACAATCTTAACACTTGGGGGTGCAGTTAATATGTGGACCATGTAGACCATGTTTTACTCTTACAGTGACAACTACATTCATCACACTGATAACTGTATAGTAAGAGTAATAGCCTTAAACTGAATAAGGTGGCAGGTTGCAAGTGTTTTTGTTTTTAATCAGCTGGTTGTATCATTTTCAGGACCATCCCAGTGTAGGACAGTTGTCGGATAAGCTGCTTGAAAATCACATATACTCCATCTTCGCTGTGGAGAAGCAGCAGTACCAGTGGTATGAGGTAACATCTCCTACATGTGCACACAACAACATGTGCCCACATATGCAGAACACAAATGTTGTCTTACATGCTGTAGCTTTGAGTCAACACCTGTGTTGCTCATACATGCATGACAATGAATCCCTGAAATCAATTTAAAAGCATTAAAGTATTTCTTCATCTCCCTAGGAGTTGGTGCACCTGCTGCCTGGCTCCTACCTGAGAAAGTTAGGCCTCTTCCAGGCTCCAAACCTCATAGAGCTGGTGGTCGACGCATACAAGGTACAGAGCACTCACCTACACTTCCTCTGCAAATTTATAGGATCATTTTTTTCCCTCAGTCTCAGATCCCATTGTCCTGCCTTGGTGAACTATTCATCCTTTAGACAACAAAGAGAAGGACAGGGGCATGTGAACGGTGAGAGAGGAGAGCCCAGCAGCACAGCATGAGTTGAATTCATAAGAGCACCTTTGATCAATAATCAGCTCAGAGGTGTTGCTGAGGTTTGTTTAATCATGCAATCTGACCACTAGCAGACTACTGTTTGCAGAAAGAAAGTCCCAGAATCAGTGATGCAACTTGACATTTCTAAAAGTGTGGTGCTGTTTATATTTATCTATGAACGTTAGATTTGACTGTGTATACAAACATCAACTTTAAGCTTGGGAAAACGGATGATTGGAGATGTTTTTGGTAGCTGAGGCCTAGTGAAACAGAAAAACCACAGAGTTGAACAGGAGGTTATAGAGGGGAAAGACATGTGTGTGTGTGTGTGTGTGTGTGTGTGTGTGTGTGTGTGTGTGTGTGTGTGTGTGTGTGTGTGTGTGTGTGTGTGTGTGTGTGTGTGTGTGTGTGTGTGTGTGTGAGGGGTTCGTTCAGTTGGCAGCAGTCTAGGCTATAATCTTGCCTGAGGCACAGCGCTCCATTGTTTGTTTCCAGAATCTGCCGAATCCACAGATCCGAGTGCACAGCCACGTATATGTGCGTATCCTCGCACACACATATGCATACACAAGCAGCAGAGCCTGAACAGAAGCCGGCATTATAATAGCTGTCAGATCCCCACGGAAACCATGTGTCCTAATCATGGGTGAATACAAAGATGCTATTTTTGTCCCCACCTCCTTGTTCCCATAAACCTCCCCGTATTTCAGAAGAAAAGGACAACAATGAGGGCTCTCTGGGGATATGTGACAACTTAAATTAATCAAACTTTATCTTTCTGTCTCCCTTTCTCACACAGATTACACTCACTAACCATTTAATCTTTAACTTTTTTTTTTTTTATGTCATTCTTCCCACTCTCTTTTCTCTTTCCTTTGCAGCCAGCACACAACACTGGCTTTAAAAAATGTCTTGATACAAGATGGTAAACATAATGTTGCTTTTTCATCTCTCTCCACCCTCACTGCATTCAGAGGTTATTGTCAGAGATGGAAGTATCAGTGTCAGTGGATGACAAGGCAGTCAGCAGGTACTGGGTGTCTGTATCTCCTCTGTGTCCTGAAGGATCCACTGCTAAAGGCCGGAGCTGCTCAGGGGTGCAACCTAACCAGACGGTAAACACACAAGCATATCTGCAGTATCAAATCCAAAGATTTAGCTAAATGTTACTTGTGTTTTTACAGAAATCCTCCAGGAGGTGACCGAGGACATTTACTGTGGGTTATATAGGATTACTTTTACACATGCAAACATACACACACACTGAGAATTTAAGAGTTGGTAAATAATCTCATTTGAGTGGATTACAGGCTGTGGATTACAGGAAAACATTTACATGTGATTCCTAAAATCCTTACCTTGCCCGATATGTCAGCCTTTATGCAAACAAATAGGACATTTATAATTAGAAATAGGTCATTGGCCGTCCGCTACTCTCATACTGCTCCATTCATCCAGTGAAAGCTAATCCCTAAATTGTCTGCACAACTGCAGAGAGCTCTTTAGATACTTCTCAACTCCATGCAGGAGCTTTTTTTTGCCGCAGTAGTAATAATTATACAAACAAAAAGCAATTTCAAGAAATTCTCTTTCAGTTCGCTCCCCAGACCGCTGATGAGATTCCTGTTTGCTTAACCTTTTGAAACTCTTAACCTTGTTAAACACCAAGATGCTTAATCACTGCTCTATAGTTACTCCATTGTACAAAAGTCCTTTTATTCATTGGTGGATGAAAGTGAATTGTGGAAAGTACCCACAATTTCCCAGCCACTCAATGGAAAAACTTTTGTTCATTCCACTTCAGTCCAGGTCATTGTTATTAATTTCCTACCTTAGACGGCCATACAAGGTATCTCTAGCAAGAGAAGTAATTTATTTTATGTTATTCTATTCAGATTCACAGCAGGAGTCTCATGAGGGAAAATACATTTCACATTCTTTTGCACTTATCTGGAGATGCATCTGATCTCTAAGGCAACAGCAGACTCTTGAGAAATCATTCATCCCTTTTTTGTTTTTAACTTGTCCTTTCTGTCATGCGATGGAAATAAGCTTTAAGCTTTCTTATTTCATGTGTATGTCAGGACTGGGTGATTTTAGTCTCATATCTATGACCTCTATTATTCTGAAATAAATCTATAAACTCTCAGAGGCCGTATTTAGGCACATGTTAACTTCATCAAGCTAACACTCTCAGACTGACAGTGCTAACATTCTAATGTATAGCAAGTATATTCACCATCTTAATTTAGCATGTTAGCACAGCTGAGGCTTATGGTAATGCCACATAATTTTGCATGTATTTGCTTACAAACCAAAGTATTGGACAAATGTGGACTTGGTGATAATGCTAGATGGAAAAAGTCAGGGGATCACCAAAGTTATTAGGATTCATCCTCTGGGCACTATGAATGTCTGTACCAGATGGTGACATCAGTGGAACCACATAGCTTGAAAGGCATGACTAAAAATCATCCACTAAGTTATACTAAGTTATAATTTGATTTGTTTTCCCATACAGGTCTACTTCAATATCACTATTGGCCTGCGCTCTTGTCCTGACAGTGGTGAAGATGAAAATGTGACAGTGTTAGTTCGCCCTGTGGGCTACAACGAATCCACCGTCGTTAGGATCCACTCTAAATGCCGCTGCAGTTGTGGACCAACAAAGGACTGCAATGATGATAGCCAATCACCATGCAGCGGAATACAAGATATCCCCAATCAGGAGCAGAGGCCGGATCGTGGCCTAATTACGGACTCGAACAGAGATTCACACTGGAATTGCAGAGCAAATGGGTCTGATGTGGACTGCAGTGGTCGGGGAGTGTGTGAGTGTGGGAGGTGTGTGTGTGAGCAGAGCAGGATTGGGGCAGTATATGGGAAATACTGTGAGATCGACGAATTCTCCTGCATGTACGAAGGCGGTCTGGTGTGTGGAGGTGAGGGGCGCACACTGCAAAAATCATTACAAGACATCAAGAAGTAATAAGATGAGCACTTTTTTATTGTTCACTTCTGTGACACGGTTTCCTCTTGTGTCTGTTTGTCCTTCCCAGGGAGGGGTGTGTGTCTTTTGGGTGAGTGTGTGTGCGAGGACAGCTGGACGGGTGATAGCTGTGGTTGTCCCGTCTCCACAGACACCTGCCAATCAGCCAGTGGCTTGCTCTGCAGCGGGCGGGGCAGATGTGTGTGTGGCAAGTGTGTGTGTGCTGACTCCCGGCACTCTGGAGACTTCTGTGAAAGATGCCCTGCCTGCCAAAGCACCTGCCAATCATACTGGTAGTTGTCAGTTTCTGTCGCTTCACATTACATGATGCTTACTTACACTTTCAGACAATTTGTAGATCAAGATGACGCTAATGCACTCTGTCTCTCTGTCTTTTAGGGAGTGTGTGGACTGCCACCTGTCTCATGGTCTCACACAAAAAGAGGCGGGACACTGCAACAACACCTGTGCCTCATTGGTGGGCTACGTGGATGATATATCAGGTACAGCCTGGTAAACCTCATTTGTAGTTGTTGGTTTTTTTTATCTGAGGAAACTTGTTGGGCTATGATGGGTTTTAGTTGTGTTTAAACAGCTGTTGATTTGACTCTGTTACTATATCCGCTGCCAGCTCAGCAACGGAACAACAATGATCCCCCATTGCATCTTTGTAACATGTATACAGAACAGTAAAGGCACAACAGTCCGGCCTTGAGCGGGCTGTGTAAAAAGTGATTCTGTCTGTCTGCTGTTTGGTGCTGGAGAGGTAGTGTACAGTGGGTTTAGCAGAGTGTTTACTGAAAACAGCTGCCTGTTCCAGCTGGAAACTGTTTGATAGGAAAAGAAAATCAACGAGCGACAGGAGAAAACCTGCAGGACTGAGATTTAGCCGAGAATTGTGTCACTGCCAATGAGAAATCCCACATCACACATTGATACTGTAATATAAAAAAATATTGTTTAGTGCAGTTTTCAGGTGAGAACTGAACAGCTCGTAGAAGCACCTTTTAATGCTACTCATTGATTGTCTGTTTCTCTCTGTTTTCAGGTCAAACAGGGGATATGTGGATTCAGTGTATGTACATCAGTAATGACGGTTGTCGCCATCGGTTTCAAACAAGCTCACGGTCTGGTCAGACCCAGCTTCACATTAGCACAAGACCAGGTATAATGTCAAAACACACACACACATACTCCCACGTGTTCATTGAGGTCACTTCCATTGCTACTATTGCTGCACTGCTGCGCCCTGATTACTGTAGGGTGTATTTTACATTTCCCCTCAATTCCCTACTCAGTTTCTTCATTTTCACACAAATACACACACACACACACACACACACACACATGCATAATTTAAGTGTTACAAGTGTCACAGTTCATCCCACCTCTGATTCTTGGAACAGCACTCCTCATTGTGCGCCCCTCTCCAAATTTTCTCCTCTCCCTCTCACCCCCTCCACCCAATGGGACACTCTCTTCCTGTTTCCACCCACTCCTCCTTCGTGGAGCAGGAGCCAGGTCTCCATGGTAACCCTATTACAAAATGTCAGAGCCCTCTTTGAGCTCTTTGTGTTGACTGATGAGCCTGTCACCCACACATGCACCCCAGCAGATATACAACCAGCTGACTGTTCAGCACAGCATCACTGGCACAGCTGCCACTGACCGAGGTGTGTAAGTCTCTTTGTGTGCAAAGTAATTAAGTACATTTACTTAGGTATTAAACTTCAGTAGAACTTTGAGGTATTTGTATTTTACTCTCCATCCATCCAGCCATCCATCCATCCATCCGTCCATTATCTATAATCACTTATCCTGTCCAGGGTCATGTGGGTGCTGGAGCCTATCCCAGCTGACATTGGGCAAGAGACGGGGTACACCCTTGACCCGTCGCCAGTTCATCACAAGGCCAACACATAGAAAGACAAACAGCCATTCTCATTCACATTCACATGCGGGCGATTTAGAGCCACCAATTCACCTATATTGCATGTTTTTGGTGGTGGGAGGAAGCAGTGAACCCGGAGGGAACCCACGCAGACACGGGAGAACATGCAAATTTTTTGCATGAAGGACTTTTACTTGAATATTATTATGATTTTGTGTTGGTAAACAAAGGCTGCTGTTCTTGTACTTCTTTCTTTGTGGTGATCAATTTCAGTTTAAACCCTTGTGCAGACAGGGTCATGAAGAATCTCCTGCAACTGTATGTCTGCTTGCTTATATTAGTGTGTATTTGAATGTAAATACGCAATGATTCCTTTATACTGCAGGTCTCTCTTTTCTGATCTTTTCCCCCATTGCAGAGAATGTTTTCTCCACAATGAAACCATATGTTTATGTCCACAGAGTGTGCCAGCAGCAGCCGGCTGGTAGGAACATTCCTGAGTGTTTGTGCTCTGACGGTGCTATGTGGGCTGGTGGTTGTAGCTGTGTCCCGTCTGCTGCTCCAGAAGAGAGGCAGGTCACCAGGGGGTGCTGCTGAGGATAGAGGCTATCACTGCACTGGAAAGGTTAGCACTCAAAAGTCCAATATCCTGGAAGCAAACATTTACAAAGCAGGGTTTTAATCAAGGGGAGGCTGATGTGTCCCTGGAGCTCTTGGCATGTTTATGTTTATGTGTACCGTCCACTGAAACCAGCCGTGAGAAATTTGATTCTGTTGTTAGAAGTACAGCTGTATTTTTATGTCGTTACCATGACTTGGATGAATGAGAATCTACACAACACACTTTATGAAATCCACCTAAAAGGAGCCCCTGATATTAAACTGATACTCCACTGATTTTATAAGTCAAAGTCAATTTACTAGTTGCAGAGACATGCAACAACACAGCCTGTGAAACCAGTTGTGTAACATCTTCAGTGATTCTGAAGGAGCTTTTGTCAAGAAAAAAATTATTCAAGTGACATCGCCTGTGTAATCTTGGCTCAAGCAACACATTTCAAACTGTAGATTTAAAGGACATAGTGTTAATATTGTGTGTTTGGCATACAGCACTTTTTCTGTCACCCTTTAGGACCTGTCATACATCCCCACAACCAATGAGAAGACAGTTACCTACAGGAGGGACCATCCACCTGACCACCCCGTGGAGATGCACGTACAGGTCCCCAAGATGCCCCTTGGTGACCCCTGGCGGTATTAGGCAGAGTTCAAAGGTCAAGTTCAGAAGAACGTTAGAGAAGATTTTTGGAGGGAGAGATGACTAAAGGCCTCTATTCTGTCTCGTAATCATCATAAACCTGCAAACGTGGAAACTCTGATATATAAACTATGAAACCTCCTTTGGATCAGATTTATAAAATCAGCTGACTCTCATAGACTGTGTGACTAGTGTGGCCAGTATCCTGGAAATCACAATGAAACAGCACAAGTCCCCCTCCTCTCTTTGAATGGTGGCTGCTTCTTCTACGGGGTAAAGGGTGATCATTCATCATGTTTTAGCCATGCAGCAAATAACTTATTTGTGTGTGTGTGTGTGTGTGTGTGTGTGTGTGCGTGTGTGTGTGTGTGTGTGTGTGTGTGGTGCAGATCGATGCATTTATGTTATGTCTAGACTTTCTATTTATGATTTTGTAGTAAAAACACTACATGTTTTTGGTTCATGTGGCCGTGTGACTCCAACTGAGCTATCTTCCTGTCTTAGTCTGCCTCCTGGTGGTCAGCCTTAGGCACGACACTTTCCTCTATGACTGACCTCAGCTGTGTTTCCTTTCATTCATGACTCACACCAATAACTCGAAATGCCTTTTTATCTCTCAAATTTGATAAGACTTTCTTGTATTTTTTGCAAACCTTGTCTCTTTGTGTTTTTCAAAATTTCTTTGTTGCATTTTGATTTTGTTAACCGATCAACCACATTGCAAATTAGTATTATTTTATGGCATTTTTCTATCATGATAAGTGAAAACATAATTTCATATGATGTGGTTAGACTTGCACTAGGACTATTGTTTTGCATTGTACTACTGAAAACTGAGAGAGGCACGAGAGATGTACTGTTCAGTGTGAAGTTATTAGTTAGCTCTGTGTTTGGCATTAGAAGGCATTTACGCTGCATTTGAACACGATGTATCAAATCCACAACACTGGAATAACAATGGACTGAAACCTAATATTTAAGAAATACTGACAATTAACTGGAAACTGTATCATCAACTGTATCATCACACCTGTACATGAGCCCTCTGTAACAGAGACAGAACCAGAGCTGAGTCTTCATGTCTGCTGATCATTCCAGAGCCATTACTGACAGGCTTAGACTCAGAGACCAAACCCTGTATAAAGGTACAAATCAGCTCTGGCGGTACAGAGCTCAGAGGTGAAAAATACACCCCTCATGTAATGCCATTCGCATGTCATCTTGTGAGATGTTTGTTTGGCCAATCCTGTTCCTCTTTTTTTTATTTGTATTTAATGCAATATTGTTTACAGCAATACCTGCTCTATTTGATTGAGTCAGAAACACTAATTGTTATTTATTGTGATGTTTTTTATTTATGTTAATTGTGCTGTTTTATGATAAGGCTACTTGAGTTACAGGTCATGAGTACTGTTCGTGTTTGATGAAGAGTGGTCTCTATCTCTAATCATGAGATTAATTCAGCAATAAATTAATAATCATCTCATCTAACCGGGCATTGAGTTCTGGGTAACAACAGCACTTTTTCATGTTGTTTTTGCTGTCAATTAATGTGATTAGTTGTGTGGCATGAATATTTTCATCACAATAAAATGTGCAAGATTTTTTTTTTCATAATTTTTTGTGTTCTCTCCAGTTTTACTGTATGTAATATTTGAATTAAATGTGTCAGGCCTCATGTGTCTCAGTGAGAAAAAAGATCAAATGATATTTGACACAGGTCAGTTGTTTGTGTGCCAACCTGGCAAATGTTTTTGTTTGTTTTTTTCCATTTTTTTATACAACGAAATGTTGAAAAAGATGAAGGTGTGACCAACCCACGTTGTCTGTGGCTGTGACTATAGATGAACACTAGGTGGAGATGCATACACGGTTTCACACATGTTTCAGTGATTGTGGAAAATACAGTGTCTGATTTATTAACTATCATTCCTCTGTAAAGCAGGTAGAAAATCATTTCAAACCCTGATCATGAAAATGTATTTTTCACAAGCCTGCTGTAACATTCAGTAGTACACTAACTCCACTATATGACAAAATATGACTTTCAGTTTATTTGATTTATTTTATTAAAAGGAACATGTCTGTATTAACAATGTACAATCTGATACAAATGTAGGCTTACACCAAAATAAATTAGGCTAAGCAAATTATAACCATCAGTATTGAAAACACTCTCAATTGATACATTTCAGTTGCTTGATAAAAATACTAATTAATTCTAGTGAAATTTGCCAGTGGTTTTTCCAGGTCTAGAGGTTTACAGTTAGATACAGTTTGACATTTGTAATTGACAGGGGGAAAAAACTCTTTAGTCAACAATTATAAAATACAAAAACTGCTTAAGCTATAATCAAGTGCAGGGGCGTTCTACTGGGACACATGCTCCAATACCTATTGATCTGCTATGCCCCAGTTAAATCTCGTATTCAAGCTTAAACAAGCTCCTATGGCAGTGGATAAATTTGGCTCAATAACAATCGGAAAAGATTTTTTTTTAAATCCACAATGTTAAATCCACGTTTCAAAGCAGATTAATGCTCACAAAATGAACCAAGTCAGTTTGGACCCAGTTTTGATATTATTTATATGCACATATAACTTTTACGCCATAAAACTTGTTGTGAATATTTTCATGAAGATTTATATCTCTTTTTTTTAACCTTTTCCTGTAGTTGCATTGTAGCACATTTCATACACGCAGCAGGCATTCAAGAAAAAATAGAGTAATGGAGACCTGTGTCCCAGAGCTTAACAACGCCCCTGACCAAATGGTATAACGAGAAATACAATATGTCCAAAACTTGCCCTGTTATATTAATGCCAGTTATAATCATGACAAGAGGACCTGAAGTTAGACTATAACAATTTAACCAAATATATTTTTTTTAAAATAGCCTAATCTTAAATTATTAACCCTTGCATTAATTTAGCATGATTTCAAGTAGCCAACAGAATGGCGTAACAGGCTACTTGATTAATTCTAAATTAAAAAAAACTGTGAATGTAGAATAAATTAGGCGCATATAACATGTCTTAAAAACAGATGTCTGATCGACAGAAGAGTAAAAAATTATTTTAAAGAAGGCTACATAGATGAGGTAAGGACACAGTGTTGATTCACAGCTTAAGTTTATAAAGTGCCATTTCTGAGTGTCAGAGAAAACACACTCCATACAGGCTGGTACAGTGTAATCAAACTCCACGTGTTGCTTTGTTTGTGTTTAGCTTTGTAAATCATTGCCCCGCACTCTGTCCCTTGGTGCTTTGGACAGTCTCACGCACGTGCGCCCGGGGAGACTGGCTCGGGCTCCCGGAGACACTGTTGTCCGTGTCGCTGCTTCCTTTACCGAGTCCTGCTTCTCCGCCGTCCTCTGAGCCATCCGCGTTGTGCGTCCTAGCGTGCTTGCTGAGGTGATCAGAGCGCATGAATCGTTTGTGGCAAACGGGACACTCGAATCGTTTCTCCCCGGTGTGTGTGCGCAAGTGCCGCTGGAGCTCGTCGGAGCGCGTGAAGCGTTTCCCACAGAAGAGCCAGTTGCAGACAAACGGTCTCTCTCCAGTGTGCCAGCGCAGGTGAGCCTTCAGGTGAGAGGTCTTTCCGTATACTTTACCACAACCCGGGATGTGGCAGTTGTGTAAGCCTCTCCGCCGCGGGCTCGTCCCTCCATGGCCAAGGCTCTCCGCCTCATGGCAGTTCGGACAGTCGCACGTGGCTCTGCCGGAGTAGCGCCGTGATGAGGAGCGGGACGATGCGGGCAGAGAAATGACTGGATTTCCCGTCATTGCGGGTACCCCTGTCGTCGTGGTCTCTGTGTATGGAGCCGGGACAGGTGGCCTGAAGCCGTCAAACAGGTGTTGTGTGGCAGGGAGCAGGTGCTGAGAGGCACCGGGGCAGAAGGTGGAGCTGTAGTCAGTGCTATAGCCGCTCAGAGGAGATGGTAACCCGCCCGGGCTCTGTGCGTCAACCCAGTTGGTTCCCATGTCCCACCAAGCAGTGGACCCATTATTTACATCTCCTACGGGCTTGAACCATGATTCGTAGGGATGTGCGTGCATCCTCGGATATATCCCAGCTATGCTTTCTACCGAGGAGGGGAATTTCGTCAGGAACATAGACCTCTGTGTGCGCGCAGGATCGGGGATACCGCTGTCCAAAGGCACAGGAGTCTGGTGCATCGAATAATCACTCCCGAAAGAAGAGTTGGCAGTGGCTAGTGAGAAAGCACTGGAGATCTCCGTCAACCCGGTCCCGTTACACCTAGAGTCTCCAGAGGGAACCCCGAGTGAGGTGATGCAGGCACCCAGGTTGCTGACACCCGGGGCGCCCCCCCTCCACGGGTGGAAGCCCTTGACGAGTCCCGGTGCTCCATCGGAAAGAACAGGGGAGCACGAGGGGCTGGAGTCGCCGATCCTGCTGCAGGTGGCGGCCAGCATAGCGAGCGGTGTGCTGCCGAGCCGAGGCTCCTCCTGTGGGGAACACCCAGACATTTAGGCCCCTCATGCCTTACCATGATGTGCGTAAAGACGCTCAAACCATAGGATTGTGTGTTTGTCACGCAATCTGCACAAAAATTGCCTACAGATCACATTCAAGACACCAAGACTATATTTTCATAATGTGACAAGGGTCAAGTTTTACAGAGTGCTCCTCCGACTTGGATCATTCAGAGACAACGGAGGAGCGTATCCAAAAGTTTTGTTAGCTAAAAGCACCAACACTTCAGCAGGTAAACTTTTTTCATATAATCAATATTTAAACACCACTGTTGTTACATTAATCACACCTTCCGCTTAAACAAGCCTTTACTTATAATAACATACTGCCAGTTAATTAATAAATAATCATATGAATATTATTGGAGCGAATACAGGCTACAGGAGACAAAACACCCTCAAGTGTTCCCTGAATAAGACACACTGAATGAACCCTGAGGAGAAAAGCTTTTAATTCTAACAATATTTGAGCAATTTCTTTAAAAAATAAATAAATAAAAAGTTAAGTAAATAATAATAGAGATGTAAACTTACCCCTAGCAATGAAGCAGCCATGGCCTGTGCTGTGAGATCTTCGGCTGAGTGCGTATGTGTGCCGCTGGCAGTGATGTGACGAGTCTGTGTGTTCTCCACTCTACTGCTGTAGTAGTTGTAGCTTCTTCTTCGTGACTTTGATGTGTAGCTGAGAGCCAGAGGACCAATCACAGACAAGCTTCAGACTGTAAACATTTGCGCTGGGGGGGTCGTCGTACAATTTAAATGTGAGATCTCGCGAGTGGCGCATTAATCAGAAAACTCGACCACTGGCCACCAGTAACTCCAATAACACCAGTGACGTCTTTTTAACCTCCGAAAAACATGAATCATCATTAGGTAATAATTAAAGAATTTATTTATTGTTATCAGAATTTATTTGAAATTATGAAAGATAACAAAATGCAAGGATCCCACAGTGCAAATTCGAAATCACAACTTTAACACACTCAGTTGAAATTAACAGTTACCCAGTGTTTCTAAAGGGGCCACTGTGAACCTCTTAAATTAATATCTTTGAACAATATATCATTATGAACACTGTGACTGTGTTAATTACACCCTTACAAGGTATTATTATAAGTATTAACACCACAATGGATGACAAAAAAAAATAAGTAGTTGCTGATAGAGTTGATTGTCAACAACGATGACTTTGTGCTCTTCAATTTCCTTGAAAAATTACACTTACACACTATTGTTGACTATGTAACTGATCCAGATAATCTGAGATTAACACTACAGTATTAGAGTTCAAATGTGCATTCTGTTAGTGGAACCATCCATCCAACCATGTGCAATAATCACTCCTAAATGTGCTATATTTAATTCAGATACTTTATTTTTTCTTGACAAGATTTTTACCTTAAATTCATCAAGGAGCACGGTTGTCTTGTACAGCACGCTACTGCCCAAAACATGAATAGTTCATAACTGTTGCTTGTTTATATTGCGGCCCAACTTTACTTTCCTATAGGGAGAGGTTTTGATATGGTGTTGATTACTACAAATCAAGAAATACATCAAATTAGCCAATTTAAACATCTTGAAGAATGCAACTGAGTAAATGTTAGTTCATTTGGTAATATTTTTAAACTGCATAACAAGTACAAGTTAGTATATTTAATTATATTAAGCGATTACCGTTGATGTCACTGATAAAACAGTATATGTGCTTTTCAGGCAAAAACCTGGTGCACAGAAGAAGAAAAAAAAATTTCTCATGATGCGGTATCGCGAAACCCTATCAGAATTCTCCAGACATCATGCGGAAATGAAGGACAAATTTATCATTACTTTATGTGGACACCTGGAGCTGTACAACAAAACTTTGTGTGCCTACCAAGATCGGACGCAAAAGGAGGGTGCTTGGAAAAAAGCAATGCGATAATATTTTGATACAAAATAGTGATAACACGACAAACAGTTATGTGATACCTGTCCAAAATGCCTGGATGTTGACTGTATAGCACTGTGTGATGTTAAACGCACAACATTAAGTTTTCTCACCAGTACAGACTCATTCTTTAACCAACACCAGAACCTCAACACTTAACTCTAAACTAGTCTAACTCTAGCCTGACAAAGATCAAGTTCACAGCAAAAATAATGAAAAAGATAACATTTGAAGAAGTCAGCAGTAACAATACTTTCCGGAGGTGCACCTGTGGATAAATGAGTTTCACTCTGCTTTAAGGTCTTGTATGTGTAGAACCACCTGACCTGATGTGTCAGACAGAAAAGCTTCCCTTCAGCACCACATCCTGATGTTTTTTACTGATGTAGGGGAAGAGGCTGATGAATGAGAGGCAGGCCCAGTCCATCCCATCCTGTCCCTGGGGCGTTTCCAGTCAGCTCAGGGGTAGGGAGGGGAGGACACCACCACTGCCTCATCAATTTCATCTCATTCAACACAAAACAAATGTTAGCTCTCAAGCAACACCTCTTCCTGTGCTTTCCTCAAAAACAGCATGCTCTGACTGTACACCCCGAGAGGAATGGCAACAGGTAAATAGGTCATCTTATCATGCATTGTTAACCAATGTGATGACACATACCTGGGAATGATCCTCAGCTACTTAATATATTAGCAACACAGAGGGAGCATTTCATTTGAATTTCAAATGTAATAAAACAGCAGGATTTAATTAATTCCCTTCATTTGTTTCGTGTTAAATGCTTCCCTGCCTTTTCTTCACCTCTCTTGTTCTATGACCAATATGCTAGATGGGAAAAGTAATCACATTCTCCATTCATTCAACACTCCCACACTTACCCACCGTTTACGGAGGGTCACTGATAGCGTGCGAGATTAATTTCAGTGATGCTTGTTATGCAAACAGTTCACTATTTTTCACTTTTCACTGATTATTCTTCAAAAATATTTGAGAACATTCTTTCTTAATGAACAAAGATGGGTAAGACTAAGCTTACGTTATTCCACTTTGTTTTAGTGGCTAAAACAACGCATATGCAGATACGTCTACCTCTTATCTCTGATTTACAGCTTTGATTGTTATGGACCAGTTTCTCCACTCTTTTGAACAGATCTCCAGTAGGTATAGTTTTATTTTGTTCATCTAAGGCTGTGGCCTTTAAAAGCTACCATTGGACAGTATGCAGGGGTTTTTTTGGTCAACTAATTTTAGTAATAAAATTTAAAAAATGAAAATGAGGATATTACAACCTTTATATCTGACAAAAAACAATTTCAATTCTATTGTTTCTTTAGTTAGTGCTCCCTGTATTTTTAGGTCATTGCCTTTCACTCTAATGTGAGTTTGGAGATTTTTGAAAAGTTTTTTAAATAGTGAGAACTCCTCTTACAAAATCCCACTAAAATGTGCTTTATTATGAATATATTTGTGTGTAATTTTGGGAGGCCCCACAAACTAATACACACCTCCCAGAGAGCAGGATAAAATCAGCGGCTCCCACACCGCTGGCCTCTGCTCTCCCCCACAGCCTGAGGCATATGCCGAATTCACTGGTGGATTTTACAGTAGGCCATCTTGCCATCCTCACGAGCCACCCAAACAGCTGTCCCTCTTTTAGATGAATTCTTTTCCCACACTGAAAGTGTCTGTTGTGTGTGTGGTGTGTGTGTGTGTGTGTGCTTTAAAAGGCCCCCAATGAAACCCTGTCTGAGCGCCAGCCTGTTCCTTTAACGATGATAATGACCACATTATCACGCACCATCGAACGTCGACAAAAAAAGATTGTCGTGTGCTTTCCATTCACCGTGTGGGCACTGAGACAGAAAAGGCAGAGAGAAAGGAGTGAAATAAAGATCTGGCACTTCTCGGGGAGATGTATGGGTGAAGTATTTTATTTCTCCTTGGTGTTTTCCTCAACTCCTCTTTTGTTGGTGGAGTATAGTCACCGTGATCCTGAGGGCAGGGCAGCCATCTTGGTCAGCTGCCCTGCTGAGACAATTAGCTGGAGAATCAGAGAGTCAAAAGACAAGCTGCTAAACATGACACAAAAAATATTCATCACAACTAGGGGGGAAGCCAATCAGTTTGCTGAAAAGAACGGGGGGGAAAGCATGTTACAGATTCTGTGTAGTCCTGTGGAGCTTTTTTGAAAATGATGTATCTGTTTGGTGTCATGATTCATGCCTCATCGTATTAGTGCCCCACTGTCTCTCCCCATAGGATTTGTTGTGCTCTTGTTTCTCTTCTATCCTTATTCTATTGTTAGATGAACATTGTGAGGCCTCTAACGCCCTGATTCTTTTTTCCCCTCAGTTGTGGTTTCTTGATATTTTGGTGATCTGTGAATCTCTCAAGGGATTTTAGAAATGCAAACTCTGTTTGTCTCCAAATTTGCTCGGGGAAGTTTGTGTCCTATGAAAGTAACAACATCTAAATTTAATCAGTAACATCTCCTATCAGCATTATACAGCAATAATCCTGCTCCTCATGAACCGGTACAGCCTCGTGTAGAAGGCGGCCCAATCTTCTGTCAGCGCTGTCCGGATTGGTTGCTGAGTGTGTGGAGGATGTTCACGCTGTTGCTTTCGCTCATTCAACCAACTCCACAGGTTTTAAAATGGGCCTTAGGTCTGGGCTCATTACAGGCAGTTCCATAACCGTGATGTCATTTCCCTCCAGAAACAGGATGGCATCCTGTCAACACAGCACCAGCTGTTGCATAACAGTTGTGTGTGTGATTGTGATCAGCTTGAATTCACTTGATTATAAAGGATTTTAAGTTTTCACCTTGTAGACAGAAGTATCCACCCATTGACAGCAATTTACAGTGGTTAAATCCTTCCTGCTGAACAGTCTGGTTCTCTAGTGTCCTAAGATAAAGCCACTGAAATCAAGTTAATTGGTTCTTTATAAAGCTTCACAAGGGTGACGTATCACACTGACCTTTACTTTAAGGTCTTAATTACAAAAACAGTACAACAGTTCAGTGTGGCCCTGAGGAAAATGTTATATTTTTGATTTTTAAAAAACAACTCATTTACACTTGGATCATTATAATAATATTATTATTATTAGTGACCTTTATTATCACGTTAAACTCCAATAGCAGATGTAGTCTGCTTGAATTCAGTCAGTCACAAGTTTCCATTGCGAAAAAGAGCAGCAAAATGTTCATTTAAACTCAATTATTATGTGATTTGGTTTCAGGAATGGCCAGGAGAGATCCATAACAAAAGAATTTTAATAGCATCAAGATTCATTCATTCATTTTCTGTAACCACTTGTCCTGTGTAGGGTCGCGGGGGGTCTTTGGGTGTGAGGTGGGTTACAACCTGGACAAGTTGCCAGTTCATCGCAGAGCCACAGAAAGACAAACAACCATTCTCATTCACATTCAGGCCTATGGTCAATTTAGAGTCACCAATTCACCTATATTGCATGTTTTTGGTGGTGGGAGGAACCCGGAGAACCTGGATGGAACACATGCAGACATGGGGAGAACATGTAAACTCCACACAGAAAAGTCCCAGGTCCTTAAGTTGGATTTGAACCCAGGACCTTCTTGCTGTGAGGCAACAGCGCTAACCACTGCGTCACCGTGCTGCCCAGCATCAAGACATCAAAAAGAAATGTTTTTTTATTCTCATGTCTAGTAACAATGTTCAAATACCTTTGTAGACACACAAAATTTCTAAAGTCGTACATTATATAAATTGTTCTGAGTATAAAAAGTACCAGATGAACACACGTTTGTGTCTTTATTTGTCACTTTATCTCTTTCCACTGAGGATTATCTCTGACAGACTGACCCAAATTCATCTGCTTATGCCCTTTAAAGTCAACCATTCAAACAAATTGAGAAGGAAAAAGTCATCTAGGTGAGCCATGTGCCAGGATGTGCCTGGAGCAGCTCCTTCTTGACTTCCTGTAATTACTGCGTTGGAGAGGGCACGTCCGCTGTCTGTCAGCACAGCGGTGATGGAAGACTGTGGCAGCAGAGCTGGAAAAACTTGTTTGAGGTCCTGTTGTGGAAACTTTTAGATAAACAATTTACAAGATTCCCTTTTTATTTGCGCTCACAATAAAGTATCTGTTGTGGATTTTCTCAAAGTCAACCAAGATCAGTTTTTCATTTGCAGATGGACTCAACACTATGCAGAGATTAGATCTCTCCAAGTGAGAGGGAGGAATTGATTCACACATATGTTGAATTACTCATAAGGAAAAGGCGGGGAAAGTTGTGTAATTCCCCTCACACACAGAGTGTCTCAGTACTGAACACACAGGAGGCTCCTGATGAGTCACAAGCCCTTAAATTAACAAAAGTTTCCTTCACATAAGCAGAACAGCCCAATGACGTTCTATCACATTCATCTCAGTACAGCTTAACTCATTGTAAATGTAACAAACTGTAAGAACAGCATGTGTGACAAAGATCAATGTCTAATTTAATATTACAGAATCAGTTCGATAAGTTCTGAAACCCTTCTTTTTTCTCACGCACACTCAAGAAACTTTGTCCTATTATAGGTAAACAGTACACTAGAATATGTCAACGCTGCTTAATTTGACAGTTTGTGCTGAGTTTTGTGAGCCTCCATATCAAAGCAGGACAAAAAATGCAACTTAAACGTTCTTCTGTTAGAACAAGTATAATAAAATATGCTTGTGGAAACACTTTAAGTGAGATATAAGGAAAGTAATAACAAAATCATCATTAATATTTGATCAGTGCGGCCTAATTTTATATTTAGGGATGTAAGTCTTCAGTATGTCCATCCATCTATTTGTCTGCCCATAATAATTTTTTCACAGTATATCTGGCATACTATATATTCTGCTTAACCAAATTTTACACATATAGTATATATTCCATGTAAGTAGCTGTGCCTTTTCATATTTTGAAATTTCAACATTGTTTTTTGTTTCCATGAAAATGACTTAGATAAGTTCTCAATGTAGAAAAATGTCCACTGTGACTGTTATATTATTATATATCAATAGATTTTTATTACTTGTGCATTAATTTAAAAGTGCACTTCTTTAGATGGTTAAGGTGTGAACTGTTTTGTATTTAAATTCAACTAATGATTATTTTCAATATGTATTAATCTGGTGATTATGTTCTCCGTTTATTGGCTAATGGTTTAGTTTTAAAAAAAAATCAGAAAATAGTGACAAACTTTGACACGATTACACAGAGCTCAGAGTGACATCTTCACAGCCTCAATAATGAAAAAAATAAATTAAAATTATTGAGATAATTAGCATCATAGTTATGAAGATGGAACCAGGAGATTGTTTACATGAATAATTACTTAAATGATTATCAAAGTAGTTTAATTTCAGTGAATTAACTAATCCTTTGAGCTCTACTTATGAGCCTGGAGTTGTTTAATCTCTGAGAAAAGAATCAGATTTTATAAGCTCTTTGTACGTTTTGTGTGTACAAGTCTTAATTTTTAAAGTAATTAAGGTGCCAGATAAATGCATAAAAATAGCATGTTTCAAGTAGTTTCCTCACACTTGTACTTAACTACAGTACTCGAGTAAATGTGAAACAGTAAAAAGAAAGTAGATCAAGGAGCGGTCTCATAGGTTCTCTGTGTTTTCGGTGATACTTATTTTTCACTGTTTCACCAATCTCTCACAAAGTCTGAGGGGGTCAACCTCATTTGCGTGCCAGGGTCAGAGAGGGTACATCTCTCATCAGTGTATCTATTCAGCAGACTGAGGGTATCCTGGCCAATGTAATTACACCGTTGAAGCACTTCATTCACATTCATGTATACAGCACATCTACATACAGCAGTCAACATGAAATGAGGGGATGGATCCATGGGCGAGGAGAGGCCTCTGCTGAGTGTGTGTCGGGTACAAGTTTGAGCTGAAGGTGAATTGAAATTGCACTTCATGAGTGGCATCTCTCTTTCTCTTGGTTACACACACACACACACACGCACAAACGTACACTTAGGTCGGGCTTGATGGATGCCGTGAGTTTAAGTCATACATCACAGAGGTCATTTAACCTGCCAACACATATGCTGTCTCTGTCCTCAGAAAGGGAGGAAGAGGTGGAGACTAGAGATGAAAGATTTATAAAGGCGAGGTGGGAAATATGCAGCGTGAGAGAGGGAATGAGACTGCGATTAGGAAAAGCTCTAATTCTGTCTTTCCTTACACTCGCGCACACACACACACACACACACACACACACACACACACACACACACACACTTGGCTGCCATTCTGCGTGCCAAGGTATTAATGAGATGCATCTGAAGGAGTCTTCATTCATTTCTACAAATGTTGCCGATGTTTGTGAGGCGGTGTTATCTCACACACTGAGTGTATGTGTGTTGATTGCAGATCAATAACTTTTATCCACTCATGCTGCACTCTGTTGACTTATCATATTTTCCTCTTAGATGGTGTGCGATCCCCTCTTTTAATAATCCACAGGTTGCCATGAAGTCTCCAATGAAATGACGACAAGTACTCTTGATGAGCGGTTAGTTTTCAGAACATCGTCATTTTTCTGAGCGCACACTTTCACTTCCTCCTTCTGCTCACCTTGCTCTCCTTTGTTTTCCTTTCTTACCTGCTTTCCTGGTGTTTACCATCAGCCATCTTTAGTATCTGTTCTGATTGACACAGCTGACAGTTTCATGGCCACAGACATGCATGACAAAAATACATTTCATATCCAGATTCCAGATTTTTTTTGGGGGGGGGGGGTCATTTACGACAAATCACACCACAGCTAATTAGTTTTTGCAAAACAGGTTCTGTTGTTTTACAAATGTAAAGGATTTTTTCAAATATATTCATGTCGAACTAAAATTTCAATCAGTAAACTCAGTATACTTTTAACATTCTGGTCCAGTTGTATTATTGTTGTATTCAAAGAAGTGCTGCAGAGACTTTTCAAGGTAATTAGTACTTACACTGCATTACCATGCAATTATGACGTAATTAAAGCAGACTTGACGTCAAGTGAGACGAGTTACAAACTCAGGCCAGTTTCTGCTGATAGAGATTTTATATCCAATAGAAATGGATGATAGGGTAAGAGATCCAGAGCTCTCTAACTTTAAACTGTGTCCTTCAAAATGGTCCAAAGGTCACGAAGAACTCCTGATTTATAGTATTTGAGTTTAAATGAGGTAATGATTGTTTCTCTTTGTCAAAATGACCCATTCCATTTTGGAAGTTAACTTTTCTTCTCTTTTTTTTCTTCCTCTTCGAACCTATATGAGATCTGTTATGTGACACAGATGTACACGGTAACCAGTAGAACCTTTTCTAAGTGGCTCAAGATATGTGTCATACAAATACATTATCGCCCAGAATGAGAAGTTTATATTAGCAGTTATCGGCTAAAGTGTAGCTGATAAATAGCTAATGATTTAAAGACAAATTGTTTTCATTGACGTAACAAAGTGCAGCATCTACACACTTTGATACAGCAGGTGATGGTCTGCATCCTTAGAGTTGGTGTATGAAGGAAGTTGGAGAAGAAGAACAAGTGCAGCACGTTGTTGTTGTGCTCAAACCGATGCATCTGGGTAGAGCCACACAAGAGCCAAGCATGTCGTCACCAGTGTGGACATTTTTCACACTTTCAGAGGAAGATAACATGATTATACATTTTTCACATGGTTCAGAGAGGAAAGTCTTTGAGTTTTAACACAACAAATCTTATTAGAGCTTTAGAATATGAAGTCGTCAGTTTTGCTCACTACATCCCAGCCTTTGTTACATTCAGGTGTGCATAAACTGCAGGTTATGAACTTCTTTTTAAAATGCAAAAATCTGAAATCTGTTATCGTATTGGTGTTGGGGAAAAAAAACATATCATGCCTGCCTACTTTGTATGGAGCATCTGGTGACAGTAGTAGGGGTTAACATGATAAATAGGAGTGCATGTCACATTTAAAGTCTGTTATTATGGTCTATTTGCCACAGCTGGCTCTTACACACAAACACACACACACACACACACACACACACACACACACACACACACACACACACCACCATTTCTGAATTACACACACTCCAATGGCACCATGTTTGGAGCACCAGGGAGGAAGGGTGATGAGAGGAAGTAAAGATGAGGATGAGGAACAAGGGATGAAGACACATGAGAGCACAAAGGCCGGTGCTTCCACACACGCCACTTATTTTGATGTCTCTAATCTCTTTTAAAGATTCCGTAAGATTTTGTTTTTCAGCTGAAGCGGCTGATGTTCTTCTGCATCAACCCATGGAGCACATTCGGTTAAACCTCACCACACTCACTCTCAAACACACACAAACCTGCTCTCACTCTCTCCTTGATTAAATCCAGCTCCGACCGTGATCTTTCTTCTCTTCACCAATAACACCGTTCATCCCTCTCTATGCTCTTCACCAACACACACCCAGATACACAGTTCTCAACCAAGGAGATTAATTTACTCTTGTTCATTTTTCAAGTTCTTGTCTGTGTTAAATGTGTGGTCAAATAAGTGTGTGTCGGTTGATTGATGGGTAGAAGCCCAGGAGCATAATTATACACTTCCAGACGTCATTTTTCACTTTCAGTCTTGATGGATGGACTATATCTGATCACTGCTACCTCAGCATGGGGGGTCCAGGTCATCTTTGAGGTCTCTCTGTGTGTGTGTGTGTGTGTATGCGTGTGTGTGTCTGTGCTCTTATGTGTGTTATTAGCCAGTGGTCCATGTGTCTGTCTGAGGCGGGTAGTGATTGAGTGGATTCTCCCATCCCCTCCTCTTCTCCACTCACTATACTCCGAGGAGCCATGGCAGCCAAATGGGTGTGGCTTTAAGTGTGTGTTTGTACGTCTAAGTGTGATTTTTAAAAGTATATTTATTCTCATGTTTTTATTTCTAATGACCAATAATGTAAATTTTTAAGAAACTGAAACTCTTCAGCTGACAATTCAACTAATTTAAAGCTCTTGAACATCTCATAGAATATCAAATGCTATCAATACTTAGACTTAAACTGACTTTTCGGTTGTAAGTGAACACTTCAGTTGTGTATACAGGTGGGTCAAGCACTTCCACTTCAATCACAATTCGAATACTACTTTCACAGCTCACATGTCAATCAGCATGTAAACTGTTGCACTCAGCAGGTCTTTCAAAAACACTTCAAGTCTCCTTTACATTTTCACTCCACCTCAGTCTTCAGTGACGGCCATATCAAAAATTTCCTCACTAACACTTGAACTCCTTTCAGTCTTCAGTCTTCAATTGACACTTCAGTTCTCAAGTGTTTCCGCTCATTATCTCATCTCATCTCATCTCAACTCAACTCAACTCAACTCAACTCAACTCAACTCAACTCAACTCAACTCAACTCAAGTCAAATTAATTCAACTCAACTCAACTTAACTTAACTTAACTTGACTTAACTTGTCTTGACATGACTTGACAACAATAAACAACATGTCATCAGGTTTTAAAAACTGTTTTTATCAAAATAATGAACTTTTTCAGCCAACAAAATGGGCTTAAAATTGTTTCAGAGTATTTTTCCTCTGGTAAAGAGTGTGGTGACCTTTTCTATTTAGCTTTATATACTTACTTTTCATGTGTGGTCTGTGAATAGGGTTAGCATTATTTAATTCCATGAGAAACAAAGTGCTATTTTAGTAAAAACCCTTGCAATAACAACAAGCCATGCACATGCATATGTGTGCACATAGATACATACATACACACACACACATACATACACAGACACGGACACACACACACACACACACACACTATTCATGCTATGTTCCTGGTTAACTAGTGCTCCTCCCACTCATTGCGCTTCACCTCGCCACAATGCCTGCTATAAAATTTGGGGGCTGAGGGAGCAGCAGAAGGGATGGAGAGAAGAAAAGGACCAATAGATGGCTTGTTGTTAAATTGACTGGAAAAAAGCTGCTTGCTTTTTCATGCTAATTGCTGTGCAACAAATTGTTAATTTATTCCACAAAGAAATGCAAAACAGCCCCAGATTTGGCTGAAAATCAGAAAATGCATGCACCTCATAAGGCAAGTTTAAACTGAACAAGTCTTTGCTTGTGACAATCACATACTTGCACTGTCACCATTCTCTGCACAAGCACACAGAAAACCCTGCTTTGTGTGGCTATCAGTCAGATTGGAGTGGAGGGAGGTGCAAAACAGATTGAGAAAAGAACGCAGGTCAATACACAACCTTTTCTCTCCTTCAATCTCTCGTCCTCTCTCTCACACACACACACATACAGAACACACATTCCGCCGCACTTTTCTCGGACCAGGTTCAGGTGGTTTTGAGGTGATTTCATCCTTGCTGTTTTATTGATGGTTCCCGTCAAACATGAAACGTTTCTATTCCCACTTAACCACACACACATGCGCTGCCTCTGGGCTGTCATTCAGGACATAGACAGACAGCCAGAAACAAGCGGTTGGCGTCAGCTCTACCAGGCCCGCAAGTCATGTCAGGTCCTGCGTTGAACAACACTCATGCACATTTACACACTTATCTTGGATCTTTATGGTGTGCTGCACCCTCCACTTAGCACCGCTGTAAAAGCCTTCCTGAACTCATGCGAGAGTACCACCTTCAAAGAGGAGCACGAACACTCACACAAACACACACTGATGAGCAACACAGACTTCTAAGCGGACTTAATCATTTCACGTTTAGTTTAAACACATGCTTGCTCACTGTCTGAAGGCACAGCATGGCTCCCGTCCTCTTTAATAGTATTTCAGTTCAGCTTAGTTTTGCGTCTTTGAGTTCATCTACTTTAGGGGTTGTGAAATTAGAACGGCGAGACGACTCCGTCCACGGAGAGCACATTTCCTTTTCAATGCATTTCTATGGAACTGGTGTACACCCACCAACCCTCAGGAACAAAGAGAGAAGGGTTCAGTGTATTGATTTACAATAAATTGTGTTATTCTAACTACAACCTCTACTTTGAGTCGCTTCAAAGAGTAAATGATATCTTCATTTTATTTCCTTGTTTGCCACAGCAAAACCAATCGTAACATTTCAACCACATTTGAAAATTTACACGTGATTTATGGAGTCACAGTTCAACTCAGAGTTCAGCCTCAGTTCAAGGTTTTGCTTCTATCTCTCCCTTAACAACAGTTACATCTGAGAGCATCCCCTCTGCTCAGGAGCTCTTTTTCTTGACCTCTGAACCTCTGGGGTCATACACCTCTGGAGGCTAAGGTTGACTTTTCCCTTTATTTGGTGCATATGCACTGGTGGACCCCCTCCACCCTCTGTGCCCCAGTGTTAAAAAAATGAAACAAAAGTATCCCCTTGGATGTTCCAGTTGTAGTTAAAACATGATAAGGTGACCTATATGATGACCCAATGTTCCCGTCCAATAGAGAAAACATAATGTGCCCTTTAAGGTGCCCTTCCAGTAGAGATGATGAGGTGCAAAATGAGGTGCCCTTAAAATGGTAAAAACACTACCTGGTTCAAGTGACCCTATTCCGATTTTTCTCCTCCCATGTGGCACAGATCGGACATGAATCATGAACGTGTCAGTAAGCACATGGAATCGGATATTCTCAGATCTGAATCAGGCCTCATTCAGATGTGGAAATAAATCCGTCTGCATCTGTAATCTAAGTGGACAGATAGGATATTCCCAGTCAATGCGAGTCATATGTCACTGAAAATGCGACGGTGGGGAATGACGTAAACATAGGTGGACACAGACGGAGCCATCCGCGTGCACATCAACGGGATGTTGCCCCAAGTGTTAACCAGTGTAAATGCAGATGTTGTTTATGGGTCACTTTTAAGGAGGTGGTCAAAAAAAAACAGATATAGGCAACAAATCAGAAAATGGCATCAAGACCTGTCGCATAAAGACAGCCTGACACTGTCAATATCGGGATGTTTCTAGAGTCATCTGTGCTTGTATGTGTAAAGAAGAGAACAGGGGACATAACTGACCCGCTGTATGAACACAGGTGTGCAAAATGGACAATAACTTATAATAATCATGCTCATGCACACAGCGGCACAGATCAATGAAGACAAAGCCTCCAGTAGTCTGAAAGCATATAGTAAATACTTGCAGTCGTCACCATTTGCATTCTGCACATTCTGGTCATTCAGACGCTGTTTGAAAGTGTCTTCTGAGTTGACTTGTAATTATGTTCAGCTCTCGGTCTTTGGACCAAAGGGTTGTAGACAAAACAGCAAACACTTTGTAATTATTTGAAGTCTTTCGAGAAGTGTTTGGATGTAAAACTGTAAGAAAGTTCAAGAAAGTGACCTTTGTATGTCATTCAAAGAATTTATCTGTGAGTAGTGAATATTTCTGAATCACAACTAATTGTATATGTCATATTTGTAGCTTGAATACAAAAGTTTAAATGGACTTAGTATGGATGGCAGGGCTTCAACTAACAGGCATAGACTCTGTAAAATAATAGCTGATTCATGCTTCGGTCCTTAAAATCTTAGAGAACGCTGAAATATTTTCATCACAATTTTCTTAAACTCATAAACTGGGTAATGTTTTAGATTACAATCCATAATGTGCAGCATATTTACATTTTATTTTCTTTGGCCTACTAGTACATGCAGACTTACACAAGTGAGTAGATGGGAACAAATGTGAAGTTAGGGAGTAACAATGTGGGAACTTAAAAAAAGAAGAAGAAGATTTATTTATAGAGCACATTTCAAACAAAGAAGCAACACAATGTGCTTCACAATAGCAATACCTGTATAACAAAAAAACAAAACTAATTTATATACTGTCAGTATTTTAACAACTGGGTACTACTCTATAATTACAGGTTGACTATGACCTAGTGAGCAACAAAGCTAAAAATCTGTGAGAAGACGGGGTGATGAGTTCTGTTTAGCACAATATCAAGTAAAAAGTATTGTCAGAAATATACTGTAACCCTATGGCTCATATGTAAGGGTGCACTTTGTAAAGTAAGCCTACTTAAGTGGATTGCACATGTTTCAGAGCCCTGAGGTGGTGCAGGTTTATGTTGATTACCAGGTGCTTTTCATTGTTGTTACCAAGTACGGGGAGGAGAAAAGCTGTTTTACAAAGAGCTCAGTGTAGAGTAGAGGACAATTGATTTTATGTTCTGTCGCAATGTAACTTTCATAAACAGCGAGGGACACACACACACAATACAGCTAGTGAAAAACTTTATTGAGAGTCATTGCACAATATCAACAGTACAATATCAGGACAAGCTGTGAGTCAATTCAAAATTACATAGCACGTTGCAGATGGTAATCTAAAGTATCGTCTTACATTGCTCATTCAGTGCAAATAAAAGTTTAAAATCCAAAGATACTGAATCACCCACGTGTTGCAGCTGCATTGAATTGCAGCATTCAGGGGCATAATACAGTACACAAGCTCACAGTAATTATTGATGATTTGTTGTTATCCTGTGAATATGTTAATTTGGCAGCTTCATGATTGGTTGTCATCTCAATTACTCTGTTGAAAAAAATTCAAAAACTGGATAATTATTTGGTTGATAACTTGACGCTGAACTTTTTTGAATTGTTATCCGATATTCATTCATATAAAGTATTCAAATTTCTGTAAGGACAAACTGAAATAGATTTGTTAAGTAGTTGCTATTTGTGCAAACTGTCATCTCCATTTAAAACTATGCAGGGATATGCAGTCAGAATCCTGTGCCATCCTGCCACATCGGCAGAAACACTTCATGCCCTTACAAACACACACACATGCACACACAAACACAAAGAAAGCATTGTGTTTTAGTTTTACATACCTGCAATTATGGAAGGTGTGCCACCAGCATCTTATGTCACAGAACCGTTTTCTATATTTGGAACATGTCTGGCAGGAGACTTGATAACTTCTCCTTTATGTATGTGTTGTAACACTCTCTTTTCTCAGCCTCTTAAATTAGAATTTGTTTTTATTCAAAGGTGATCACATAATTGACTAATTTTTCAGTTCGATCTGAGTTTAGTGAGCAGTGTGTCACATGCTGCTTCCTTTCTATTTTGATGCATGCTTTTGTTCTAGTTTCAGATGGTGGTGGAGATAGTGTGAAGAGGAAGTGAATGTCAGATGTTCTCATTCTGCCTTGACAACTATTATTATTTAAAATAATATATAATTATTATTATGATTATTATTCATTATTAGGGTTATTATTATTCTTCTTTGGCACAACAGCTCTCTAAGGTGCAAGGTTCCTTCAAATTAACAATTGTCCGCCATGGCAAAAAATATGATTAATATTGATATTATTATGACAATATTATTTCTTTTATAAGTTTACAAGTGCTTGCAAGATAAATCTGAGGTGTCAAAATATGATTCAAGGAATAAAAAAGGAAAATATATATATATATATATATATATATATATATATACACACACACACATGTATATCTGATTTTTCACAGATTCTTTTCTTTCTTTTTTTAAATTAATTGGATACTTTCAACTCAGGCCTTAGTGGAGTCAGCAGCAGATTTTTAGTATAACATATTAAACATTGCTTTTAGTATAATATATTTAATGCTAAAGTGCCTTCACAATTTGTTTGTTGTGGCAGGTAGGATCCTAAGGTAATGAGAAATGCCCTGAATACAAAATGTTCTTGCAAGAAGATGTGGATTCAAGCCAGAAAGGTTGGAAACCACCCTGTTACCTCAGCTGGCCAATCCGTGAAATCATACTGTAGCTTATGTGCTAACAGAAAATCCAGCCAGAAAGATGAAACATCACCTTGAGAGTGTTTCTCCTTATTGGTTAGACTCATGTCCCACCCACACCCTGGACTGGCACCATGCCCACTGAGAACCGCTGGTTGTTTTCTACTCGAGCCAGACATCCATCTATCTATCCATCCATCCATCCATCTATCTATCTATCTGTCTCTCCATCTATCTATCTGTCTATTTATCCATCCAGCAATCCATCTATCATCACACCTTGTACCTTGTCACACAAAAGTTATGTGAAACAGGATGTCTCTTACCACTTGTCAACAGCTTCTCCAAGTCTCCACACACACACACACACACATGCACACACACACAAACACACACGCAGATGGCATGAACAACTGAGGCATCTGCCAAAACATTAACTTGAGGTACAAGTCATAAATCTCTCTTTCTTTACAGCCTAACCTTTAGTAACGGGAGACATCCTGACGCCGAGGCAACTTGTGACAAATGCACACCTACGCATACATGTGTGTGCAGAAGGAATGGGGATATTACACACAGACACACACACACACAGTTTCTGCACGCAAGCATGCACTGACTCACACATATCAACAAGCTCATGCAGACCTTGTATTCCTGTGTACCAACATATATGTCCTCTTGTTTTATAACCAGTGCAGTCACCACCATGCAAAATATGAATCACATCAATTTAAAATGATGTGCTGTCACTTAGATGGCCAGCGTTATGTCTGAAGTGCAATGTTTATGTCCGGACTATTCTGCTTTTGCCATCACAGGGTAGGGTGAGACTACAGGTGTTCAATTGTGTGCAATCTGCAAAGACATCCCGAGATGCAACTAAATGCAACACACTGCACTTTTGACTGTATCAGGATGACAGACTTAGCAGGTGATTGAAGCAATTTAGCTTTGCTCTCGGTTAGTTTTTGCCCGTAAGGGAAACTTCCAACACTGAGAGGACAAAGATATAAAGTAAACCGTCCTGCTTGATCAAATCTAGTCACAGAATTTTTCATGTGGGCTCAAAAAGTAATTCATGAAAAACCACGGTACACTGGAAATATTTTTGTTATTCTTATTATTTTTATTTAAGTTCAATTGTTGCCTTAAATGTTTGAGTTGAATTAGATTTAATAGTTAATTTAACAGTCAGTTCGTTCGTAGGCGTCTTTGAAATCTTCTTTTTTGCCAAAACAATTAAGTTAGCCTCAACTTGAGAAAATATGTGAAATGAAAACATAACCTCCTTGGAAGAGGTAAATGTCCTTAAGATATTAAGTTGAATCAACAACTGCCACACACCACTTATAGAGGTCTTTGATTTTACAAACATCTTTGACCTCCTTTTACTTTTTCTCCATTTAAAAAGTCCGTTTTTCATTGCACCTCAAGAACAGGTGCAACATTACTCCAACATTTGGAATAGGTTTTTGTTTTTGTTTTTTTACATTAGAAGTGCAATGGGACCAAAGAGACTGAACACAATCTTCATCATGGTTCCCAATGTTTTCTTTATTGTGAAAACAAACCATGATTTATCATAAAATGTATGTATCACGTTTCCATCAAATATGTCTTCTTCAAGCTATAAAAAGAGGAAGGTCTCGGGATAGTTTTAACTCTCAAACAATCTATGACTTGAAATCTGCTAATATGCTGATTATGTTTCTTTGGAAACCTGATTCAATAAATTGAATGAACTCAGCACAGTACATTTATCCAACTCATAATTTCAAGTCGAAGGGCTTCAAGAACTCATTTTTAAAAGTCCAAAATTGGACTGAAACTATAAACTTAAAATTTAATTTACTTGAAATTGGCTTTAAAAAAAACTTGGATAGCCTGTTTATGTTAAGTAAAGGACAAAAATATTAGTTCATTCCACTGAATTGATATATCATGTTCTGCAAAAACTGCAAAAGATGACTTTAAATGAAAGAAGGAAGTGGGAGTTTCTCAGTGCGTCATAAAGAATCACACAGTTATCAAATGTACATGTAAATATTATTTTCTTCTGGAAAATGGACAGTAAGAAATTTGGCTAAAAGTGCATTACCAAAAGTAGTTGTATGTATTTTTAGGTACTTGCACTTTACTTGAGTATTTTCATTTTATGCTACCTCATACCACATTTCAGAGAGTAATACTGACTCCAATACTGACTTCACCATCATGATTTAACATCCAAAACCTGTGATCATTTTATAAAACATGATGCATTGTTAGTGAGAAAATATGGGCCCCATGATTAGCTATGATATTAACATGCTGCTTACATATTAAAGCATTAGTTGGCCTAATCCAATAATATAAAATACTTAATAAAGGAATATTCTGCATAATGAACTGAATTTAAGTGAAATGAATTTAGCCATTTTGTGTTTTGCATGCTTGCAATGCTGAACTTTTACTTGTATCTGAGTTTTTTCCACATTGTGGTATTCCTACGTCTACATGATTAAAGTTGAGAAACATGCAGGTAGGTTATTTTGTCTAAATTAATAACTATGAAGCCCCATCTGGTATATGGCGCTATCTAGTGGCAAAAGCTGGAAAACAAGTACATGTAGTACAATCACTGCCATCACAATGCAAGGATAGTCATTATTGCCTATTTATATATCAGTTTATATTGATCCTAAGTTGATCTTAAATTTGAAGAGCACCTCCAGGACGTCGTCAGCTGTAGGATCATTCAAGGTTAAATCTAACTTTAAGGATTAATGCTGTTATGATTGAACTCCTAACTACTACATACAGTATTATAGCAGAAATTAGCTTTATGTATAGCAGATGACAGCCTTCTCTCTACCACACGCCCTTCCATCATCACCAACATACATGCTCTCTCTCTCTCTCTCACACACACACAAACACACACACAAACACAGATAACAACCCTGCTTCAGACCAGACCCCGTTGCCTAGCAACGCCCTGCCGAGTGGCCCAGGGGGCGGGAACAAGGCACTTGGCTTCCGCAGTAATTACAGTGCATGTGTGTGTCCATAGGCCTCTATGTATGTTTCTGGGCCACCCCAGGTGTGTGTTTGTGTGTGAAAACCACTGGAGTGAAAAGTCAGGTTTTAACGTCAGACAACAAATGTTTCAGCCTGATAGCAAATTCTTAACATTCGACATCAATACTGAACAACTTTCAATATTCCCCTGACTTGGTGTTAGTGTGAGTTAGTGTATCTTAGTGAGACAGTTTTGGTTTGGTTGACAGCCAATTATAAGCTTAAATATTTCCCTTGTGTACCAGGGGCATATACTCAGTAGGCTGTCCACTAATGGTGTGATCTGCTCAGTGAACCGGGGCTGTGACTTCACTTGGCTACAGTCACTCCTCACTCAGGGAGGGTTTCTCTCAAGTAAACGTAAAAACCCATGCAGGCCTTTTAGGCATGAATTTAGCTCATGTTTTTCCTTTGGGAGATTAGAGAGGTTTTGATATGTGGGTGGGTGACATAACTTTTGTTCCAGAATGGTGCAAAAACAAGAAACTATTGTGTGTGATTTCTGCCTCTGCAACAAATAACTTCTCTCATTTATCTTCTTTGCTATTTGTCTCCTGCTACATACCCATAATAAAATTAATCCTATTTTATTTTAAATGAATCCTGAATCCTCTCCAAATGCATTCATTGTTATAGTCAGATATAACTGAGAGAAGGGTATTGTTTTTATATTTAACTTTTATCAATACGTGTCAATTTTACATAAAATGTTGGACTGTATCTAAACTGAGTAGAATAATGCAGCACTTATTGGTGAAGAATAAAACAGGTTTATATGTCATGAACAAGTGCCGGACTGCAAATGATAATATTAAATATCCAGCAACCTGTTGATATTTTTTCCCTTAATCAATTAAACATTTAGGCTTTAAAATGTCAGAAAATAGAGTAAATGTCCAAAACCCAAAAGTTATTCCCATTTATAAAGTTGGAACCAGTGAATCTTTGGACATATTTCCTTAAAAATCAAAAAAAATTTACTATTGAATGATTAACTGATAAACTAATACAAAGAACATACATATCTGTCATACAGTGATGAGCCTTGCCCTATTCTCGCTCATGAACATATGAGCCTTTCAAGGATTCAGTCACGTGTTCCACAAAGTGGTGAACCTCATCACATCCATGCTTTTGAATTAATGAGTCTTTTTTTGAGGATGCCCCTTTCACACCTGTGGAATGTACCAAACAGGTGTTTCTGGGCATTCCACAACTTTCTCAGTCTTTTGTTGCATCTGTTCCAAATTGTTTGTAACATGTTGCTGCAGGGTATTACATTTAGAGGAAGCATAGGCCAGTGTTTGCAAAAATGTACTTGATGATGTAAAACATTTAACATATTGTCTTTGAGCTGTTTCCAACTGAGTATATGCTTAAAAGGTTTAGCAAATTATCACACTGTTTTATTCATGTTTCACACAGCGTCCAACTTTTTTGGCATCAGAATCATCCTTTAAGCTCTAACAGTTTTCTTGTTTCGACATCTTCAAATTTCCTTTTTTAATTCCTTATTTTGTCGAAGGCATTCAGTTTACAATTATACAATGTATTAAACTGATAAGGGCAGCAAATCCTCACACATTGAATTTGAGAGGCTACAAACATTGGGTGCTGCTTTTCTAGGTGCTTATCCTCTGCTGGGTTGCAGGGGGTGACGGGAGCCCATCCCAAATGTCATTGAGCAAAAGGTGGGGTACACCCTGGACAGGTCGCCAGATCATGAGAGGGCCAACACATAAAGACAAATTTTATATCTACTGACCATTTATAGTCACCATATTGCATGATTTTGCACTGTGTGGAAGCTCCAGCACCCGGATTGAACCCACACAGACAAAGAGATAACACGCAAACTCCACAAAGACAGGTCCAAGGTCAGGATTTAAAACCAGAACCTTGTTGCTGTGTGTTGCAATGTCATACGCTACACCACCATGTCGTGATAAAAATATAAATTAAATAAGGTATAATTGGCAGTATATTTTGAATGTTATAAGTCATTATTCTAGTCATTATTCAATGATTATTGGAACAGGTAGACTGATGGGAGAAAGAAATACAAATAAATAATGGTATTTCTGCATAGATTGTGATATTATTTACTACTTGTAAATAGCTTTTCATAGCAGGCTAATTGTAAGCATGTGATGCTGCACTATTTGTTATCCCTCAGCCTTTCACCCTGTGACTCCACAGTGCATAGAAAGTGTACAAACACACGCGCACACACACACACACACACACACACACACACACCTCTTTTGCCCTTTCGCCCAACCCCCAACAGCACAGAAGTCACCGCCCTTCCCTGTCGCTCTCACACCAACATGACTACCAACACCGCCGCTCCAACCCGCGCCGGAGCATCATGGGAGCTGTAGTCCCGGCCGCCCAATCAACTTTGAGAAGGCGAGGCCGCACCAAAATACAACTCCCATCTCGACCCTCGCACGCCGAGCTCCGTCGTCCAATCTGAATATGTGGGAGGAGCGCGTCCGCCCACAAAAGCCACAGCTATCTCCCCGTATCTCCCCCTTAAAAATCAATTGTGCAAGAAAAAAAGGAAATACGCGTAAAATACAAACAGTAGTGACGGTTTGTTTTCTGTGCACGACGGACGGCGACGAGGCATCCCCGAGTCGAGCGGCGACAGGAACGGCAGCGACAGGCAGGAGCAGCGAAGAGGGTGTTGTCCTGATGCTTAAATGGAAGTGGGTGGGCCTCTACGGTCACTCACAGTCAACTTCTCTGTGGATATCATTCTGACAAGCGCTATTTAACTCGTTTATGGACTGGATATCCGGTAATAGAGACACAAGACGGGGTTGCGACGGGGGCGACGGGCCAGGGACGGGTACTGTGTTCTCCGTTATATCCAGTATTTGGCGCTGCTTGATTGTGCCTGCGCTTGGCACCGCCCTTCCTGGCCGGTGGGTGGTTTCGTCAAACGGGCAGATCCGCCACGGCCCACCGCTGAACATATAGGCCGTCCTCCGCCTCTGTACCCGGCCGGCCTTCTACCGTGAACTACACCCTCTCCCTCGGCATATTAATGCGTTATGAGTGGTAGGTACCCTCCCCCCTCTCCTCTTCGTCTCCACCCCCTATCTCTGTGCCTCTGTCTGAGAGATAGGAGGCTCCAAACCCCTTTGATATTGATGATGAGGTTACTGGTGTGTCCTCTGCCTTCATTGATCACCTTTGGTATGCCATGTGTGCTTTATGATCAGATTTTATTCAGGCCTACCACACTATACCTCATCCTGGGACTTTGTACTATTCAAAAAATACTCGTGATGATATTTCAGCTGGAAATATTCTCTCATTTTACTCACAGACTCGAAGAAGGAATCATCTGGAACTGAAGGAGGGAAAGCATCTAAAAAGGGGAAAAGTTCTGGATCACAGGTAAAAAATAAAAAAGAAAGAAAAAGAAAAGGATAATTGTTTATTATAGTTCAGTGCCTGTAGGACAAAAATGTACACCCTCCCAACCAGCCAGACACCTCTGGGGGAGTTTCTCTGGTGAATTCCACTTCCTGCTTAGAGAGCCAGCCCACGTCTCCCCAAATAGGCTTATATGGCTGTCACACTTCAACCACTTTACTTTTAAATTGTCTGTTTGAATCAGGGTCAAAATGATTTAATTCTGCATATGGATTGGATTTGAAGAGCTGCAGTCTTGGTACATTTTTCTACAGCTGTGAAACTTTTATTTGTAGCAGCTTTTAAAGGGTTTATACTGCCTATCTTGGAGATGTATTTCAGCCAGGCTGTTATTGTTAAGTGCATATTTTCTTGTATAACAAGCGTTATTATTATGTTATCCCATGACATTTTATTTGTTACATGATCTAGGCTGTTTGCGTGCAGTGTTGAGAGGTGTATAGCATTAAAAATTTGCTGCGACCTAGTTCCTTTGAAAGGGAGGAGAGAGAGAAGGCAGCATTTATCTACCAGTGTTCTGAGAAAAGAGAAATGTGGTTCTCACACGCCCACCCACTCGCTTCCTGTAATACCGCCCACTTCCACTGACAGCCCTCTCTCTTCCTCTCAGCTTTTTGTGTTTTTTCTTTCTGCACCATGTTTTTCTTCCACCACTCAGCCTTTTACTCTTTCCCCCATTCATTCAAATTATTCATTGTGGGAATGTGCATAATGACGCCTGCCCATCCTGTCTGTCTTTATTTACTCACGTTACACTTTTTTGTTTGTCTGTACATGAGCTCTCTATGTGTGTTGACTGGCTTCTCCTGCCTCCGTTGTCACTCCTGTTTAACCGTCTCCCTCTCTGCTCCTCCTTTCCCTCACCACCCTCTCCTCTACCCTATCTTCTGCAGGATTCCTCTCAGCCCTCACCGTTGGCTCTGCTAGCGGCCACCTGCAGTAAGATCGGAGGGCAGGTAGGAGCAGAGGGGGCCCAGTCCCACGTGGGGCCCCATCAGATCCAGGTCCAGGCTGGTCAGATCCATCTTCAGGCAGGTCAGCTCCAGGGTCAGATCGTGGTAGACACAGCTGGAGGTCAGGCCCTGTTGCCCCAGCAGCTGGAACTGGTCCCAGCTCAGTTCACAGGGAACGGTTGGCAGATCATTACAACGGCACCTACTATGGCCAAGGAGAACACCAATCAGCCTGTTGCTGTGACGGTGGCCACCACCTTGCCTAATGACAGCTCACCTGGCGGACGCAAGGTGAAGGAAGTAGGGGATGCAGGGGATGTTTTTTTGTCATCTGGTCTGACGCTGTTTGTGGTTTTAACTCTATCATTGCTCCTTTCCAGGTGAAGCCAGGTGGGATCAACAGCATTGCAGCCAATCAGCAACAGCAACAGTTCCAGATCATCCAGGTTCAGAACCTGCCTAATGCTGGGGGCGGAGTTCAGTATCAGGTCATTCCTCACCTGCAGACTGCAGATGGACAGCAGATCCATATCACCCCAGCTCAGACACCCTCCATTGGGACTCTACAGGAGCAGGTCCAGCTCATCCAGACTCAGAGTCCAAACCAAACCCAGGCTATCCTCCAGCCAGCCAACCAGCAGGCCATCCTGACAACTACAGCCAGTCAGACAGTACCGCTGCAGATCCGTCCTGCACAGTCTTTCCCACTGCAGCTGCAGACTCTGCAGGGCTCCCAGACTCCTCTTATGACCACTGTACCCATAAACCTAGGTGGAATGACCCTGGCTTTGCCTGTGATAAATAACGTTGGAGGGGGCGGGGCTGTGCAGCTTATCCAATCGGCAGATGGCACATTCTCTGTTGCCAATGGCAACCAGCTGGTGACAACAGCAGTGTCTGGGTCAGCTCCTGCTACAGCATCAACTGGCATGACAGCAGCAGCCGAAGGCGACAGTGTCTCTGATGGGACACAAATGGTTTGTGTTGGATCAGAGGGTGGACCAGCTGACACCCAAGTGCAGAGCACTGAGGCAGACTCTCAAAGCCAGAACCAGGCCAACGGGCTGCAGAACCAGACAGATACGGCAGGAACCATCCAGCAGGTGATTGTTGGTCAGGTGGGGCACCAGTTGGTGCAGCAGATCCAGCTTCAGCCCCACGTTCAGAGTCAGGGTCAGGCCCAAGGCCAGCAGCAACCTCAGCACATTCAGACCCTCCAGCTGGCTCCAGGACAAACCCTTCAGCCCATCCAGGCCTTCCAGAACCCAGCCCAAGTCCTTATTCGTACTCCAACGCTGTCTCCATCTGGACAGATCACCTGGCAAACACTGCAGCTTCCTGGTGGTGTCTCCCTGCAGGGCGGCCTCGGGGCTGCCATGCCACAGCAGCTAACACTAACCAGTGGAACAACCATGGGGAGTGGTGGGTTGGTCTCCCTGAGTGGAGCTCCTCTGACACTTAGTGCAGCCCAGATCAACCCAGGATCTGGGGTACAGACAGTCAGCATCGCAGGGCTGGGCACTGCTGGGGTTCAGGTGCAGGGCGTTCCCCTCACCATAACTGGTCTACAGGGTAAGGGCACATTTAGGTAACTATGAATGTGTATTAATGACATTCTTGTTCCAATCTCTAGTTGTGTGATACACCACTACATACATTTACCATTCAGAGTTGAACTATACTAGGATGTCCTGCTGACACTGTACTCACGAGTTTTTTGAATGTCGATTTTTCAGATTTCTCTTTTGTCATATTTTCTGAAGACTTCACCACAGATAATACATGTCTTATTTTTCATTCTTAAGTTCACACATTTTGTCATTTTGGATCACCCTTCAGGTCAACCACAGGGTCAGGATGGGGTCAAAGTTCAGTCGTCTCCAGTGACAGTGACTGTTGGCAACGTGGCATCGGGCTCATCGATGAGTCCAGATCAGCTGGGCTCCGTACAGAGTTCTTCGGACCAGGAAGGACCGCCCAGCAAGAGGCTTCGTCGTGTCGCCTGCTCTTGCCCAAACTGCAGGGATGGAGAGGGAAGGTACAGCCACCCCCGTGTGTTGGCATAGGGAGAATTACTGCACTTTTCTCCTTTTAAAGAGGCGTTTATAAGGAGATGAAAGTGAATCTTTGATTTAACTTTGCGTCGCAGAACTTTTGTCTCCCCCCTCTGGCAGTGAGAATAATTACACAAACATTATCAATGTGCTTATAATGCCACTTCACTATGCTCCTCTAATTTCTGTATCCTATCTCTTCTTCATTCATGCTAACAGAGTCCAAATTTAAAAACTGGCAGGGATAGCCTTTATCATCAGTGTGTGACCTCATTTAGCAAGAGTTTCAAAGTGACTTATGTTGGTTTAAATGTCAAAGTCCTGCACTCAAGGTTTAAATAATGTAATTCTGGATAAATTATTTGTCAGCTCATACACACTACATTTAAAAAAAAAAAAGAAGAAGCTGCATCTCTTGCAAAATTACACATATCCTTAAATTTCATTCTTGGTCAGAAATCTACAGTTATTTGAGTTCAAGATCACAAGATATTCATAGACCAATAAAATGTATTCAGCTTTGCTAGAATCAGTGTGTACATTTTTGATTTAGTGCGAGACTAAAAAAAAAAAACACACACAAGCTTACACCTAACTCCAGTGTGTTTTCCAGGAACGTTGGGGACCCCACAAAAAAGAAGCAGCACATCTGCCATATGGAGGGCTGTGGGAAGGTGTATGGCAAGACGTCCCACTTGAGGGCACATCTGCGCTGGCACACCGGCGAGAGGCCGTTCGTCTGTAACTGGATCTTCTGTGGCAAGAGGTTCACCAGGAGCGATGAGCTGCAGAGACACCGGAGAACACACACAGGTAGGGAAACCATTCGGTACAATGATGATGGCCGTCCACCAAGTCATTTTGGGGTTTTATAGCTTTTTATCAAATTTGAATCCAGTACTGAATCCAAACTTGTGCTGCAACAATTATTTTCATCATAAATTAACCCTAGTGTATGAAATCCCCTTAGAACTTCCCAGAGCGCAAGAAGTCATCCTCTTTTTTTGGTTGAGCAACAGTTGAAAACCCAGAGATATTCAGTTTATGATGACATATGACAATGGAAAGCAGCTAATAATCTCATTTGAGGGGACAGAACTGGATTATGTTGAGCATTTTTTCACTGTTTTTGCTTGAAAAATGACAAAAATAGTTCCAGAATATTTTTCTGTCAATAAACTAATTGTTCAAGATGTAATCCAAACTAAAGTATTTAGGTTTTGGATTTTCATCATTTGCAACCTAACCACCACTCCTTCTTCATTCAAATTATTCTATGTATTGCCCAAAATCCAGGCATGTATTTAGTTCTAATAATAGAGTTCAAAGGAGCGACATAACTAGGAAGTGTCTGTAGAAAGATTTGTTTCTTGATTTATTTTTCATCTAAATCTTTGTTTTCTCCCCTCTAGGCGAAAAGCGTTTTGAGTGTCCTGAATGCTCCAAGCGCTTCATGCGCAGCGACCACCTCTCCAAGCACATCAAGACCCACCAGAACAAGAAGGGCGGAGCTGCGGTGGCAATCATCACCACTGATGACATAGAGGAAGACGCTCCTGAGGGCCTGGGCGCCTCCCCTCATATTGTCGCCGTGGCGACCCTCTCACGTGACTCTGACCCTGCTACACCTACCACCTCTAATAACTTGGAGGAAGAGGAGGACGAAGAGGAGGAGTTTGAGTAGGCAATCGACTCCGGTCTCTTTGCAGAAGGCTTACTTCCTGTTTTTTTGGAAGTTTCTGCAGTGACTGTAAGGGTGGCTACTTTTTCTTTTCCTTTTTTTTTTACTTTTGATTTGACATCATTTTGAAAATGTTGTTCTCTCATGAAAAGGGACTCAAATGAGATGGGATCATGCAATGAACAGAAACCGAAAAGTTATGAAGGTCACAATCTTAAATAAAAAGTAACAGATATAATAGCAAAAATGTTGTCTAAATGTATGAAAGATTAGTTTGGCATTTATAAAATTAATCTATAATAATTCCATGCCTAATGGGAAAAGAAATGTTAGTAGTGTCTATATTAGCACAAGACAGGGGTCCTGCTGAATCGAAAACCATCCAACATGGAGAGACATTTTCCCAATCGCTACAGAATCTAACTCTATGCACAAAGTTGGGTTCCCGTTTCATACCTGTCAGACAGTGCTGAGGGTCAATCACGGTACAGGACTGTCGCAGAGCAGTGATAGAGCAGGGGGCAGTCTTGGGACGGTGTGTGTGCACATGTGAACTGTATGGATGAGCGTGTGTTTGTATTCCAGTGCTGCGATGGAGAGGATCTACCTAATTTGAGTTTTATTCATGGTTCAGGTTTAGTCCTCAGACCAGATTCAGGTGTCGATTCCTTTGAGACCAGTCAACAGATGTTACTGAAACTGTTAATGAAGAAATAAGGGGGTGATTCTTTAAAAAAAAAAAAAAGAGTAGAAAAAAAGCACATTTAAAAAGATTTATAAATAATGCATTCCTATTGAAGTGCAGTGGCCACTAGAAAAAAAAAAGGTTTCTATACAGAAAAACAATCTAGCTTTCTACAACTTTGTTTGTGTAGTGAAAGCAATACTATAAAGACAATCCTAGTGAAACCATGTTTACATTGTTGGAGGATGCTTTCTCTGTTAATAACACAAGCCAGTTCACTCTGAGATTATGGAAAATATCTGAAAGCAAGTGCTGTCGTCTGATCAGAAAGCCGGTTACTTTGCAGACACCACAGGGCGGCTCTAACATCACAGCTGCACAGTCTACAAAGTGCCAGTTTGTAATTTTTATATGATGGCCTACCATCAGATGGTACCTGGTATAGCAATGACAGATTTATCAGATGGCAGCATATTGCTTTCTGCCTTCTGTGCTCTGGTGACGACCCCTCTCCACTGTTATCCCTATGTGACCGATGTACCACAATTGCCTTAATACAAGCTGTTGTACTGAGGGAACTTCAGAGTTAGGCGGAGGGATACAGAGGGGCGTTATCCGGCGGTGACAGCACAGCACAGAGAGGAAGTGAGTGATGAGATCCGTGGGTGGATGTGGGTTGGGCTCTTTAGCTGTATGAATATTATGAGATGTTTTCTGGTGGTGTTGCTCAGTGTTCGTTCAGTGCTTTCATTCTTTTTTTAAATTAATTTCATAGAATTTCTCAATTGTTTAAAAAAAAAGTATGTTCCCAGTATGTTAACACACAGGACCCCAGTGTGTACGGCTAATTTATTATTTATCCTTGATTTGTACTATTTGCCTTTTGCTGGACTTGTATTTGTGTGCGTTGATTCTAAGGTTGTGTACAGCATGTTTCAGTTTTTTGCCGTAGTGCTGTTTCTTTCTTCTTTACTCCTTGTGCTTCGCTTTTCTTTTTCTACATCTGACCATTGCTGTTCATTTCTTCTTCTCTTTGCACCATAACGTGTTTTTGGAGAAAAAATAACAAAAGAAGAAAGCAAAGAAGTTACTATTTGCTTAAAGTTGAAAAATACCAAACAAATTAAATGTTTTTGGTAATATTTTGTGTGACAACCAACTTTTCTTTCTTGGATATTTTGTAGTGGCATCTCATTTGTAAATCTTTTTCTAAAGATATTTGTTTGTCTCCATGACATTTGATAATGGGTTTTTTGCCAGGTTCGCCTCAAAGGCTCCAGTTTATTGATATTTTTTAAACTGGTTTGTACAAACGTTTTATGTTAATTAAAAAAAGACAACTTCAAGCAGAAAAGATGCTTTGCCTGCATAACACTTGACAATAAAGTGATTAAAACTGACTCAAATTCCCCTCTGATTCTCTGGTATTTGTGTGAATCAATCAGGGAACCAATACAAAATACACATCTATACTTAGACACACTTTGGCCTCCACAGACACACAATTCCTATAAATCTACCTGCCCCTTATTACAGGGTTAACTCTCAGCTGTGCTGTGACAGTAGCGACGATGGAGTATCTATGCTGCCTTGGGGAATAATCATTGTTCCCATTTACAGTTTATGGTGCGACGATCAAACCTGTCACCATTCAGTGTCTGGAAAATCTGATGACACCCAAAAACTCACAGCTGCTTTGCCTGTCTTGAGTTATTTTGGTCTGTGTGGATGGAAAATGACCCAATTTACTGTCTACTTCATTAATCATGAGCTATAATAGCAATGATGAAAGGGTGACTTGAGGAGGTTCACCACCAGGTCACTCAGTTTACTGAAGATGATCTCGTATGCAGCTCTCGCATACCTCTGGCATGTCCGTCCTTTTGAAACACTTCAAACACAGCAAAATGTACAACTGCTTTCTGCACACACTGGAGTGTTTTGTGAAGTGTTGAAGGTAAAATAGAGTTTAATGTATGAACTCAAAGTATAAGAACAATGATAGTTTTCATTTATAATTCTTATAACTTTGGATATTCAATGACACCCAGTTAGACCAAAAGAATAAGACCGAACACCACTAAAATGTGAAAAACTACAGACTCGGAAGAATGCAGGCATTAACCACTGGACTGAACTTTTCTTATCTGAGTCACCCTGAACTCACACTGAAGATAGATAATTAAGACATCAGTTGTTAGATAGGAATTGTAATCAAATACTTATTTCTGACTGATTGCATGTTAATGATGCCTCATCATCGTTAATGATGAGCCAGGGACCTCAAGCTGACCCCTGCCCTACAGCTATGTTACCTGGTCATTGAGATCAGCTGACTGGCTCTCTCTTTTTAGAAAATTCTTCCGTAAAATAATAATAATAATAATAAGATATGTACACCTCCAGCAAACGTACAATACTAGGCTCAGTTTTCCTTCTGTGATGTCGTGCTGACATTTGTGAGAGCTGAAACAAGCATCGAACAGATAAAAACAACAACAACGGAGAACCATTTAGATAATGCCACTTTATTCCAATTCACAGTGGTCTGACAAGAACATTGCAAAGTTACTCCCTTAAAAAAAAGTTTTCATAAAAGATTCATTTTGCATCCATGACACACGTACAAAAAAAAAACTTTGCATTTGGTCTAGTGAACAGCAAGAGTAGAAACATTCAAATGGAAATATAGAGCCCAAAACTGAGTAGTGACTTTGGAACAATAAAAACGTTTCTGCATCTTATGCAGCAAAAAACAGGATATAAAAAACATCACAGTGTATGCATGTGCCTCAGGTTAAGGTGACATAGAAAACAATATATCCTCACTTTTGTTAGTCTAGTTGGATGAACATTTGAGCTAAACCTTATAATGTGCATTAAACTGGCTCAGTACTTCGGCACTGTGCAGAACAAGAGCATTCTCAGGGTATCAGCTGTATGAGCAGGATCTCCTCTCTGGTCTTCTCTCTGGACTTTACTGCAGCTCCTTCTGAATGCTGCCATGGAGAGAAAACAAGACGTGAGCTCCATCTGCTGTCAGAATAGTTCCAAGTACAATTTATCATTAATGTCATCCTTGAGCCGTCAGTAATTTTGCCTCATATCGATAAGCAATTTCAATTTTAAAATGACTTGTTTTGTCCAACTTACTGTCCAAAATTCAAATTTCAATGATGAAAAGAAAAACAACAAATGTTCACAGCTCATATAAGCTGTTAATTAATAATCATTGGATGCATAAATCATCTGTTGAATTGGTTTATTTCAAGTAGATTCTCTTAATTCCATGAATCGTGTGGGGGATCCCAACCAGGTCGATGACATTAAGCTACGTGGTGACAATGAGGGAGCGTACCTCTCCAGATACTCGTGGACGTTGTCGTGGCCGTTGTAGCGGGCCAATCCCACCAGGATGCCAGTCGCACAGCGGCCCTCCTTCTTACGACACAAACTGCAGTTACACATGCCACGGCAAATGGGGCATGACCAGTTCTGCAAAGAAACGTTCCAAATTTAGTGCGGCCGACCAACCGTGTTGTTACTCTACTACACAAGGGAATCCATGTCTGAGCATTTTCTAATGTCTGCTTTTGATACTCCTGGAAATAAACACAATTATATCTGTGAGACTTTTCTTATAACCACTGACTGATTTGCTGCTGTACACATTATTTCCCTGTAATAACTTAATCCTACTGATATAATAGATTGTATTATTATAATAAAACTATAATAATACAAGAACACAATAAAAAAAAGGAGGAGGATTGGCAGATATAAATACAAAACAATACAATCGAACTAGATATTAATTGCTTTTAATTGTCCCATCAGTAGGACTCTGTGACAGCACTTTATAGAATATAAAACATCATTGCATATATGCAGACTTTTAAAAAAATCTGTAACCTGCAATACTTTGAGACATTATGGACTTTTTCTCTATCAGTCTTGGAGGACCAAATGTTCATCAAAGGTTTACCAAATCCAAAGTGCTAGAAATGGAAGATGAAATGTTTAATAAATGTGTATTAGCACGGACCGGATCGAGCAGCACAGTGCGAACGTCTTCTCCATAGCGGTTCTTAAGGCACGGTCCGCAGAACTGACCCTTGGCTCCCACACAGAACCCACTGCGACACACGGTCTTGGTGTCCAGAGTCTTCTGTCTGCACTGGTGACATGAGCTTCCCTTTAAGAAAAACACACAGTCAAAAGCCACACTAATAATGGAAACCTGAAGGTATAGTCCAGCACTGGCAGCGCTAAATGAGTGACCAGTAGAGACTCACGGTCTCCTTGTCCCAGATCTTGTCTTTGCTGCGGTACGCTATGTTGTCCAGGTCTTCTTTGGTGATCTCGTCGACTGACCGAACATCATACTGGCTCCTCCTGACACTGTGGCTTCTCCTCCTCCTCCGTGCCACATCGACATGTTCGTCGTCCACCTGCCAGATCCCACAGATCACTGCTACGACCCGTTTAAACATTTATCTCTATGCCCCTTACAGAGACAAAGCGATTACCACCGTGCTATGTAAATCAGTGAAAATGTGATGAGCTTTCTGCTATAATAAAATACTGTGTATGTAAAATATACCTCATCACCAAACGTTAATAGATACATTGTGCTATTGCGTTTGAACACGTAACAAACCAAAGCTCCGTTGACACATATCTACAACAAGCTACTCGACTATTAAAACACTCTTGACATTCCTGCCTGGATGGAAACCTGCTTTCATGATAGGGGTTGTCCTCCTGAGGTCTCAGTGCAACCAGTAATTAGTGTCATATAATTCTGGGAATTCAGACACACACAGTACAGCATTTCCTCAATTACACAATCTGTGCCTGGCTGAATGCCTTACTTCTATTTCTACTGATAATGTGGATATCAGTCACAGCACACCAGAGTCAAAGATCAACACGTTCAAGCTCACGCTTGATGCAGCGCAAGCCATTACAAAAAACGGGTTTCTATTGTCACGTTCTGTCTGAAGGCCCCTTTATACATAAATATCAGACCCGCACTTTCTTGTAAGTACAACAAAAAGACTGTATAGATTAAAATTAACTAGATGGATAACTGTGACTGTAATTGTGTATTTTGAGTACATTAATTATTTGACTTAAGATGTTCTGAAAGGCCTCTCAAATTTAACATCAGTCCATCTGTTAGAATTACAACAGTTGATTTAATGTGACACGAAAGTATCTGTTTTCCAGACACACAATAAAAGTACTTCCCTGTTACTACAGTATATGGTGCATTAACAGCACAGCAGTACAGATAACAGCGTTTCACTATTAACTGTGTTGGCCTGACAGGAACTGCAGGCCAACAGGAACCCACACAAGGCCATAAAATAAACACCAAATATCCATGCATTCCCTTTATTTTGAAATTGCAGGTTTGTGTCAACTTCCTGCTCCTTCCTTTCTGCTATAAGTTTCGGCCATTATTATTGATGCTGAAGTCACTGGCAGTGTAAATTCCAGTACGATTTTTACAAGGCACAATGCAGCACAATAACTGGATACTCCTTCACATGATGTTGCACCGTCTAATCGACACAACAGAAATGATTATACCATTGTGAAGGGTTTTGAGTAATTAGCCTGTTCAGAAAATTATTTGAGCTAACAAAAACAACTTGTTCTGCTATTGCAAGAGTAACAAAAGCTTCAGAACAAGAGTTTATTATGGATTTAATTCATCTAAAACCAAAGATCATTAATGAAGAGGTGAATAGGACTCAAAGTGTGTACCGTCACCAGTCTCCTGACGTCTACAGTTCTGGGGCTCTTGCAGGTGAGCGGCTCTCCCTTTTCCTCCACTGCAAACTTGTCAGGAGGACGAGCTTTACGGGACGGGTTCCTTCTCTCTGAACCCATCTCTGGTTCAAATTTGCGTTTCCGTGGCGTTGCCTTCTCTGGCCCGCACTTCTTTTTCTGTGGAAACAAAATAAAGACAGGGGATTAACTATAATAGTAAAAAAAAACAATCTTACCTAATACGTATTTGATTAATTAAGGTTATTTTATTGCATCGTTTTTTTGTCTTTGAGTTTTGTGTATTTTAAAAGCCCATCTCGGATGGGTATTCCAAACTAGCTTAGGCTCTAAACACTATGATATGTAGCGTTGGTCATATTAAAAACATGTCCCTGTACAACTAGCTCTTGTTCCAATGGACTATGAATGCCTTACAATGAGTTGGCCTGGATCAAACCGTGTGCCTAACAAATGTAATACAATGTAACTGGTGATTAATAATGTCTAAATTAATGTTTATTTCCAATGAGTGCATGTTCATTTTTCTGTTATATGATTGTGAGATACTGGTGATGGTGCGTAAACTCACTTTAGGGGTGGTGGGCAGAGTCAGGTCAGCCACTGTGCTCAAATCAGCAAAGAGCTTGGCCAACTGAAAGACAACAACAGAGTGAACCAGCGTCAAAGGACCTTTAGACAAGGGAGGGACAGAACACTTTATGTCCCAAATGATTGTAAAGGTTCTTTTACCATGGCCTTGTTTTCCTTAATGTTCTTGTCCCGTTTACTGAGGCTATGAGGCAGGACCTCCTCTTTGTTATCCCCCTCCTCTTCATCCTCCACCTCCTGCTTCATCCTCTGCTTTCCTCTGGCTCTCTGGGAAGGAGGCGTTCCTTTGACAGGCTTTTTGACATTTTTCTCTTGTGGTTCCAGTTTGGGGGTAGACAGTCTTTTGACTGGAAACCTGATAAGCAAGATCATTGTTCAGTCACTTGCAAATCCACACAACTGTCATGAAAGAGGCATGTGTTTCCTAAGGACCCTTGTACAGCTGGGAAAATAGGACAAATGCAGTGGAAATAGCGATGAGTGCCCAATCAACCTTTCACCAAATCACGAACATGAGTATCTTTATGTTTCTGCACATTCAGGATTAAAGGCATCAAATGGGAAAGACATAATTCACCTAATGAGCAGTTCCAGTGGTACGGGAAAAAAAGAGGCTTCATTTATTCACAGCCTTTGCCTTTTCAAGACACTTCATGTGGGGCTGTGTTGCATTTAAAGGCTTTATAATTCAACGTATATTACAGTGCTTTAGAAAGACCACCCAAACAACCATCTCCATGAAAACACAGCAGATTCTTTGTTTACGTTGGCACCAGTGAAGAATATTCAGACAGAAATAGTCGGCGCTGCTCAATGATGATATTCGTGCATAAATAATTTGCAATGCGACCAACAGAACAGGCTTCTATAGATAGAGCTGGGTGTAGCAGCTACCTACCTCAGGGCTACTAAAAGACTCTGTCTCTTTGATGACGGGGCGTCCTCGCAGTCAGAGTAGAAGCCTGTGTCCACGTCGCTCTCCTCCTCTGAATCCACTGTCTGGAGAAAAACAGAGAGAAAAAGTCTTCAGTCTTGTGCTTTGGCTAAAAGTAAATAAATACAGCAAATAATAACAGTTACAAATAAACATGTCATACCTTGGTCCATCTGCTGTCTTCTTCCTCATCCTCGTCGAAACCTTCGAACTCTTCCTCGCTGTCCGACTGACTGAACAGATGAGCCAGCTCTGCAGTGATGAACTTGGATTTGAAACACAGAGCCTGTTGGCAGACACCAAGCATCATATTAAAGGTTTTTCGAAACAGACGACAGGTTACACATCTAGTAAACAAACCGGACTTTTGTTTTCCTAATAATGTGTAAACTACAGCTGTACAAGTGCTGTAGCTATCAGTGACAGGTCATTAGCTGCACTTTAAGATACACAGGCACAATAAATAAGTGCATATATTTAAATTTAGTTGCTACTTAATCAAAGGATCAGCGATTTTCACCATTCCTCATCTCTGGTTTTATTTATGGCAGCTGTATTACCTTTTTTAGTGATTACATGTTGAATTCTCCATATTTTCCTTCATATTTTTTTTCTCCTGACCTAATGAAATTCCAATGTGTAGAAACGTTTAGAAGTGGCAACTTACTAAAGTTGGTTGCACACATTTGATGAGGCTGATCAATAAAAAGGAAATATACCTTTACATTTTGTGTGACATTACATGAGTATATGAATATTCATTTTGGTATTTTGGGTGTGTACAAATGAGTCCATCATATAGGAATCTATTGTTTTGTTATTTTACTGTACTGTACATCACAAATCTTACAGCAGGGTTCCCAGGGGACCCAGAGAAATAATGTATAATTTCTTGTCACAGGCTTTGTAAACATGCCATCAGCTCACAATCATCTTTATAAGGAATATCATAGAGTTTGTAAAAGTCATGACATATCAAACTGATAAAAGAATGTTGTTGTATTGTTCGTATTGTTGTTGTTGTTGTTGTTAAAGTGGACCTAAACAGAATATCAGGGTCAAAGACAACAAGGTACAAATCTTTGTGTTGTCTAGGGAGAAGAATCAATACTTAGGCTGTGAATTTTTGATCATTTTTTGAGAGACTATCATTGTAAGACTGTGTAAAAGTTGCGTTTAGGGTTCCTTGTCCCACTTGTTGATATGTGCTGAACAATACTCTCCAGTCTAAGGGGTGTTGACCTCTGACCTTCGAATCCGAACAATTATTTCCGTACATAATCCATACGTCATCATTTACTTGGTCATCTTATCTTACTGTTTAGGTGTGATGTAAACGAATGTAACACGTGAAAGCTAGTTGACTGAAACGAAGATATGAAAAGCAAAACAGTTTTCAATAACTAGCATAATACAACGATGGCTGCGTTTTAAAATGGAGCTATAACGAAAGCTACAGCCAATAAAGAGTTGAGAAATGAGAAATATCTGCACACATCCTCACAATGTACATGGTGGTCATTTCGACTCACGGTGACTTTTCTTCACCACAAAGAAACGTGAAAAAAGGAAGCTACATTTAGACGCAATGCTCTACCGCTTACCTTTGACGTGAGGGTCATTTTAATTCCTTCTTGAAGCAAATTCCCATGCAGCAGAAAGTTTGGTGTTGTAGCGTTCAAGAGGCGTTGAGAGGTAGATTTAAAAATTAACAGATAGAGAACTTCGCTGATTGAGAAAGTAGGGGTTTTGGTGTTGATCATCTCATAACAAAGTCTGTGACTAATTCCGATACTTGTATTTTTCACTGTAACTCCACTAATCTCTGTACTAAAGACAAAGCCTTCAGTCCATCTAATTTTTTGATAGCGGTGTTTCGATTTTGATACAGGTGTTAAGAGAAATCTTTTTTCTGTTATCCCCCGCACGTCTAATGGTGCAGTCCGTTTTTTCGCGCGAAAAGGGCATATGGGCGTGGCAAAGGTGGAGCTAGAGAACGTTCTCTAAATATGAATTCCCCGAAGGTCTGTTGGTTGTCTGTCTGCCACTGTGCTTTATTTACTATATTTATTTATTTATTTATGTTTCTATATTATTAACAGTCTAAACAGACATTCAATAGTCGTGGAATATAATTACATTCACTAAATTATAATACTGAAATACACTTTTGATGTATTTGTACTGTCTTGAATTATTTCCATTTTATGCTCCTACTCCACTAGGTCCACATTTCAGAGGCAATTTTACTTTTTACATTACTTATTATAGTTATTAGTTATTAGATGTTTAAAGGTTGTCATAGGCTCAGTTTATAAAACATGATGTGTTGTCTCAGTTAATCAAACAGTGAGAACTACAATTAGGGATGTTTCTCATAACGACTGATTAGTCTGCAAATTATTTTCTCAATTAATCATTTATAAATTCAATATACAAACCAAAATAGCTTATGTATGGATGAAATGAATACGTTTCTCATCACAATTTCTTAAGAGTCCATTGGGACCTGGACAACACTTCACAATATGAGGCCCATGCATAAGTTTAATTTTGGTTTTGATAGGCCTTTTTCAGGAACATTTTTATGACGCTTATCTATGCAAGACTGGGAGCATTTGTGACAGGTGGCAAATGTAACGCACTCAATTTCCCCAATCAGAAACAAGTTAGAGTGATGACACTACAGGCCACCAGACAATGTTGGTCCATCAAAGAGCATCTGTGACCATAATTTTTGTGGTGGATCACAATCGCACCCTACCGGCACTTGCTTGTATGAAGAGTTATGTTCTTTCACGCAGGTACAACAACTTATGTGCTGGTTGGCCATAGCCTATAGATTTTGCAGTGTGTTCCAGTGCAGTCTTTTTTTTCTTTCTTTTTTTTTGCTGTCACAGGCAATGTGCAGTGATGCACGAGCTAGTCTTTGTTGCTGCTAGTTTCAATCATGCTGGTTTGGGTTGTCGAGGCTTTACTCTGCACATTCTCAGAAGGAATTCTCTCTCTGCCTGTACAAAAAATAAAAGAGCAGGATCATTTCACCATGCACTGTAAAATCTTATAAGTTGAGTTACTTAAAAATATAATGCAAACTCATTGCCTTAGATAAATTGAGAAAAGTAAACTTGAGATTTTGAGTGTGCAATACTTAGACCAACTTCTTTATTTTGTGTGTGTGTGTTACACTTAAATTAGCTTGCTTACTGTTATTGTGGTAATATAAACTATCAATATCCTAATAAGTATTGTAGCATGCTGAAATTCCTTCTTGCATGAATTTGACAAAGTTATTTGCTTTTTGCTCTGCAGTGCTTGTTATTACAATACATCACACTACTTTATTTTATCACCCTCTTGCGTCACCCAGGCGGGACGTCACTAACCGTGTGAGAGACTGAACTGATGGTGCCATGGTGTATAATTAACCATTTTCTGTAGAAATATTTCTAAAGAACTAATTACTACTTAAGTTATAATTATTCAGAACACATTTAAACACAGGTTACTTGGGCTGATGACCTCAAACACATTGTCTCAAGGTAGCCAATGCTGGGAAACTCCACCTGCCTATCCCCAACACGCGACAGTAAGTATTTACCCATTGTGCAAAACCACAATGGTTGTTTCAACTGTCATTAAACATTTATTTTCACATGGGCAAAAACGTCACTTACCCAACATTGAATAGGATAGCTGCAGAACAATAAGCAAGCACATGTGAATCTATTCTGTGATTTACTTCGTTACATTGCGGGATATAACTAAGTACTGAAAAAAGCAAACGTTCCCAGTACTTGGTTTGTTTAAATGAACCGAACTCAAGTAAACTGAGTTTGACAGTTTTCTTGATGCCAAAGTAACTAAAATAAAATGAGTGTTATTAACACGTTGATAAAAAAAAAAACTGAGTTAGGTCAACTCAGTATTTCTAATTAAATTCAATCTTACATTTTAAAGTGCATATCAATAAGATTTTAACTAATTCATTACTAAAGACGACAGCGGTAATATGATTACTTTGAGGTGTGCCTCGTCTTTATTTGTGAAAATAGATCAATTGTGTTATAAATTAGTGCACATATATGTAGATGTTTCTTACATCAAAAAATTACTTAGAAGTGCACGTATAAGTGTTACAAAGGTGTGATGGGAGGTAATTGTTCCGCCTCTGATGTAGTAACAGTTCTGAAATGCATTGCAGAATTGTATTCCAGGCAGTGTACAGAGTTCAATGAGCTTTTAGACCTTCATATTGGAAAATAAAAACAAACAGACAACGTAACTATGGGATGTGTGCGCTACTATAGCCCCAGTGCTCTAAAAATCTGGCTACAACCCTGCTAATAAATGTGCATTAAATGAATTTCTGCACAATTCCTGTGAGCACTCTGCCAGACTGACAATGACACAGCACCTGCATCACATCACCCTTGATTCTTCTTCATCCTCCAGATCTCCACTGTGGTTTAGTTGTCAGAGGCCTGCTGGGTAAACGACTCATCAGGATGACTGCAAAATAATAGGGGTTAGCAGCATCAGGAAACCATAGGGCTGCACTCTGGCTCAAAACCAGCACTGGCCATACCTCCCCTCCACATACACACATATGCACATAGCACATGGCAGGGAGTACTTACCGCTTCTCACTGTTCATGCCAGCTGGAACGAGCCGACATGAGGAAAAGGCAGCTGTTCACACATTGCAAAATTGTTCTGTCTTCACCTCCTGTGCCACGACACTCTTCGGCTTTGAGTCCACAATTAGTCTATCAATTTGAAGAGATCTGCTCTCCTTCTGTTATTCCCTCTCTCTGCCTCCCTCTCATTCTGCCCCCCCCCCTCCCACAGTATAACATATCTGACACATCTAAAGGCATTGGTCCTATCATTAACGTCAGTGCTCTTGTTGTGGCTCATATCTGGGATTTAAGCTTTGTAATACCATCGTTCAGGGTGTGGTCGGTATGCATCATTCAGCAACACAGGAAAGGATTATGTGCAGTTTGTTGTGATCACTGACAAAATGAATTCCTAGTAATAAAACTGGAAACTAACCTAATTAGTTCTGTGCTTTTATTTTGTAGATTGATCATTAAACAGCTAAATTAAACCATTTCTTTATTCTGAACTTTTTTTTTTGGTCCCTTTTGCAACAGAGAAGCAACTTCATCATAGCCTAATAATCTTTTATTTCATATGGATAAATCTTTATATTTATAGATAAAGTTATATTCAGTAATCATTAGTTTTCATGTCAACATGGTAAATTTGAACTATCGAGATATTTTGAAGTATTTACATGAGAAGAGATAGGAAGTCTTTATGCTGCTTTGGCTCACAGCCAAAGTGTGTCATGGTTCTGATCCTAATTTGTTGGTTCCTCTTATTTTGAAGGTTCTGTGTTTTCTGTTTTATTTTGGTAGTTATGTTCTCCGTGCTGTGCTATTTGCTTTATACTTCCTGTCTTTGCTGTTCTTCTGTATTTTGCCCTGTTCAACTCTCTGTTCTTGTTTCATGTTCATTGCTTGCATTTTTGTACTTTCTCTTGTGTCTTTGGGATTAAAGTTCTCTGTGTTCTTTACCCGTCTGTCCCTTTAGTTTTCTCTGCTTGTTCCCCTTTAACATTTTCCCTCTAGTGTGTGATTGATTGTCTCCACCTGTGGCTGATGGCCTCCTCCTCTCCTCCTCCCTGTGCCACCTGTTTGTCATTCCCTCGTTATCCCAGTGTATTTAGTGTACCTGTGTGATTCCTGTTGTTGGCTGCCAGTTCGTTAATGTTGTTTTCTCACGTTCCAGCCATTTTCTCCAGTGTTCCCTGTGCATTCTGTAAATCTTCTTGTTTTTAAAAAAAACTTTTGCCTGTTTTTGGACATTGTTTGATACTAATTTGGATTCATTGATTTGTACTCTCTTTGGATGACAATGACAACTATAGACAGATGTCATGTGGAAAAATAAACCTATGTAGGTTATTTCATAATCCATAATATACATAACACAAGATATAAACTCTTCAGCTCTACTCTGAAATTACTCCATGATACAGGGACATTTCTTGTAGATACTGTCTGTATCATACAGTCATTTAGATAACTGATGTCCTCTGATATTCATGCCATATAATGCCAGGAACCTCTCATTTCAACATGGCCTTTGCCCTTTTGACTATGTCACTCAGATAAGTGGGCAAGGGTTTTATTAGAAGTTGTAATAGGTCCATAAACCTTGTTATATTTGTTATTTTGGCATGCTCATTTGACAAACCCTGGATAACTCCTGATACCACTCAGTTACAGTACTAGATTTCTTATAGATCCATTGAAATAGGTCTAGTAAGCACTTTCTGGAAATGGACAGATGAGTATCTTTCGGAGAGCTTGAAGATAAAAAAAAAATATATTTTGACGGAAATCTAAAAAAAATTTACCTAGAATACATGACATCATTATTACCATAAAACAATCCCTATTATTTATTAAAAAAGTTATACATAAGAAAGTACCTTTTCCACCAATGACTTTCACCATCCCCTGCAAGGGCTGCCTCAGAGTAGTGCATCCCCTCAACTTCAATTTAGATTGCAGTGAACCCACATATAAATGAGACTATAATGCCATGTTAAGTCACAGCATGTGTTTGGAAATGCTTCCTCTGTCTTTGGGCATGTTTTATAATGCATATAGGTTGCTTCCTTTGCCACATGAACGTTGAGGAATCTTTTTTGTCATCATCGTTTGGGATGTATATGCTAGAATACATCAGCGTTGGACAGTCATGGTAATGCATTCATTTTCATGACATTTATTATACCCATCCATGAAATTGGCTAATAAATGCATCTAATGAGATTTCTCTTCTAAATACTGTGTTCAAATTTAGACTCAATAGGTTTTTAATATTTGGAAAAAATCCCAGGGCATACCAAGAAACAGGAAGTTCGGTCTAATGTGTTATAGATCTTACATGAGCGTGGATATAGGGTCACACTGACTGGTAAATCTCACAGACAAGCATTATAACTTTACCCAGGAAACTGACCCAGGGTTAGTAGCATATCAGCTTAATTTATTTAATAACAAACTGCAGGACTCGATGTGACATTTGCCGCTGATTAAATTTAGGTTTAAATTTTTTTACATAAGGTCAAATTAGTATCTACTGGAATGAAAACATTTTAGTCCAACAAGAAATGTGCATGAGGTCTGTTTGGATAAAAAAATTAACCAGGAATGTAAATTCAACACAAGTAAATAAAAGTCAAGCAATAACTGTTAATCATTCCTTGACCTCTGGCACATTCACGGGGAACTCTGAATGATGAAACAGGTAATTCTGCTTCTGATATCTGATCTATTTCATAAAAATGCAGAGCAGCTTTCAATTCAATGAGTCCTTCACCCTTTGGACCAAGTCACATAAGATTACAGAGCCACTGTCGATTCGTAAGGCTGTCGTCTCTTCCTATAATTTTGATTTTCATCGGGGGGGAAAAATGCTGATACCAGTGTGTCACAGTAGTAAGTTTATGTATCCAATTGAAAAGCACACCTTTTGTTCTCAAAGAAAATGTATTTTTCCGGCACCTTAGATTTCTGTGAGCTCAGTATCACTTCCTCTGATGACCATCATCTGAAAAATATTGTGCATTAGAACTGTACTAATCTGATTGCTAATTATTATTATTTAAATTTCTCTTTGACGTTACCTGTGTTAGAGCCCAGCATTCATAAAAAAAACAAGGTTAATGAAATGACAAATTTACATACACACACACTTTTATATCTTTATCGTTATCTTGCATTACTACAGAGCAACAGGTGGAAAGTTTGTTTTGAATCAGACAACTCCTTCTCGTTTGCTTGGGACAAACTGTGTGAAAGACACAAACAAAAGTGCATCTATGAGAATATGAGGTGTTGTTCCATTTAGAATCATTTTAATTTTCGTAGGTATATTATTTATGGCCTCGTTAATTGTAATAATAAAACATGGATTTATGCCCAAATCTCGTAATAGTACATATTCATTCATTTAACAGCATAGAGATTTTTATTAGCAGTATAGTGCTAGTGTCGTGGTACAGTAGTAGTAGTATAGTTAATTTTTTTTTTTTTTTTTTTTTGCATTTTAGTATTATCCCATAACATACATACGTACACATTACATCTTGATTGTGGAGGCCTAATGCATCTCATCAGAGCAACATCTGAACAGTGGATTAGAAATATGGAACTATTTCACGAGCCGAGGGCTGATTATGCGAGATGCACAAACAGAGGGAAGAGCAAGATTACAGTCTACATCATTCCATTTCAGCTCTGCACCAAAGTTGGTGTGAACACAGTGTTCATTTCCTTCTTTATTGTTTGGCTCATTTTGTGCCCAAAAGACAAAGCGCACTGCTAGACCATCAGACCACATCCAACGGCCTTCCTTATGGATGTCAGTCAGTCCAGTCCAGGTCATTTCCTCAAGGTGGTCAAAGTTCTTGATCAGGCTTTTGACGAAGTTATGTTCCCCCACACTGTGGATAGACACCAAGTTGGCTCCCTCTGATACACAGTGAAGCTCCGCATCAGCCCAGGTCACACTTGTGGCGACATACTTGTAGCAGCGGCCGTTGAAATTGAACCAGAACATGGGACAGGTGCCCCGCTGTAGCTTCACTTGATGGTCATCTGAAGGAGACTCGGCACTCAGAGCCAGACCGAACATGAAGAGGAAAAAAAGCATGTTGATGTCAGAGTCTCCAAGTCTTGAAGAGAACGTGATCTACACTGTTGGATGTCAGCGCTCCCTTTTATATGCCTCAGAGGAGGCGTTAGCATTGTTGGTGACATTCATTGGACATTCATCAGATCTACTTTCACTTGTGCAGAATGTCGGATCATAAGCCAAAAGAAGACCACAATCTCACCGGGGATGTCACATAAAAGCTATAATTTATTCATTTTTCAGTCATATTTTGACATAGTAAAATGCAGCTTTAGAAAAGACATGGGGGGGGGGGGGGGGGGGGGGGGGGGGGGACATGAGGGGAGACGTATTGCTATTTTTTTCATTTACAACTGATAAATAATAACAACATACTAAACATGGGCATATATTTACACATCAACAATGTTACAATAGTACAAAGCCTTCAATTTGTCCTCTTTTGCATTGTGAACTTTGTGTTTTTTGTTATAACATGCAAACAATTTTTAAACAACATTGTATTAAAAAAAACAGAACTTTACACAGTCATGACAACAGCCGATGAAACACTAAATACACCTTCCTGTTAGTTTCCTGTCTATGACAACATCTGACACCAGGGTAAAGAGAAGAGACCTCATTACACTGACTTGACTCTTCTGCTGCCCTCAAGTGTCCTCAAAACATAACAAGTACAGTACTTTTACATTCCAGCATTGCAGCTTCAAACTACAAACCCTTCTCCTCAAGAATGCACTTCCACACTGTTGAACCTCTGAACATGGCACATCGAAAATACATAAATAAACAATATATTACAATAAATAACAAGTATAGCACAATTATTCTGCTCTTTGAGCAACATGAGCAGAGGTGTGTTTGTGCATGTGTGCACCTTGTACAGGTTAACAGTAAAAATGACTACCACAAGGCCTTTCTATGACACTGAATATGAACAGACCATGGCTCTGATTTATCAGCTCCAGCAGCTGAAGAATCGCGGATCACTGGTTTCACAAAAAGCATCTTTAACGTAAGATTTCGTGACTTAGAGGAGAAGAAATAAAACAATAAAAAGCTGACCTCAATAGCAACACAGTCAGGAGTTGTGCTGCTAGTCTGGTATGTATAGCTGTATAACATACTCAGTTTTCTGACTTCAACACTCTTTTCACCTTGTGCTAATGTTACAGCTTTTTAACTAAATGCTAAATTAGTGTTTAACTAAATGCTGAACAGTATTTTTGTATTTAGCATTATCCCATAACTGTCTAGAACTGACTAGAAGCCACAGTAGATGTTGTTCGGCAAAAGCTGTGCGTGCCTGCTTTAAATCCACAATCAGAATTTATGAATGTTATTGTATTATCTTAAATAGTACTATTTCAATGGCTCAAATACTCTTTCAATTGTAATGAATTAAGTTTAATGATGCCTATAGCAGATTCCACAAAACCGGCCCCACATTGAGCGTCAGACCATCGACAGGTGGTGTTGGTGACAACGGGTCAGTTTTTAATAAACAGACTACGCCGCTCATATCATAAACATTATGTTTCAAAGTGAGTCTTCAACTTGAGATCATCTTTGAAAGCAGCTCTGAGCTCTGAGCGACTTACTGTTTAAATAATGATGAACACTTGTGGCAACATTTCAACTATATTGCACTTAAGCCCCCATGTTTTATAATTATCCAAACAATGCAAGTCTTGCGTCGCTACAAAATAATTAGGATTCTCGCTGTTGGATGTTTCCTCCTACTCAGCAGAAATGTACCACTGAAATGACTGAATATGGACAGATATGAAAAAGAAACCCCACCTAAGATCTGCCAGATGAAGACTGATTGTGGTTCTAAAGGACATGTTTGTCTTAATTTGTATATATCATCCACCCTCATGCAGATTTTCTGAATGATTCTCATCATCACATGCAGCATTTCTTTCCCTGTGACAACAAGGCTGAGCCAGAGTGATCCTTTCATTAACGAGACAGACTGTTCCCTCAGTGATTTGAATAACAACTAGATGTTTTTCACATGTCATGGGAGATGTCATCAGAATTTGAGAGTTAATTCAGTTCAAAGGATAATGCCTCTGGTCATTATGCAGTTGGCTTGCCACGATGAGAACCAATGTTCGAGGGGTAGCTTGAATGAAAGCTGCAAAGATCTGTGCCCTTGTGCTTCTATTATTCTGTCCACAACGCTTTTCAGTTTTCACACAGTTCAAAACAAGACCACATCTGAACAAAGTGACCTTTTCAGTCAGTAAGAATCATCTGTGTCGAAAATCTCCCCATGAACATGATTTTGTCGAATAAAGCTATTTCTTACAAAGGTCTGCGACGCAGTGCTTTGACTTATCAGATGGCGTAATACAACTATAAGGATTAAAAAAAGAAAGAAAAATAGCTCTATCGTGGGGCTGTGTTTCCATAGCAACCCAGAAATATCATCCGGAAATCAGTCGTCATAATGTCAGATCTGTGAGGAGTCAGATCTGCTTTAGATGATCAAGGACCAGCCGTCGTTCGAGGCCTCAATCAAGGAAAATCAAATGATCACAGAGAAAAGACACTGATTCCTCAACAAACAGTACATCTATGCTGCAGGACTCATTGTGACATTTGGCACTGCAAAATGTGTAGGTCCATTTTATATACAAGGTAAAATTATCATTATCTATTTATACAAAAGCATTGTAGTGAATAGTGCTTGAATGGTGTTTGAACTCTGGCCCTTTCATGAGAGCTTTAGTGTTTCAAACATTACAGTCAGTCAATAAAAACGTCTCACCAAGCTTCCTTCACACACCAGATACAATGTTAAGGTTCTGCCTTTTGTCAGACTCAGTGAGAAAAGGTGTAGATGTGTCTCCGTGTTGTACTGCCTCAGCACTGGCTGCTGCGAGATTTGTGTCACATATTATGCTACAACACAACCACCAAAAAAAGCTCCACATCATACATCTAAATAACTACGGCATGTATCCTGGATATACATGCATCACGAGGCAGGTACGTCATATGCAGATCAAATCATACGAAGCCATCGATGGGGCAGACTGTAGTCTGCAGATTACGAACAAATCTAACTCCTCCACAGACGGCTTTGTGTTCGTAACTGAAATGATTAAGAGGATCTCAAGTCCATGATGACCTCAGAGAGGAACGAAGAGACTTTGACACAAATAAAAAAACAGTCCACCTGATGAACAGGCTCATAAATAACCAAACGATCATCACAGGTACAAAAACATATTCAGTCCGATAGATAATGTACAAACTAATCACCACCTTCTCTACTCTCAGTTTGCGCAGAATCTCCTCCTTCAGACAGTTCACAGAGCATGTGCAGATTTAAAAATCCTTTTTAAACACGTTTGGCGTCAAAAGCCTTTAAGCAACAGGCAATTCTTTGTCTTTGTAGGTTGTCAGAACATATGGCACCGTACTGTGCACCTTTGCTGGTACTGTAATTTTGCTGCAGTGGATGAGCGAGTGTGTGACATTTTGCTATTCAAAGCGTCCTCTACGTCACATGTACACATAATCCAGTGTGTTAGTATGTGCGTCTATGAGGGTACGTGCGTGTGTCCGTTTAAGAGCGAGGCTCCAGTTTGTGTGACAGCTCGAAAAGCGTCTGCTGATTGTCGATAATTTGCAGGTAGTGAACACTCGCCCTCACCTCTGCACTGTCGACCCCGATTACCTCGTTGCCTAAGTGACAGACAAAGAACAGGCACATTAGTCACACAGAAAAGCTTCATGTTGGACTCAAGAACACACACATCTGCTTCAAACACAGACTGTATTATGGACATATAACAAGAGTAAGACTGGATGAAAATGGTTGCTTAGAAACTGACTATAGGGCTCAGGTATGGGTGCAGTACACTAACTCCGCTGCAGAGGGCGATATATTCCTCACAATGAATGGGTTCAAACAACAAGAAGAGCCCCTGTAACTAAGCCATGTTATAATTTGTGATGTTAGGACCATTGCACATTCATAGAGAAGGCTTACCTGGATGGTCGCTCTGGCAGTGGCGAATCATTCTCACTGTGTCTGCAATCATATGCTGTTGGTTTAAGAGAAGATATGATGCATCAGTGCAATATGAAACATTTAAGATTTAAAATTTCTATGGCAGATTTTACTGCTCTGTGACACTAAATCACCTCGATAAAGTCTCCGTATCAAATGTTTGTTTGTTTTTATTCAAACTGAGGCAAAGCTGCAACCTCAGTTGTCAACTACCAAACTTGACCTTTTTTTCCCCCCATTATGGTAATATAGCTATAAAAAAGAGCTTTGTCTCGTTGAATTTCACTTATGCAAATAAAGTCAATTAACCCATTCAGTAAATCAGCCGACTTACTTTGACTCTCCTGTCCATTGCTGGTCACTGCCTCCTGCAGTGTTCGACACCTTAAAATTTACCCCTTAGCGCTAATTATTATTATTATTATTTCTAACTCTTGAAACAGGTTGGTATTTCTTCTTTATATGTTAATGAAGGAGACACTGAATTTTAGCACGGTGGCTGCCACTAAATTCTCTCTGCAGAGAAACCATCCTGCAGTAAAACATATTTGCATGAATATTTACAAGTACACTGATTGCTCTGGCGGGGGAGTAGCTACTCTAACAGACATACCGGGTTCACCCTGGCATTTCTGATGCAGACTATATGGAGTAACATGTTTATGGTGTGCTGAGAGTTTTTTCCCCCTCTCACACCAGAATCTGATTGATGTTTGTCTCTTCTTTTCCCAACTTTGTCTTCTTTTTTTTCTCTTTCTTTTTGGTGACATGTTGCTCTGATTAATTACTGTGAATCAAATGTGTGATGGGAGCAGCTATGCTCAGCAGGTAGAGCTGGCTCTCTGCTTATCGTAGGTTTGGCAGTAGGATCCCCCACTCCTTCTGTCTACATGTCAAAGTGTCCTTGGGGAAAGAAACCCAACCCGAAATTGCTCCTGCTGGTTGGGCCAGCACCTTACAAGGTAGCTCACTCCCATCTCTGTGTGAATGGGTGAATGAGAGGCAAATTGAAACGCAGATGGCAAAGAGTCATGTTTTGTAAAATACTGCATTTTTATCAAATATACAATTTAGGTGAAAAAATCAATCAATCACCCGTTGATGCATCTAATCTTGGTATGAATGTGGTTAATTGATGACATTATATCATCACCTCAGGCATTTCAAATGTAGCCTGTGTCACATTTTGAAACACATCCACTGACAGACTTTAGACAACTGACTCAACTCACCAGCTTCTCAAAATTGACCAGGTTGTCATGGAAGGTCTTATTTCCCTCATGGATAAAGGTGATATCTAAGAGCAGGGGACACGTGTATTAAAGGCCCATTCACCAAAAACATTAAAGCACGTGTGCACGTGTGTACGGGTTTGAGGAGGTCATACCTTTCAGGAGAAGAGGCATGAAAGGTATCTTGGGAGGTTTCATCCTTTTGAAGGCTTCCCTATAGGCTTTGTGGTTCAGAGATGGATCCTGAAGAAAGATGGTGGAAAGATGGAGAAGGAGAGAAAACAGAGCGAAAGGAAAGGATTGGAAAAGGAGAAAAGATTTCAAGATTTGACTATCGACATGAGCAGATTTCAAGCTCTGCATCTATCTCTACGTCTGTTGAATAAGTCTTACCGTGATGAGCTCCAACTCTGAGAAAAGCTTCTTGAATTTCCCCGGACATTTCTGAAAGTGCGGTGTTTGGTCAGAGTTTTGATTCAACACACATGTATGAATACAATAAATGCAACAACACACATGCTCACCTCCCACGTTTGGTTGAGTCGGCTGACAGCTGCTGTGTTGAGCCCCATGATGATGGCAAATGCAGAGTTCAAATTTCTTTGGGCTTTACAACTGCAAAAAACAATATCATTGAGCATTGACATCTTGACGATTTTGACACAAGCACTTTTACTTGCGTGTCTTTCTGAGAGCGTGTGTGTCTGTTCTTACTGAGCTGCAATCTTGATGAACTTCTTGAGCAGCTGTACTCTTTTGTTGAGAGATACGCACATGAGCACCTCGGACATGACCCACTGCTGGACCTCATTACAGCGCTGGAGCAGGACTGAGAGCGCTGTCGTGTGGCCCGTACCGGGAGCACGGCTGAGGGTGTAGTACACGAGCTCCTGCTGCATGTTGAAGGAGGCAAGAGTGCGAGTTAGACATCATCGATTCATCTCTCCAGGATTTTTCAGATTATTTGTTCAGTCATACATTTTCAAAGCCCAAGGATACATCTTGCTCATTTTGTCTAACCAACAGTCCAAAACCAAATTAATATCAATAGACATGCATATAAAACAGACAGAGGCAGCAAGTGCTCACATGGGAATCAAGCACAAAGCATTATCTAGATTTGCACGAGCTGCAACAGCATCCACATAACAGTCCAAGGTGTAGCCTGTGATTCCTCATCTGTGCTCTGCTTCCCGCTTTTCATAAATATTCTGCTTTTACTAAAAGCAGCTCCGTTGCAAGAAGACTTTTTGTACTCATGATCCAGCAAGACTTGTAGAGCATTTGCATCTTTAATGTGTACGTTCCAGTAATCCCTGGCATGAATATGAATATATTATGAACTATGTGCACACACAACATGTATATATGAGTGTGTGTGTGTGTGTGTGTGTGTGTGTATACCTCGTGGATGGATTTGAAGAGGGTCCAGTCCAAGTGTGTGAGAGCAGCTGCCACATCCCAGGTGTTAATACCCAAGAGTCGCACCGGCCTCCTGCTTAGCTCAGCACTGTCCGTTAAAGGAGGCTGTACGCACAAAGGAAAGATAAGTAAGCACATAGGAAGAAAATGCTTCTACAAATACACTGAACACACTGTGCACCCACACAGGTATTGTCTATCAACAAGAATAGGGCCATCTCTAAATGAGCTAAAATAGCAACAATACCTCACCTTCACAATACACTGCAGAACAATGAGGGCAGATTAAAACAACACGACATTCAAAAGAAACAATATATCACAGAGTCATTAGAGCGGCTGCCTCCAGCCTACATGCAAACAGAGGTGAAAGCTGAGAGGGGAGTGGTCATTCCTACAACACAATTCTTCTGTGCAACTCTGGTTACAGGTTGCTATTTCTGCATTTGTGAGCCTGACAACTCAAGTGAAGTTTGACACACATTATGCTAAATAAAAATATTAAATGCCAACCGGTCCACCAGAAACCCCAAAAACTAGAGCAATATTGCAAACAATGCAAAACACAATGCCAATACAAACACTTTGTAATACGACACGCTCTAATCCTGCTGTGACAGTTGGGCAAGAACAAAGTAATTGTGGCTCACACCTTTTTTTCTCCTATCGAGTCAGAGTTATAACAATCACCTGGCCTGAGTCTTATATACGTGTCTCATTATAACACTGTGGAAATATGTCAGAATTACAAAATCAATTTTCATGCCTTATTTAACCAGAAGATTATACAAAGGCTCCCAACAATATTAGAGGCAGGAAATGTCCAAATTATCATATCTTTTGAGAGGTGGAGGTTTGGTTTAAACCTGCATCTTTAGTCCTTATCATTGTTTATGAAAACTTGGATAGAGTGTTAAGGGAGAACAGAGGCACACACAGAACAGTGCATTTACATACCAAGATCTCAGTGAGATCCCTGCGACAGGCCATGAGCTTTCCCTGTGGGGTCAGAGACTCTGAATACACACAGTCACTGGGCTGCAACACCCTCCGCTCTGCAGACACAAATATATGGACAAAAAAGAATGATAAGAATTTAGAGCCAACCCCACCTGGGGTACTTGTACTTTGCAGTTGCCAAGGGATACGTGTATGGATTGTGCCAATTAAAAAAAAAAGTGAAGTTACAATTGGATTAAAAGAAAAACAGCATGTTGTAATGCCTGGCTACTGTTGTGATTGAGAGTTAAGGGAAATATATAAATGCTTATAATGGCTAAAAGTAAAATAAAAAAAAAAAAGCTAAAGTAATGAATAGTTGAAACAGTTGAAAAGGTTCATGTTAGTGAAAAGCACAGTGTTAACGGTTGATATAGGTAATAAATAAATGGTCAAATTATTAGCCAAAAGAAACTAACATATTGAAAGATACATTTTCTCATTTCTGCCACTCAAAGGTACAAATGCAATATTGAATAACATGACCTAAATATTAACTATTCTATTATATAAGAAAAATATAACGACACTCTAGACTTTTATTTCATTAAGAGTGTTAAAAACTTCCTGTTTTAAATCCATTCCCAAGATCACATTTGGTTGCATGGTGTTGATTAGAGAGTAAGTCACTAAAGGGATTTAAAAACGCAGCACTCATTTTTTTGACCCACTTTTGACAAACTTTTTTTCTATTTAAAAACTGGTTGCACATCTACAGTAGGGCAGGTTTTGTGATCATTCTCGTCATGCAAGGTTTGGTCATGCTTGAATGATGTTTGTGAACAGTCTTGAGTCTAAAAACACAATCTTTAGAGAAATAGCCAACATGTCTTTATTCAACTGATCCAAATGACTAAAAACTTGTCAAACTAACTCACCTTTATAAAAAAGCAACGAGATTGGGCAGAAAATACAATCTGCAAGAATGCCACGGCTGGGACAACATGACAGGCACCGTGTTATTGGCGTGCTGGAGGCAGGCCAGAAAAGTCTGCAGAGGGGTGAATGCTCACCATTCCACAATAGTAAATCTACGCCAGTGTTATGTAATCAGAGGAAAAACAACAGATCGCTCATGCGCTCATCGACTACCTGCAACGACCCAGAATCAGAAAAGAAATTTATCCGACTGGCCACGGCTACAGCAGCACAGACCATTGGCTCCCCTAATAGGCCTGTACATGCCAAAACAAGAGAAAATTGTCTGAGGCATGATTGACTTCAAGGACGCGACTTTACGCTGGTGCCGTGCTGATGGGATGACACTGCTGAGCAACTTCTGGACTGGCAGGTCATGAACTACATGAACATCCTCCACAGACTGCGTAGCAACTCTGACTGAAGAGTGGGCCACCATCACACAGGATGACGTCATCCGGAGATTGTGCCAGTCCATGAGGAGGAGGATTACTGCTGTAATTACAGCATTACATTATTTACAGATTGTGTAAAACGTTTCACACTCCAATTGTGTCATGTACGTTTTTTGGTGGTGTTTTTGTTGTCTCTGTTTTTTTCTTCTAAATAATCAGGAACAAAATAAGGGCTCGTATTTTTCATATAACAGAAACTACACAAGCAAATTTGCAAATAAAGACAGCAGTGCAGTTTTAAATCCCTTGAGTGTATATTTCATTAGACAGGGCTGTGGGGGGGTGCTTCAAACAAAAAAGAATGGGTAGCAGTGGAGTAGAGGGAATTTAATTGTTCTGCTAATGTCTTCATCATGTATCATAAATGCATTTCTTTGTGTCTTTGTGTGTGTACCTCCTGTGTGCGACACCACAGCAAGCACCATGTCTTCTTCTGCTCGGTCCATTTTCAGACCCACAATCCTCAGCAGCTCGTGGGCCTCCATTGACGGGTGTGTGTGGACACTCAGGTAGGAGTCAGCGCTTACGTACACACAACAGATAACTAGAAGATGCATGGGAAATGTTCAGTAGGAGCAATAAAATCACAATGAAACACGTGCAGAATCAATTCAGGAATTTACAGAAAGAACTTAGATTTTCATTCATTTAATGAAAAACTTTGTACAGTCTTAAGCAATGTGTCTTGTCTTGTATATAATTGTGTGCATGTGCTTGTGTTGGTTACTCACCCTCTCTTGTCTCAGCTGGTGGACGAAGTTGCAAATAGTTTTCTTTCAAACTCAACTGCTGATACATTTGTTTACTCTGAGACAGAGAGACAGAGAGTAGAAGAAATATATGTAATGTATAATACTTCACTGAATATAGTGATTTATTGATAACATCTGTAATAATCCACATGCAGCTCAGATTTAACTATTACAATTGAATCTTTTGATATAATATTGTCATGAATGGGAGTTTTAAATACTGACACAATCTAGAGTTTGGTAGTTTAACTGGTTTTGGAAAAAAAAGAATGTCAATGCACATCTAATATTTATCTAATTTTATTTATTTCATAAAGTAGTAAAATACAGCTAAACAGTATCAAGCAATGTGGATGCACTACATATTCCCCTCAACCACGAACCCTGCTGTCTCTTACTTACCTTTTGGTTTGGAGGGCAGTCATCCACAGTGCTAACCAAGAGAAACAAGCACAACTTTGAGGAGGGATACAGGTAAGCATGGAAAACATATACACGCACAGTGGCGCACATAACGCACATTATGCAGGGTCAAACACACGTACTGTCTGCGACGCAGAAGTTTCTGGAACTCCTTCAGGTCTTTCTCCAGTGTGGGGAACTCATACAGATCTTCTAAAACACACCTATACAGTGTCTGACAGAGAGAAAGACAATACATTTCATGAGTGAAACTGGACAAGACAAGAAGGACGTGTTTGCAGCTAATTTGCTAAGTATCATCAAGTGTAAATGATGCTGTGTGGTCAGACAAATTCTGTACCTTATGTTAAACTGGGCATGCTCTTTAATATTTGTGTGTGTGTGCATGGCGAACAAAAAGTATGTAGCGTCAATAATCAGGTGGCAATAACAGTAACAACTTGTAAGAAATTATACGTATATATGTAGGCTACACATAGACACATGTATTGCTGTAATTGTCCCACCATAATCTCCCATCTCAATTCCTGTCCTGTTACTAAGCAACTATCACCTGGGTTATGTACTCCATATGAGATTATACCCATGCCAACCCTCGCAGTTTGGTTTCCATAGCAACCCGGCACAGAGCAACGGAGCCCTCAGGTTACAGAGGGACAAGTGATTGGCAAGTGTGTGTGTGTTTGTGTGTGTGAGATTGTTGTGGCTGAGCTTGTGGATGAGTGCAAAATGTGATTTTGGTTGTGTAAGTAAGTTTTTGTCTGTTTCTCTTTCAGTGTCACGATCGTCACAGGGATTCAAATCCAATTCAGCTGTCAGAATGTAGCAGGAACACAGTTTGTAATACAATGATGTCCTGTGTAGATAATGTATATTGCACATACAATGAGTGGTAGGATACTACTCAATGTATGTATGCACTCCTTTAATTTGTTACTTCCATTAGATGCAGCCGATGTGAATAATTCTACTGGTTATCTTGTATTAGTCCCTGGTTATTAGACTCTGATTTCCTGTCATTCAGAACTTGAGGGCAACAAACCAAATTTCAGAACAAGACAGAGAGACAAATGCCGATGAATGAGCCTTCTTATTTTCTTCAGTAACACGTGTGAAAGGACACCAGAGGATCAAATAAAAGAACAGATGTGGTGATCGAGGCGAGCGGTGCCGTACCTTCATAAAGCTCCTGACATGCTCCTCATCTTTGAGGAAGTCCTTGTAGAGCCTGCTCCAGTGGGAGACAAGCTGCAGTACCTTACGCTTCCTGAAAAGGGCGTCTTTTCCCTCCTCCTGGCCCCTGCAGCGGGCGCTGCTATAGGTTAGAGTGGTCAAGGAGACAAACACGGACAGTGTGGAGATTGAAGGAGTGTGTGTGTGTGGGTGTGTGTGTTTGTGGGTGTGTGCGTTTGCCAGTAAGGATATTGTCCAAGCAGAGCCTGACAGAGGTCATGAGTGGACATGAACACCAGGTAGGTCAACAGGAAGTCATCCAGGAGCATTTCTGAAACGCAAGAAACAAATCATCAGTCAACTTATTTGTGGAATTAAGATGTGATAGATAGATAGAAACAATAATCATGTCCTGTGCACAATTTCATGCACCTGTCGTGAATATTCAGTTTGATACATTTAGTATTGTTGAAGACTCTGGGATCTAGACTAGAGGCCAGAATAAAGTTCTGTGGGTTTGACCAAAGTTTGGCTTGAAGAGGTTAAGGGACGTTTGTTTATGTTGCCTGTCAGTGTAAATAAAACTTTTACAATTCTACAAACACACAATGAACAAAGCACAGTATCTAAAATATTTGAGTGTTTAAGTGTTAATAAATCAAACCTAATGCCTACAGATGCTTATTTCCAAATAAAAACTTTGATTCTTGCTCATGTTTTCGACTTATTTGATTTTATAGAGAAATACATTAAGAATTGAAACCACATTTTAAGAAAAAGCAAACGTTTACAACATTAAAAAGGGCACCGGTTTTTCTTGCTCTTGGCTAATATTCTTTACTAAAATTCATTAGAGTAGAGCTGCCTAACGCACAAGTGAGACAGCAAGAGTGTATGTGTGGCTCAGCAGGTGTTTAATGGGTAAGAACTGAGTATAAACAGCCCTCGTGGCAGATGGGTAATGAGCTGTTGTTGGTGGTGCGATGGAGCTGTGTGTGTGTGTGTCAAACTCTCTCTCTCAGAAAATGCGTGACCCAAATATGGCTCCGTCTGGCAGAGATCATTTATAGAAGACTGAGCTGATATGGCATTCTTGTCTGACTGACCGTCCTCTTTTCTTATTAGGCAGGTCAGACTGAGCTTTAAAAACCCTGCTTTCATTTTTCTTTACGAACCCTTTTCAATTTGTGGATGTAGAGCTCCTTCCTGTTCAGATGTAAGTCTTCTTTTTCCTGCCTTCTATTTCCCTCTCTCACTCTCTCGCCGTCCTAAACTATGGTCGTCCGCCCCCATTTTTCTCATTGTCAGTGGTTACATTTCCTCCCACTACTCCCCTCTTCCTACGCTCACCCTCTCTAAAGCTCTCTGTGATGATAAATATCCATTTTCATCTTCAACATATGTCCTCTGCATTTGTCCTCTGGCACGGACAAAGTCAAACATATACACTCATAGACACGTGAATACACACCCAAACGCACAAACACAGAGTACCCTGATGAATAACTCATTCAGGTCTGACCTTGGGGACCTTGTTTTGAGAGAGAGAGGAAAAAAAGGAGAGAGAAGGTGTGTGTGTGCTGAACTAATCGCTGTAATCTGCTGCTGTGTTTTTTGTTGTGTGTGCGTTTTGTGGATACATGGGGAGGAGTGGTTGGGGTAATCGCTCTCACTCTCTGTGGAAGCATGTTCGAGCCTGTTCAACATGCTGCACTGCTAAGCCCACTAAAACGGCGCACTGATGCTCAGCACCACCCCAGAGGGCCTCCGCACAAACACATGCTCAAACTCATGCTTATTCAATGCACATAGATCGAGAGGATGCACACAGATACAGAGCCAAACACACGCACACACTCTTCGTCTGCATCCCTGCTTCTGCCTCTTGCTCTGCTAAAAAAAAAAAAAAAAAAAAGCGTGTCTTTTCTCTTTTGAATGAATAAATATCAAATGGTCTTCCTCTACAAAGATCATCACAGTTCTCCCTCTCTCTCCCCTACATTTATCTCTCCCTCTTTCTTCATTTGCTTCCTGCAATTCAGTGAGATGGCTCCCTGTGGACTGCTGGGAACTGGTGGTGCTGAGGAGTTGATGAATAAAGACGCCTTGTCTTAAAGCGGAACAAGCATGAAGGGCTAGTCTTACAAGATACAGGTTGGGACCCAGATCTCAGTGTGTGATAAAAATTTTTTTTTTTTTACTGGATCCAGGCTCCATGGTGACACTGAATGTAATCAGAATGAAAAAGTTAAGATCCACTGATGGTGACAAGAAATTAGCTGGTTTTTCTTTTGGCTGGAATTTTTTCTTTTAACAATACAGAAATTAATCTTATTATAGCAAGGATAAAAACCTAAAACCAGCTCACATCACAACGCTTTCAAATAATCAAAATAATGATTCGTTGATTAATCAATTAGTCAATTGAAAGAAAAAACAAACGACAGAAAAATCTCATAAAACAATATGAGAAACAATATTTTATGTCCATCTAAAACTTTACTTACTGAACAAATGAATTGATTGCGTGCAATAGTCAAGATAAATAAGAATAAAAATAATGATTAGTTGCAGTCCTGCTTTCTATGTGATCTGTGTTAAACACATGGCTATAAAAACAAATGAGAAATTTCCCAGTGTAAAACATGTGATAGTACTGGAGATGCTTCTGGATGTGAAGAACACAGTAGCAATAAGACGTGAGGATTGTAAAAAAAAATGAGGCATGACAGCCAGTGAAACAGTTTACAGCAGAAATGCCTGCTAAACATCGAGGTAATCGTCTCGCAAAATCATTAGAGCATTTAAACGCTTGATTGTTTCTCATACTTACAGGCAGTGTCATAATGAATGCAGCCATGCACCTGGATGTGAACACACAAACACACTGGCAGTATAATCTGCGGAAAGTGCGTGTCTCCCGGGTTTAAACCCACTTTGAGGAGAATGAAAGAGACAGAACGGTCAAGGCTGGGCCGTGTTGGAACTTGTGTGGCGCTGGAAATGAAATTCCTACAGTAAGTGGGTGGGGTGCTTTGTAGTTTTAAATACACCATTGGTCAAACAGCAGAGACAAACATCTTAGCTGCTTATTAACGGCAAACTGTATAATTTTCCACCAACTTTTGTTTTAAAAATATTTCGATATCTCTGTTTCTATTTTTTTGTGGAGATTACTTTTGGAGTCACATCGTGTTTATGGATGCCCTCTCACATCCCTGCGCACAACATTTACACAACATGTGTTTACCTGTGTGCCAAGTCCACAAACTTACCGCTCTCCCTGCTCTCTGGTGCCCCTCTTTGTTCATCCAACCGCAGGTCACTGAGCAGATGCTCCAGGATCTTGAGCGGTGTCCCCGACACCACGACATACCTGTAAGATGAAGAGTCACAACAATCTTCCTCACTGGAGAATGAACACCAAGTACGAGCAATTCCATTACGCAATCCTCCCTCCCTCTCCTCCTCTTTGCTTTCTTCCACATCGTCATCAATGTAGCGAAAATAGGGGACATCAAATGTACAGGTTTCTGAGCTGCAGCAATCTTCACCGCGGCTGCTATCCTCATCGTTTATGTCCTCCTCGTCTTCATCATCTACATCCTCCTCTGCCTTTGCAAGTGTAGCTAGCTCGGTGGTCATCTTCATATCTTAACACTTCCGGAAGAGCAGCAGTAGTCTGGGGCGTCGCGTACCCAGGAAGGGTGCTGTCCGGAGTGGTGAACTTCTTGCCATCTGCCCCTGTCGAGCAGGAGCTCCAGAGATTAACAGACTCTCCCTGACAGCTCCGACAGAAGCACTAAGAGGGAACTGATTGCGAGTGAAGATGCTGTACACACAAGCATGCGTACATACATACTCACTTAACCTGCCTGTCACTGACACTCCCAGCATTGTGCCTTAGGTCTTGGCACACAGACTGGCTTAAATACACACAAAGACGTAGCACAGAGGAAGCTGACTTTGAGGATATGTACTTGTACACGTACAGACATGCATTTCATCCTAAATCCGTAAATTGATTTGCAGACGGTACTAAACCGGTCTTGGTGTCATCTTTGCTTCCCTTTCAGCAGAAAACAAAACAGCCATTCTCTTCTTCCTGCTCTGTGCTAGAAGCTAAAGCATACATTATCTTAGACACACAGAGCGTTGACAGCACCACTGATATTTTGCATGCATGTGTGTAGTTGCAACTTGAGATCCCAAAGTTAAAAAAAAAAACTGAAAGAGAGGGAGGAATACTATGATTATGTTTTTTTTTTGTTGCAGCTGTTGGTTTGGAGGGCTCTAATTATTATTAAGTAAGAGGAGGGACTTACCTCTTGTCGCAATCCTCGTCTCTGGACCCGCCCCCTGACGATGTAGGCGAGGGCCGGTCCGATGGTGACGTCACTGACGACGCCACTCTCTGCAACACCAAAACGTCCCGTCCTCTCTCCTTCAGACAAACCCTCCCCACTGCCTCCTGAGAGAGAGAGAGAAGAGAGAAGAGAGAAGAGAGAGGAAGAACAGAGACAGTATGTTACAAAGTGAGGCAAGGACAAAACTGTTGGATGGTGATTTAAAGGAGTGTAGACACTGGATGTTTTGTCAACAGTAAGCCACTCGGTATAAACTGGCACTAAACCCAATGTCATGCATCCCCATAAATTATTTTTATACTCACTGTGTCCCAGTCCCATTTAAAACCCAGTCAGTCCTAATCTAAGCGTAACATACCATGAAAGACAACCAGAAATATTACAAATGACTGCTAATTATTATTACGATGTATGTTTCTGTTTACATGATGTCCAAAATTACAAGAACAAGAAATTGCCGCCAGGAAATTCCAAAGATATGTTTGAGGCATTTTGATCTTGATCAAAACTCTTTATTGATCATGAAAGATAAATGTATAAGTAATGTGTTTATTCAAAAACATAAGCCAATATATCATTGTCAGATTTTTGACCTCTCAAATATTGATATTGACCTGAAAAATAATCTGTGTCAGATCCTTTCACTCAAGATTAAAATGTTTGTTCTACACAAACAGACTCATACGCATTCTCTCACCAATACACACAAGCTGTTGGAACCATCAGAGGGAAGTATTGCATTTCATGCCTTCTGAAGACATGGTGTTGTGTCATAAATAACAATGGAGACGACTAGGAGAGCAGGCTGACACTTGAAATGATCCCCCCCAAAAAAAAAAATGAACAGCAACTCGATCTGTGACTTCGACATACATATGCACACACCTGCAGTGACGGCGTGACCCGACAGAGCTCCAGATGCACAAAGGAGCACAATAGGAGACAGCCCGAGGAGAAGAGAGGAAATTGAGAGGAGAAAGGGAGATCAAAGGGAGACGACAGGAGCAGGAGAGATTAAGAAGCAATGCTTCTCCTCCAGCTGCTGGCTGTAGTCTCTACTGCAGCCAGAGGGATCAGGCAGCAACCACAGTTGACACAAGGAGTACTGTCTGCTGCACTGCCTTCCTTTAACAAACATATACACAAACACACACACACACACATCTAGGAATAATTATGTAAAATTGCGGTGATGATGGTGCTTGTTTTGTTTAAAAAAAAAAATTTAAAAAAAGGTTCAGTAAGGATCATAGAGAGCGCCAACAGTACGCTAATCATTAACAGTGATGACAACATTTAGAACCTTTTATATCAGACATCATGGAGCCTGAATGCTAAACACTACAAATGCAGTCACTGATTCCTTTGTAACACACAGAAAAGAGTCAATAAACAGGTCGACGTGAACAAAGGCAACTACACAAAAACGCACATACTATCACTGTGATTGTGTGATGAAAGCGGGGTTGTCTGAGTCTGAGAGACAGCAGGTGGGGTCTGACTTGGGGCAGACGAAGCAATATCCCCAAAGTGCTCTGTCTGTGTGTGTGTGTGTGTGATTGTGTGTGTGTGTGTGTGTGTGTGTGATTGTGTGGGCATGCCCTGATGACTCAAACTAGACTGGAGTATTACACAGATTTCAGCGCAGTGAGGTCACTGGATGCTCTTCCTCAGGTGTGTTGCTGCAGTATGTGTCATACCTTCTCCTAAAACCTCCTCCTCCTGTTCATATACAATATCATATGAATGTTTAGTTTCTTCTTCTTATCTTATAATAGTAATTATCTTATTATATCTTATTACTACAATCCTGCCAAACCATTTGACCGCTGACATCGATCTTATTGAACTGATTGCACATCTACAGCATCAGAAATAAAGTACTTAGTATTGGGGGAAAAACAACACGTTTCTTAATAAAAACGTACAAATGGACCTGTGTGTCGCAATCATGTTATTAACATGTAATCTATCATTTTTTAACAATGTTAATTTCTTTTCTTAATGTAGGTGTTGGAGGATAAACAGGCTTAAAAGATGAGCAGACTTTTATTTTGGAAAGTCACAACCTTACGAGTCTCTTTTGTATCAAGGATCAAAACACTCGTTGGTGCATATGAGTTAATTTAGAAACTTCTAAATAACAAAAAGGCACAACTACTTATTATGGGTGATATATATGTAAAGTTTAGTGAAGCTTGTACTATGTATAGTTATGGCGAGATATGCTCCTGACCAAAAAATAATTATTATGGACAGACAGATGGGCTTACCAACGACTATATCCTGATGTCATTTTTATGTCGAGGGGATAATAAAGTAAACCCACCTGTGGACACTGTGCACTTACAAACATCCACTGCCATTTTATTATGTAACATGCTGAAATTAAATCATGGCTTAGCAAGAAACAAATGCTTACAGCTGATAAATAAGGCAGTGACGGCTGCTGTTAAAAAGATCCGACACTTAATTACATTTTGGCACCGAGACCGCACCCAGTGTGATGTTAAGATAACAAGCTTGGTCAAGGGTCCAAATATAAAAAATAGGATGCTTTATCTCAAGCCTCTGTCCTTTTCTTGTCTCTCTATACCATTAACTTTATTATAAAGTGCCATAAATACTGTGAAAAAACAGAGATTATGTAACCAATCTTGCAGAAACTACTACAAAATGATTAAGGAAATCTTGTGCTGTATTCCTGATACAGTAGCAAACTGATGATCTTTAGATAACACACCACTCACACTCTTCACACAGATGCCAAGGAAATGAGCCAAGAGTGGAGGAAGGCAGCATTGTCACTCACTCACACACGCACACACACACACACACACACACACACACACACACACACACACACACACACACACACACACACACACACACACACACACACACACACACACACACACACACACACATGCACACACACGATCAAACGGCCTCCAGAAAATGCATAAAAAAAATAAAAAAACAATACTCCCAAGACTCCCTCAGTGCCGATGTAACTACACGTGCACACAAGCGCAAACAGCGGCTCACAAGAACAACATTTATGTACCCTGAGAAAGAATGCAAGCCGTGACAAGGAAAAATATACAAAGTTGGCACTTAAACGCCGGAGAGGAGGGGTCAGAATGTTATGCAACACGGGAACAAGAAAAGAAAGCAAGATGAAAGGCAAGAGAAACGCAAGAGGCAGTGACTGAGAGAAAGAGACAGAAAGAAGTTGTACAAGTCTGCAACTGTTCTATCCGTACATTGTGTATGTAAAGGCGCATTTACATCAGCTTTGAGAAAAAGAGAATGCGATTGATCCGCTTCTTTGGTCTCAGCCAAAAACAGCAGCGTGACAGGCTTCCTCCCCCCCAAGACAACACAAATACTAATATAATAATTCAATACACACTACAGTGGTTTAAAGCTATTAAAAAATGGTAACAGATTGGGTGGGATAGTTCTTAGCAGTTATGGAGGACAGCAGAACCTCTAAAGAACATTCCAGGATGTCCACTCAGGTATGTACAAACCTAGATAACAAAGTTCTCAGGACAGTCATATGATGTCAGCTAACAGGTGCCTCAGCCCTTTTCCTTCCATTTCTCACCATCCCTTCCTTCAATTCAGCCATCTGTGCTTCCACCCAGTCGCCACCCATCCCTCCACACTCTCTTCTCTCTACACTTACGGAAATACCTTTTCTGCTTCCTCTTCCTCTTTTGTTGCTCGAGTCAGGTTTCTCTCTGGCTTTGAATGGTCAGACGTCATGCTCCAGAGGTCTGAGACTTTTGGAAGGGGAACGTAGAGGCAAAGACATGCACTTTGCTGTGGCCCTAACAGTTATAGCTGTGCACACACACACGTCAAGCTCTCTCTCACACAGACACAAATCCAAAGAGTGACATTTGTGCACAGGAAACAAGAAAACGACGACTCAAAAACGTCTTTGGTCTCTCGTGAAATCTGGATTTGTGTGATGCTCGTTTGCCCTTGGTCTGTCTCTCTCTCTCAGTCAGTCTGTCTTTTCACACACACACACACACACACACACACACACACACCCACACAGGAACGGGAAGGGAACACAGAGTGCTTCCTTTTGGCTCTCCAAGAGGTCTAAAGGAACACAATTCATCATAGTGTGTGTGTGACTGTGTGTGTGTGTGTTGGTGTCTGTGCTGATAGTGACCCGGTCATATCTGTGTTGTTATAGCTCCAGGCCTGATTCCTGGAAATAATGGATAAGAATATGAAAACAGCGCATTCAGGTCAGCAGCACAGACACCTACAACTATACATGCACAAAACAGGCGAGCACACACACACACACACACACACACACACAAACAAACAAACAGTGCAACTAGAAAGTAACACATAGTAACACATACAACAACTGCTTGTGTGTATGCATGTGTCATGCATGCTGCATCCTTGTATAATCCCTTGTGCCGGTTGGCCTCTTGTAAACTGTGCAACACACTGTACACACACACGTTACATCACCAGAGAAACAGCCCACACCACAGCTTTTTGTAATGGAAAAAAATGACCGTGACAACGACCCAAACATGACTGATGTTATTCCATACAGTACGTTTTCATTTGATATTTGCATTAATCCAGTGTTTTATAGAACATTTTATATTTTAAATGTCGCTGTTTCACATATCAGTCATTCTTGTGTTCTGTTATGGAGGCGCACATATAATCCTATTTCAATATAATTTCCTTTTTTGATCATTTCTGGATTCTTACAAAGCCTTGAAGAGAAATGATCATTTTGACTGCAAAAGCCACTCATGATGCTAGTTTCTGTTTTGTTTGACCTGAGAAATAGTACATTAATAATGTTTGCAGCAGGACGGGCATGTCTGTGCAGACTGAGGGATCTTGGAACTACACGGGCAGTTCATCATTTACTTCTTAACATTAGTTCATTAACACCGTTCCCAGTGATTCTCAAATGTCTTAAAGTAGATTTTAAGTTGAAGGGGGAAAAAGTACAATAGTGTCACACAAAACCTTTTTATCCGGGTTTCATTGAAAGCATATAAATTCTACATTTGAATCAAACTCTAAATCAATTTGTAATTTAATGCGATTCAGCAAAAAATGTATATGTTTGGACATGTCATGATCTGGAAAGTATCTAAGATTTGCGGATCAGAAAACTGCTTGGCTCTGCATGCTTCCGCAAAAATAATGTGCTGGTGATTAAAATCAATATGAAATGAGAAAACTCAAATGTCTGCTCAGTAACCATAATGATTTAAGCTGTATATAGAGTTTAGGTTTAGTGATCATCTTACTTACAAATCCTGAAATTCAAAACACAAATCCTGCTTCAAATAGAAGTGTTAGAAGGCTGTTCCTTATGTTACTTATTTGAAGACTTTAAATGATAATAAGTATGAGCCGACCTACAAGTAAACCAACAAATAAAAAGGCACAGTACATGTATGTCAACCTTAGCAGTTGCTCATCTATAAGACTTAGATTGAAAATCCTTTAGATTTTCCCCAAATCCATTTGAATTAAACCCTAAAACTAGCAAAAATCTATTAGATTATCAAATAAAAGACCTGCAACTTTGAGACTGAACCTTGGTCGCCTGCATGGAGTCAACAGTTGTAGCTACTAAACCAGCTTGTAAGAAATGGTTATCAGACTAAATTAATTTTTCTGACATATGGGCTGCCACCTGTACTTTCCCATAAGAAATCTATTGAATTTCCATAGGGACCTTGAAATGCAGAAAATCCAAAAGACTTACGGGCGTTCTGCAAGAGTTGACATGTATGACAGTATGTCGTCTGCGTACAGCAGTTGAACCCTTCCTCTGCACTCCAGCTTTAACAACACAACATAATTATTTATCTGCGGTTACATACATTAGTAATGCTGTTAAAAACAGTATGTTCCAACCTCTGGTATAAGGAAATCATACACACTCTAGAAATTGCCCGAGGCTGAGCTTCGTTCAGTCTCATCGAGCAGACGAGACATTTGTCAAGTTTGTCAAACGCACGCATCCTGATGTATGGGATGAAATCAGACTGCATTCGCTTCGTTTCCTGCCCTCAGGTGTACTGTAGAGTGAGATTATACAGTACAGTGATTCACTAACACCCCATTCATTATGCGTACACACTGACTCAGCCTGCCACAGCACCAACAGTGCATGAACACACGGACACGCACCAGCTCCGACATATGATTAAAAGCTCTTACCAGCAAACTGACACACACACAAATGAACACACACACTCACACACACACACACTGAACTTGACAGACTGTGAAAAAGAGCATGAGATCACATTGCTTCAGCCATTATTAACACCCACTAAGACAAGCTAGAGAGTTGGTAGTTATTTAATCGAAGGTGATCTGAGTGAAGTGAAACTCTTCAGATTACATATGTGTGTGTGTGTGAGTGCATGTCTGTGCACGGATGCGTCCTGGTGCATTCATATGATGTACAAAAGAGAGCCTACAGTACATACGATAAATGTGTGTGTCTGATTATCTGTCCTTTAGGTTAACAACAGGAGGATGGTTCTTATGAGGATTTACTTGCATCATCCCTCAACCGGATCCATGAGTAACTGAAGTGCGTGTGCTTAAACGTGACGAAAGTAATAACAACATTTACCACACGATGATGTCCATCACTCTCTACTCATACTAACCATATAGCCACAACTCGCCCTGCAGATTACAAGGTGAAACACCAACAAGTTCACAGAACAACATCATCATCAGCCCTTTCAAATATACTGCATGATATTAATGACTTTTCAAAATGTAAGTGTCCTTATCGCGCTCTCTACTCACCGCCTGGTTCCTGTCAGGGAGCCGGTAGTTGTGGTTCTGCAGCAGCCGGCAGCCATCCTTGGCCAGCCGCTGGACGGCCTCCAGCCCCAGCCGGCTTGTCAGCTCCTCACGGCCGCACGTCACCATTCCTCCGCCGCCGCCGCCGCCGCCACCGCCACCACCAACTCCTCCACGCAATGCACACACGCCGCCCAGCTGCAACGCAGGAGGCATGAACACATATCTCAACCCACAGTCCCAGGACATGGTGGAAACAGTCGAAAAGTGTTTGCGGGATGGAGGTCAAGGAAGCTCAGTGTTTTGGTCCAAGGGAGAAAGAACACAGTTTGGGCATAATCCTGGAACATGCAATGACAAGTTTCAGTTTGTCCCTTTGTGTCCGTGTGGGGAAAATGAGATGAAATGGTAATCCTGCGTCTCTTTATCTCTCGTCTCTTGTTCTTTCTATCTATTACAGCCTGTAATTCCCTTTATCTGTTCCACGTCTCTCTTTGTCTGAGTCTGACTCTCAGTATCAGACAATCTGGCAGAGAAAGAACGAGTGTGTGTGATTACTAGTGTAAGTGGGCGGGAGTGTGTATCTGTGTGGGAAGAGGGAGTGCTGGCGTTTGTGTGTGTCTGGTGTCTGTCTCCTCCCTCACAGTTTCACAGTTTATATAGATTCACAGTTTGTGAACCCTCCTTGTGGTCCAATTGAAGTAGATAAAAAAAATGAACTGAATATCCAAGAGTGAAGAAAGAAAGAAGGAAAGACAAACAGACAGACAGAAAGAAAGATTTCAGTAAAAGAGCTGCAGGATTGCAGAGAAACAAATGATTTTGTCCTCAAATATACCTCATGACAGATAACATGACTACACATGTGTGTGTCTGTGTGTGTGTCTGTGTGTGTGTGTGTGTGCTCCCTAGGGTGCTGCTAGTATGATGGTTATCACCAGTGGTGGGCAGCCTGGTCTGTTTACTTTCCCTGGAACAAGGAGAGAGGGGTATTTCATTTGGCTCAGAGCTGGTTGTGAGCTCAACTATCCCACGGTACCATGTTGTAGCAGAGGGTAACACACACACACACACACACACACACACACACACACACACACACACACACACACACACACACACACACACACACACACACACACACACACACACACACACACACACACACACACACACACCACACACACATACACACACTAATAACATTATGGCATACTCCTGAGCTTCATTTTGTTTGCTTGGAAAACTCCCTCTAATGACAATTCTTATCTGGTAGAAAAGCCACGTACACACACAAACGTTATATGAGAATCACAGCCCCCCCGTCCCTTGCTGTTTCCTGTCAGCCTGTTGTTGTATCCTGTCCCAGACACAGAACATTCTAAGATAACCCGGTCTGTATCTGTGTGTTTGTATTGTGTGGCTGTCTCCTTTTCTCTCCCATTGTATCCTTAAGTTATGTTTTTTTCATCCCTTATGTTTTGTGTCAAAGATAAGCCAAAACCTCCAGGGGTCTGAATGATAACTGAAACTATATCAGACTCCAGTCGGGTTAAGTTTCTGTGGCACTGAATTAGGCAAATATCTAAATAGTTTATTTAAGCACTTTTATATGCTGTGCATCAAGGAAAACAAAGGAAATAAGGATGGGACTTTATTGTAACACTTTGACATTTTGTAGTAATGTGTATTGTTGTCCTTCTCGTTATATGAAATAAACGTAACAAATTCTCATGCTACCACTACAGTCTGAATTTGTTCCCAACCTTTCCTAAAATGATAAACCTCCACTCTGTCCCCTCCTGCTGTCTGCAGTCAAAAAACACTGTGTTTTAATGTAGTTGAATTCACCACAGGTGTTGGTCATTTACAAATTTTCTGACAGGCTGAGGATGACGTTTAGTCTTGGTTCATAGATAGCCCACTGTGTTAACATGCAGGTCTTCCCAAGCTGCTGACCTGTGCACAAAATCATTATTCTAAGATTACGAAATCGACAGACTAAATAAATGAAAATACAGCGTCAATTACGGCAGCTGTGCTGTAAGATTGGCTGTATTAACATCCCATTCAAGTACACCCACAAATGATCTGTTACTACATCTAAATGAGCTGCAAACGTGTTTTCAGTATACTCATTAAAAAAACTAAAGAAATGTCAAGAAAACTATTATAAAAGTGGCTCAAGAGCAAATACTCCTCTAAATCATGTCCACTGAGCTGTGCTTATTAATAATAATAATAATAATAACAACATTAATAATAATAATAATAATATTAATAATAATAATTAACATTTATAATAATTTCAGAAAATATTATGGCCTGACAAACATGAAATTTGATAGGGGATTTTTTTTTTTTTAATGGTATAAAGCTGTCAATTTTCAAAGCACATATACTGTGACATCTATACACCAATGCCATCCTACTTCAGGCCTCTAAAATGATCTAAATGATCTAAATACTATAATACTGCACCCCCAAAGTTGCATATGCAACCTGTGACATGGGGGTCATAAGAAGCCTTTTCTTTAAATTAAGGGGTTACAAACCCAAAACATGTGAGGCGCTGGTCTGATGAGTAGTGTGTGTAACTGTGTTTAAAAATAGTATTTTTTTTCTTTTTCTCCTCTTCTCTCCTCATCTCTGGTGTAGTCAGAGAATGAATAATTGATGGAGAAAAAGAGGTTTCCACTGTACAGAGATGGGACGAGAGAGTAAACTGGCCCCCTGCTGCACTCTGTCCTGACCCCATTTTCTACATACACAGCACAAGTCGTCCAAATCCTGCCTTAACAATCCCAGACTTAACATTACTCTCTCCACTGACCTTACACCTGTATTATATCTGAAGGATGAGAATTGGGGGTAAAATAACATGACAGGGAAATTTCTATTATTTAGTTTAAAGATGTTTATTACCGGACTGCTCTCCTCGCTGGGTGTTCGAGGCTCCTGTTGGCTCGTCTCTGTCGCCTCAGAGTCCTGCTCTGACACTGCAACCAACCACAAAGAGATTTAAGATATTAGCGACAGTCCTTCCCAATCATAACACTCTGGTTGTCACGAGATGTTCCTATAGACACATCAAGAAAACTTCTCAGGAAAGCACACACACTTTCAGAATGTATACTCACAAGCTTTACGAGTCTTTCGGGCGAGAGCAGCCGCCAACTCATTTTGTACCTGTTGAAGAGAAGGTTTCAAAGCAAGACATGACACAAAAATACAACTTTTTAATTTTTTTTTTAATCTTATGAGATGATATTCTACACAAATGCACACACTGACCGTAGAAGTGAGCCTCTCAAGAGCTTTCATCTGGAGAATCTCACTGCAGATGTCCCTGTTTCCTTCAGAGTCCTCCTCTGACCTGGAATAAACACAAACACACACAACACAGGGCTTTACTTACAAATGACAAGTACATCATACTTTGATCAGACACTCCAGAGGAAAACAGTTCCTGCAGAGCTTTGCTCCTCTATATTGCCCCCTGGTATGCCTGGAGATGAACTACAGCCTGTGAACACATTCATTTCTCAGCTGTATGTTTTTACCTGTAGACTTGAGCATTTTTATACATTTATTATGTATTCAAATTAGTTTCTTATTGAATTATTCTAAGAGTCACCCTTTGTTTGAAGAAACAGTGGCTGGCTTCCCAATGGTTGGTCACTGGTTTCTCAGTCACCAAACCAATTAAATAATTGACCATGAATGAATTGAGACCAAGCCGGTATAGATGACTCATTGTTGCTCAATCCTGTAATAAAACATCTTTAATGTAATGAAGCGTAATTGGAGGCGAAATCATAATTCATTATTCATGAAATTTTCTGGCATTTTATAGATAAAGGGATTCATTGCAAACATAATCATCATATCGGATATGGCAGCCCTACACATGACTGTACAGCAGGGGTGTGCAGCATGTTGTGTGTGAATACTCTATATTGTGAAGAGTTGTATGTGCATGTTTTATTTTCCTTGCGAGTCTTTATATCGAGCATCCCTCTGTGCACCCCCCCCCCCTCTGCTCTTTCATGTGGTTTCATTTGAAATATCTCGCAGACACACCCTTCCATTGATGTTAGCTGGGCTGCGTGTTTGCGGCAAAGCTGCGCCTGCATGTTCGTGTGTTCAGAATGTATTTAGATGTGTGAATGTCAAGGATTTGTTTCCAAGTCTGAGTTTATCTGTGAACACCTGCGTGCATCTTCGTGTGCCTGTTTGCTGTACTGCCAAGTGGCTGTTTTGGGGTAAACATTCTATTATTCCCAGAGTAATAATACAAGCTTATCGAGTTTGTCTTTAACAGTGGCAGCCAAGACTAGAGGGCTCCTAATATAATACTGTATGTTCTTTTACAAATCCACCGTTTGGATTTGCCTCACCTTCGCACAAGACAAACATAAAAATGTGTTTTTTATCAACAGATCCCAGTTGCACAATAGTATGTGAGGTAAAGAAGATGATCTGTGTGTGTGTGTCTATAATTTGATAAGGGAATAATATTTGTGGAGGTTGGAGAGATGCAGCCCTCCTCAGCCTGACACTTCAGCTATCGGCACCGACACAGACAGATAGATGGAGGCAGGTAGGCCAACAGATGCCTTAAAAGGATGTGAAAATACCATATTCTTATGGTTATATTAAAGGCAATTTTGTAGTTGTGCTTTCCTTTCAGTATTTATGGCCAATTGACCTCCTTTGAAATAAGACTACTGATATTCAAACCTCTGAAAGAGCTGGATGAACAAGGACAAATTGTCAAGCAGTCACTGCGGCTTAATTAAAAGTTTTATTGTCTGATAGTGGATTGTGAGATATACAGAGTCTATACTAAGTGATCACGCTAAATTTATTGTCATTAGGGTCATTAACCTTTTGCAGCAGATCACGTACCAGTACCATAGATGGAGGAGAGGCACAATGAGAGGGGTCACCAATCACTGAGCAGCACTGATTGAGGATTAACATGATTGGCGTTTGCCCCGCCTCCCTGTTCTTACAACATCAAAACCGCTTGCTGCAAGATGTAGTCATGTTCTGTGATGTTTGAACACACCTCAATCAAAGGCTTACCGGTGCCATTCTTGATGTAATTAATGAAAAAAATTAGACGAAAATGAAAAAATGAAACAAAGAAAAAAGCATGGAAAAAAATAAAAGTATATACTTAAACCTATCTACTGTATATGCACTTGTAGTTGTGCTATGAAAACAATAAATCTTTTACAGACTTAAAACCTTGTGCCACATTCTGGTTTTGTGGAGAAGGAGATTTCTGCAAAAAAAAAAAAAAAGTAACTGGTTGTCCTCCTCTCTAGCCAAATGTTTCCCCAGTAGGAGTCTGTTTGTCTTTTGCCAGCAAGTGTGTGTTTTCTCCTCCCAAGCAAGGGTGTCATATTTTAGCTCCAGGCAATACTGCACCTCCTGTGCACTGATATGCAGAGAACAATGTATTTCAAAGGCAAAATAACTGGAAACTTAATTGTTATTGACTCCTCCTACACCAATAATAGCATATGCATATATAGTACAGTATATAATGCACTGTATATTATATACAGTATAATGTGGAATGTGTTATACAGGCAGTGGAAAAATAGTCATGAAAATATACAGTGAAAGTAGTTCAAATTCCTAATGTAGTACATTAGTAAATATATTTAATAGTTATTTTAAGGTATCGTTTGTATATAGGGTGACAAACATTTTTCATATAATCTGAACATGTATAGCTTGTATAGCATTCATTGAGGCGCCGTTGTATTGGATTGCACTATACTGTGTGGGTGTCAGTGTGCACACAGCGCAGCGATCAGTTCACACTTAAACTTAGACACAGTCTGAACTTTAAATGAACAAATGCAATGACTTCTGCTACAGCACCAATGTGAAGGACATCTTTTCATAGTTAAACTTTAATGACTTCTTCTTCCACAGCTCTTAAAAAAAAAAGCACTATATTTGCACGTTTTGCCCACACAGTAATATCCTTGAGGGTGGAAGAAGAGAGAATGAGAGGGAGATTTTACTGCCAATGAAGGCTATTACACTGAAACTGAAGAGGCCTCAGAGGGACATGGAGAGACATGTTAGTTGTGTAACATGCAGTATATATTTGACTATTAGCTAAATAACAAGAGTGAAATTAAAAACCTGCTTGATGTAACATTCTTGTTAAAATATAGCCCACACAATTACTTTGATTTCTGGAGAGCACTGCAGTAAACGATGAACTAATCAACTTAAATGACCCCAATGTGCCCGGTAGTAAATATTATTGTTCACACACACCAATCCCTTACGTCATGCTGGTAGTGTTGACACAAACTGATTGGTGACGCACACTGAGAAACATCTTCTATACACATACTTTAGAGGAGATAACCCATTTAATTAGTGCCATGTTGTTCTTAGGCTTCGCTAAAATTGACATCACAACAAGGAGGCATAACAGTCAGCTACTGTTACCTTATCAAGCTATCAGTATCAATTTAATGCTTGCCTCATTAGATTAACTACAGAAAAAGACAAAGTGCTATAATCCATGATGAGCATCAGGGACAGTTACACCGGGCTGCATTCAATTCAACTTTACTGCAGCACCTTCAAAAATTACAATAAAAGTATTTCTCCAGTCACAGGATTTGAAACAATAACACAGGATAAAGTTCGCATGAGAAAATGCAGATTTGCTTTTGATGCATGCACTGGCCCAATATAAGACGACCCTCTCCTTTTGCAAGACCTGTTATTGAATAAAGCCATTTTTAAAATAAAAAGCATGCATACAACATATTCCAAAAAAAAGAAGAAAAAAAAAGTGTAATTATTTGATTTTAATTACTTTATGCTATTAGCCTTTATCTCAACCAACTGTAAACTAATGCATCCCCAAGTCTCCATGAAGTAGCCTGTGGTGGTACATCAGGTGTTTTTCCCTCACAGCTACAAATAGGCTTTCTCCTTTCCATCAACAAGAAATAGAGACAACTGGGAGGGAGCGTGTGAGACAGTGAGAGTGATGGAGATGATGCCTGCAGAGAAATGGTGCGACGGCGACAGAGACAGCGGCAGGGTCACAGCAACAGACAGAGTGAGAATTAAATACATAATCTCATCTATGTCAAATCTGCAAAGGCGGAACAGATGTGCTAAAACGGTGTCAACATGTCAGCAACTCCATCTCTCTTATACCCAGTCCTCTGCATCCTGCAAACCTGTGGAGACACTGCAGCTGAGTGTCTCTTCATGTCATCCACTTTAATGTATACAGAGTAACCGATGGGGAACATACAGTATAGGAGTACATGCAGTATGACACATATTAATATAACATTCTATTCCCCTTGCTGCCGTGCCTCTCCACTGGTGTCTGTAAAACCCTTTGAAGTGAACATGGATGAATGTGTTGATGAGTACTCTTATTCCCGATCCCGTCTCACCCTCTCTCTCTTTCTCTGAGTGACAGATTGAGTTCAGTGACAGCCTCAGCAGGAATCCCACAATGCAGAAGCAGCAGAGCAGGGAACTCTGGCTGACACCACTCTGCATGTGTGTGTGTGTGTGTGTGTGTGTGTGTGTGTGTGTGTGTGTGTATGTGTGTCAGAGCCCATCTCTAAGGAACATGCTTCTCACATAAGCAGAGTGAGGATTTAAAATGCTGAATAGAGATTATGTTTCTACCTGGGACTTGAAGGAAATCTTGGAGAGTGTGTGTCTATTATGTTGCAAAGCACTAAAGTACTTGCAACTGTGCACTTCCACCAAATCAAACAGTCACTTATACATTTCTAAATAAACCATTAGTCAGACAAATGACCTCAATTTTAATTTAAACATCCATTTCAGACCACTGGAGATCAGGCAGACTCAGTCAGACTATGTTCAACATTCTGCAACAGTTTAACAGGTTGGTCCAGTAACAACACTGGAAAACAATTACTTGTCATTACAATGGACGAACATGACTTTTAATAACCTATCCTTAAATTATTTTCCTTTTCAAACCTTCAAACCATTCAAACTGGAGGAAAAAAAATCAAATATTCAATAAATATTGATCTTCATGAATTTGCAATTCGGTTTTGAAAGTGTTGCACTTTGCAGTCCATGGGGGGGTGTTGTATTACATTTTAGCATGTGTATAAATGTAGACATTTAAAATAAAATGTCTGCATCTGCATCTCATCAAATAAAACTGCATCTGATCAAATGTTCAAAACCAGGCAGCCTCAAGGGGGCATATTTCAGCCCTAATTCTGACAGCTGATCTGTCTGTCATTTAATGTGTGTGAACCACTTCAAAATCAACGTCACATTGAGGCGGTCTGTGTTATATTAAAAATGAGCATGTCCTTAAAACCTGAAGTTAGCTGGCTCTTAGTTAATGTCCCAAGTGAGGTAGCAGATCAATTTTACAATGTAAAAATGGATTGGACTACATTGCTTAGTCAAAAATTCAAAATAATTGCCTGTTAATTCTCAAATTTGATTGAAGTTAAAGCCCTACTCTCTATCCATCACAGAACAGCATGCAGTCAGATTTTAATTGGCACTTACGGGCTGTTGGTTCCGCCTCCAGAGCGAAACTGGACATATGGGGCCAGTTGTAGGAGGAGCCTAACGGCATCTGGCCACTCCCCCTCATTGGAGCGAAACTCACAGGAGGCGGAGTCACACTCCTCAAAGCTGAACTGGTAGTAAGAATTGGAGTCTGAAAACACCACTCGCTGGTCCACTGGTGAAAGAGACACACAGAAAACAGCACAATAAATGTGAGTAACAGCTTCCTCTCCTATTGTGTGTCTGCAATTGATGGTCCTCCCATTTCCCCTTTATTATATTGTGACAATGTGGGATTACTTTAATAATAAATCAATAAAAAATACCTGATAGACTGGCGGTACACAGTTCATAAAGGCCAATATAGTATAATCTAAGTGTGGGATGCAACACTTTTCAGTGGCCACCTTTTAGCTTTTTTCTAAAATACCCATTGCAAAGAGATGAAAGTGTTGTTTTATGTATTTATAGTGCAATAAAATGGAGGCCTGAATTAAACAATTACGTAAATTAATAATATAGATTAAATTAAAATAGTGTATATTAGTGTTACATAGCAGACTTTTTTTATTTTAAAGAAAAAGCTGAGACATGGTGACAACAATTGAAAACAAACCTGAATAAACTCTTGGACTCAGTTATGGTGGATTAACCAGACCAATGAACTGCACTTGAGCTAATGTTCAAAACCAGGCAGCCTTAAGAGGATCAGGTCAAGACACATTAATTGCCTTTGAATATCATATCCTCCTTACAATACTGTATCATATAATAAGTGTAGTGGGCAAAAGTTATATGAATAATACAACAGCAAATCCAGTCATTGTCGTTGGATTCACAGTAGATTCAGTTTTGTTGAAGGTTTAAAGTTACATGACCTTTGGTAAATAATGATAGAGTATATTTAAGATTATTAGTGAGGGACTTGGATTTTCAGAGCCAAGGCAATATTTTACCTTGATGGAAAGTTAAGCACATGAACGAGGAGTGAATTCATCTATTCTGTTGTAAAATCCCTTTTGAATTGGTTGTTTGTTTCTTTACAGATACATAGACTTTTGCCGATGTTGCTGGAAGGTTACTATAAATTCTGAAACGCAGTGCAACCTCCAGACATGTTAGTGTGTGTGTGTGTGTGTGTGTGTGTGTGTGTGTGTGTGTGTGTGTGTGTGGTTGTGTTTTTTACCAGACAGCAGGATTCCCAGCTCCAGCAGCACCTGCCAGACACGCGCAGCAGTCGTCCGACAGCGCACATAAACGCACTGCTCACACAGCCACTGCACCAGCTCCACACCCACATAGCTACGGCTGTTAAAATACACACATTTTCAGAACACAAGAAAAAACCACACAGGGTTATAATACACTTGCACACACACACACTTCTTCCCTCAGCACAAGTCTTTTTTATTTAATCAATATTCATTGATTATTCATTAGTTCTCTGCAAGCCTTTTCCTCCGAAACCCTGACTACTTTCTGTCTGCTTTTCCCCCAGGATAAACTCCTTGTGTATGTGTGTGTGGGTGGGTTTGTGTGCAGAGCATGTTTTTATATTTGTGTCCAGATGTTCGCATGGTTTTTGCATGCATCTGTATGTAGTGTGCGTTCACTATAATGCATGAGAGTGCATACATTCCCAGCCCACCATGTGCCCTGCTATGTAATGTTCATGTCACGTTCTGCTCGTCTTACTACAACCGTCCTGGCCAATCAGGAAGGGGACTCAACACTGGCTGAGTCGGTGTGTATGCCTCACCGGACACATTGATTCAGCCCTGCACACAGACACAGAAATGCAGAGACAAGTGTACCGTATTATTCTGGCCAGGTGGATCTTGTCCTTAGCTGGGTATGGTCCGTGAGAGAGGAAAGCATTCCTCACAGTCCGACCAGCACATGGAAAACTCTGGGAACAAGACTGAAACACAAGGAGAGCCAAGTGTTTATTTTAAAATATGAACACGAATAAATATGAAGCATTTTTCTTGCTATTTATAAGGTGCATTAATCAGATGATGTGCCCACATATGCCGGTTAACAATATACGTACACTCTGCTTTCACTGCAGCAAATACTGTGGGACAGCAGCTAAAATAAAAGCTGCAGACACATGACAGGACAGTGGACCCTCTACAGAGGAAGCAGAATTGAACTTTTAGATATTTTAAAAAATATCTTCAGACAGCTCTGATGACACGTAGGTTTTTGTCAGGAGGACTGCTGCTTTGCTTCACAAGGTTTCACCGTATCAAACCTGGAGTGTGTGTTTGACCTTTTTGGACGTGAAGAACACAGAGCATTAATTAGCATTAGATGAGGTCGGCATGTCGGGAGATTTAAATAATCAATGAAGTCAGGTACCTTATGCGTAAATGCGTAGTGCCTCTCTTAATGGAGAGACGCACTAATCATTTCTGTTGCTGGGGGATTTCTGCAGGTGATGTAATTCATGTTTCCTTTAATAAAGGTAGTAGCCTGTTAATTCAAGCACCTGCATCCCATCTGTTATTCATCAGAACGATCATTTTTATGACCAAGCCCATCCAATCTGCAAACTGCAATCTAAGTGCATCAATAAGAGTACTACACACACACAAAGGGATGCACAGCAGCCCTCCTCCTCCTCTTCCTCCTCCTCCTCCTCTTCAGTTAAGTATTTGTGCATTTGCTCACATGCAGTAAAAGGAAGTTGTTGAAGGGACAGAGGACTGGGAGACGGTGCAGGCAGAGGGTCCACTGGCGAAGAACCACATACCTGCTCTTCAACAGAGCACTGTTTAAATGGCAATGCCCCAGCTGCAGATGCACCTGTTGTTGTTTTTTTTGAGAGAATAGGAGATGACGCTGAGATTGGTTTAATTCCTGTTCCATCCAAAACATAACTATGAAGAATTAGCCGACCATGAACTTTACACGCACCAGATTATGCACCGTTTAACTACAAAAAGGAAGTCGGGCATCCCCTGAATGCACACTGCATGAGCTTTAGACTGTGCGCTACAGATCGTTTAACTAGGGCCATAGGAGAGCAGAGAGCTTGTGAGGCTAATGATGCTGTCATTGACCAGCTCACAAGGACAACTCAAATTATTTCTCCCTGAAGAATGAAACACTGACCGTGTGTAAGGACTCTGCCATAATCCTGCTATTGATCCTCGGATAGATAAGACCGTATTTCAATTAAGCCGTTTACATGGGCTGCTTGTTCTGTTCCATCCATTCTAACGTTTACAAGCTAAAGAGCAGACCTGTCTTGATGACTGATGAGGCTTTGTTTATGTCTTTGTCTCAGTGGCATAGCTTTGTGGTCATTTGGGAGCAGATTTTGCAAATAGCTGCACTTCAAAAGGACACATTTGTATAATGGGATGGTGGAGAATGGGGTAAATAAATGCATCCATGCATTGAAACGTTAGACGTACCCTGGGAATTTTTTGAACACCAGTTGCAGATGTTATGAGAATGAAAGAGGAATGCTGGCTGATGCCACATGGGTGTAAACAATATAGGTTTCAAAATATTATATTAGCTTTGAAATTGGTTTGCGAAGAGGGAAATATATTCAATGCGTCTGCCACATGTCTCTCAAGCATACGCTCCATGTTTAAGTTAGAAATTCTGAATGCAAACATAACTGTTTGTTTTCAAGGTAAACTCTATAGGGGCACATGAAAGTATTAGTCATCATCCTAATAGAATATTATAGTCTATGCTCCATGTGACATTTGAAAGAAGAAAATGCCATTTCACCCGAGCGTCCTCGGTTCAAAGGAGGTTTCGGACGTCAAATCATCTTTAGTGACACCAAGGTGGCTTTTCAAATAAAGACCCTAGGTAAAAAATCGACGTCACACAGCCAGCGCCTGTTGCCAAGAAAACAAAACTACTTGACCGGCAAATGGATCGAGACTGAAAATGATCGGATCAAGTACCTGTATTGACAGTGACCCAGAGTGATCTTTGCTGAAACATGCTTTACTTTAGATTTTCAAGCTATCAACCTTCACACAAGCTGTGCTCTACTAATACCAGCACACTATGAATGTTAGGTTTCAATGAGGCAAAAACACAAAAGAAAACTGCGCTTCAGATGTTGACTTCTTTCATTTTCTAAACTTTTCATTTCTTAAGCTAACATTTTTAGAGTTCAAAGTTCATATATATATATATATATATATATATTTTAGACTGCAGTACTGAAATATGTGCCAAATGCATGACAAATTAAGACACACTGAGTGTGAGTGTGTGGGTTGTGGAACTAGTTTGGGGAAAAAGTCCACGGAAGTCTGAACGTCATCTGTATTGGGGCAAAACAAACACAGTTTCACTTGACAGCCAAACCAAAGGGATGACATCATCTGTGTGTGTTTTTCCTTACCTTGTGGACAGCAGGTCCAGTGCTCGGTCCAGGTATAGTGTCAGGCGATTGCTGTTGAAAAGAAAACACACACAAGCCATTAGAGCACACACACACACACACAATGAAACACACAGTAAATACACTGAACAAACACGAGTCAGACAAGAGACCAGTTTTATCTTTTAAAAAAACATTAGTCAGGTTTTGTTTAAACTAACAACAGTAACCATTGCTCACACACACACACACACACATTCTCTGGTGATGTGTAGTACTTCAATGTACAGTAAAGATAGACTTAGAGAACATGGGCATTAAGTTTAGCTTAGAGAGTGAAAGATCTTTGTCTGACCTAAATTTAAGAGTGACATACTTTCACACAAGCACTCAACAATACTACATCCCTACAACAATAAATATTCAACTCCAGAATAATAAAATGCAACTCTTTCACAATATAACATTAACCCCCCCCCCCAAGATAAGCGTCTTCATGGCTACTATCATCATGTTGTAGGCCTTTGAACTGAGTGTATCCACTTCAACTCTGCCTCTCCAATCAGGAACTGAACTCGTAATCTTCATAGATTATTATGGTGCTAGAGGAGCTGGATGGCACCAGTGACACTGTGGTGACACACTGGTCATAAAACAGATCAGAACTGAGAGAGAGTTGCATCGAAGCAGAGTGGAAACAGCCATCGGCTTTTGGATCTCGCTGCAATGCAACACACTCTGATGTCATTCGGTGACACCTCGTCTTGGCTGCTCTGCTGCCGAATTAAAAAAAACGTGTTTCACGTTATTCACGGCCCCATTTTCAAACTTACAAAATAATTCTTAACAGGTTCTATGAGTTCTTGCGGTTTATAAACAGGGACACATATTACAATTCAACTGAAACGTAACAAATGATGTGAAAAAATGACAGTCTTTATTATGAGAGTGTGATCTGCACTGGGACATAGTCTTGAAACCCGAATCGCACATTGCATTATTATGAAGTCGCTCCAGCCTAGCAAACATTTGCATTGGTCCATTTTTACTGCTAATATATGGACAACGTTCAATATCAGTTAGGTAAAATATTTCAATTACACTTTATGAAGATAGCCCGATCTATAAAATCTAATCTGTTACTTTCCAACCCACGCAAGGAAATGATTACAGTATCTCTACAGGAAACCACCTCCCAGAAACGTCGATGTTTTATTGTTTAACAACACTGTCAGCCGAAGAGGCTTTTTTGATCCGGATCAAGAAAGACTCTTTGATGTGAGCAATCTCTACGAAATTACAAAAAAAGGCAGTGAACAGACAGAAGAGAAATATTCATTCACGTTAGACTGACACGCCTAAATTTTGCACTGTTGTAGCCAAGTGTTTTTATTTGAGTGGAGATCACCTGTGTGTAACCAGGGTGTGCCAAATGATTTTAGGTTAAATACACCCATATCTGCACGGTCCAACAGCTGGCTAGGTCCAATCTAAAACTAAAAAACCAAAATGGAAACTAAACAGGAAATTAGAGTAACGGAACAGGTGTTACGGATACATTTTATGACAGCTCTGTTCCATTTGTCCCTGTACGCCATGACACTGTGACAGTGAGCCAGCATGCACAATACTAGGCCCCTGAAACTGGAGGAAAAGAAATGGAATTCAGCCATTATTCATGTCGTTATTTACACCTGTGATTTTTCCAATGGTGACAAAATGTCTATTCCAAACGAATGTGTGAAAAGTATAGAGGTCGACCGGTGGGCCCATATTATACGGATAGTCTGGAGCAGGAAAAAGGCGATTTATCGGACGATTTAAAGAGTCGTCACTTGTCCTATTGTCGAAGCGGGCATTGAACTGGACCAAGTGACAACCGCCATCGTGCTCTTACTTCACCTACAGATTGAAGGTACTTCTAATTCACTAAGGATGAAGTTCATAGTTAAAGCTAATAGTAACCAGTGTTACACTGGTGGCAGCAGGCGAGTCAACCACTAATTTTTGCAGAGCTTTAAGTTTGACTGGAGATTGATGAGCTAACTGCCTGCACTTCACTGGTACCTTTGCTCTCTTGCCTCTGGGGACGGTTCCTGCTACGAACAAGAGACTTGGTCGGTTGTCCCGGTAGAATAAAATGGACTATGTTGAACAATTAATCATCAAGATAACAACAAAGTGGAATATACAGGAGAAGCAGTGGACTTACCGTTTTTCTGCTCCTGTTACGTCTTACGAGTGCATACTTTCAGCGGAGCAACATTTAATCAGTGCAATGCATTAACATAGCCAATGACCAACAACCTTATCATCCTCATAATGTATGAGCAAAGCTGACTTATATAAAGTTAACATGGTCGTACAGTAAATATAGATGATCTCAGCTAGAAAATCAGATTACCTTACTTTGAATGCTAATCCATAAAAAGGGGTTTAAAAAAACAATCAAGGCATACAGTATAAGGGCCAGTGTGAGTAGACTTTAAATGTGCTCTCTAAGTAATTTAAAGCCAGCATGAGAGATTGGAGAAAATGTATTTTTCCTATTGAGCACTGACAATAAATCCGAACATGTAAAAGTCCAAGAAAGTGAATATATTCTATCAGTTTTATAAGTGCTCAGTCTGCTCATTATCAGTGGATATGTTAGAGAAAATACCAAACACAGGTATGCGCTGGGAAAATCCTCAATAAAAATGCAAATAGTAGAATCATATGAGGATGACAATCATGTTGCCGGTGTTCTTTAAAAAAAAAAAAAAAAAGACAGATGAGAAGCTCCTGCAATAGGAGTGCAACTGGTCTGTGAGCCCAGTCAGTGAAGCACGACCACTGATGGAGATGAGAGGTTGATTCTCTCTGCAAACCTCAACAGAAAAGGCAGCCATTGCTGCTTCCCTTCAGCACAGCCTGGATGACATTAACAAACCACCGGATGATGACGAACAGACAGAAACAGAAAGATCAAATGACGGAACAAATGAAAAACATCTGAGCAACCGTGGAAGATTGACGTGGACGAATAAGCACAAAGAGAGAGAGTTAGCATGCAGGAGAAAGAGGAATGGCAGGATGAACAGATCATCATAGTCTACATGACAAGGAATATGAGTATGACAGATAGAGGGGGGAGAGATGAGGTGGTTGGAGATCATTTCAAATGTAATCATGAAAGAGATTTTTTTTTTTTCTTAAAGTGAAGAGAAGGAACGCAATAAACGTCTGTGGCTTTGAGTTGAAAGAAAATGAAACGGAGGAGTGATTAGAGAGATGTGGGGCAGTGTGTGTGTGTGTGAACCTCATTAGAGCGATGATGCTGTCTGGGACGTCTCACACACGAGATAGCAGCTGTTCACACACACCTTATCCAAAGCAAATGGCTGAATCACAGCTCAATGACTGCCTTGTCGTTAAAGGAATAGTCTGACATTTGGGGGGGGGACTTCACCACGCATATCTGCTTTCCCGACGAGAGTTACGGGAAGATTTATATCACTCTCTGGTCTGTGAGCCGAGCAAAGACTGGAAACGAGGACAACAAGCTGTACCGGCTCTGTACACACGTAACAAAATCCACCTACCAGCAGCTCTGCTGCTCACTAATCAACACACTGCATCATGTTTGCTTGAACTGAAGCATAAAAACAACAATCTGCTGGTTGGCCATTGCTGGATATTCATACCAGACAGGTACTAGAGTCGTATTTATTTGTTTCTAATGTTGTGAGAGTAAAATAGTTATTTACAGGACGTAAAAACTACAGATGGGTAATGATTGAGCAAATCTGTGATCATTTCATTTTATGAGCACAAAGTCTTCTGGGTAATTACTCACAGATTAACACAGCTGTGGGACAACAGAGGACTTACTTGATCGGTGAAACAACAGAAAATGACTTATAATTTCACACTGAAATACATACGCTCTGGTTCTAGCTTCTCAGCTGTCAGCATCTCCTGCTTAACTTTAGATTATGAGACGGTATCTTAAATATCGTTCTGACAGCGTTTTTTTCATCGCGGGCCTGATTATCCCGCCATGACGTTCTGTTTGAACGCAATGAACGCGTAATGGGGTGTCAGTTTGTTCCACCTCTGTGATGCCCGGGGGGGTAGAGGAGCAGCGGCAGAACGGGGTGTGACGTTGTAGTAATATGTCCCGCCCCCAGGACTTAAATATGCGGTAGAAACAGGTAGTCCGTTATTTGAAGAACAAACCCAGAAGACGACTGCTAAATAGGGAGATGATGAAACACGTCAGCCCACACACACACACACACACACACACACACACACACACACACACACACACACACACACACACACACACACACACACACACACACACACACACACACACACACACACACACACACACACACACACACACACACACACACCGAGGTGGCGTTGGGACATGTTGGGTTGGTCCAGTATGAACAAACCAAAAGGGCGACAGAGAAGGGAATTTGTTTTCGGCGCTGTTGCCTGTTTGAAAGAGGCTTTTGTGCTTTGAATAGTTGGTGGGACAAAACAAGCAATGCGAAGATGCCATCGTGGGTTTCAGAAAAATATTATGTGGCATTTGATTTTAAAGACCAAACATTGTATGACTGCGAATTAATCAATAAAGAAAACTAATCGTCAGCTGCAGCCCAACCATAACACCGATGAGATCGTTGAGAAAGCTGCAGGTGACAGGAAGTTTAAAAAAAAAAAAAAAAACAAGGCTGGAGTGTCAAATTTGTGCACATTTGAAAACAATTTCAAAGGACTGAAGAAAACGTTAGCTCAGTGTGGATCCTAAGAGATATCAGCAAAGATGGGAGATGTGTTTTTTTTTTTTTCTTTTCTGCATTTGAGTCTGCAAAGACTTGCCGTGTTTGGATCTGGGGTTAAGTAGAGCACACCAGCCAGCCAAGCAGACAGACTAAAATAAATTGTTCTTGACTCAACCTATCTCTGCCTTGTTGCTTCGTTCCCCCTTTTGTCTTGGTCGCTCTATCTTATCTCTCCATCTCTTTGTCTGCCCGTCTGGTGAATACAGATCTCTCAAGAGGTCTTTTGTTTCTCCACCGTCGTCTCTTCTTACAAACACACTCAAGACGCACACCAGTGCTGGAGGAAAGTTTTCATTCATATATGTATCGCAGGGCGAGAGGAATGTCTGCCGGCCACGTCCCTGTGTGCCTCTTTGTCGGTGCCTCAGTCTCCTACAAACATATCGCAGGTTGTATACAGTCCGTTGCTGTCAGTGCACCACCGGAGGGCCGGAGGATACTGACAGAGGAGGAAGAGGAGACAAAATGAATGAGGAGGAACGAGAGCTGTAAAGAGAGAGCACATGCTGACACGCTTATCTGTGTGCTGACTTCAAAGTGTGTATACAGAGAGAGAGAGAGAGTGGGAGCAGCAGAGAGCAGGGTCATTATCTGCAAGAAATGGATTACTCTCAGATTAGATTACTGAGCACAGTGAAGAGCTTTGGCACGGTATGCTTGGCAAGCCCCCCCACCTCACACACATACACACTAAACTCCTGTCGACTCTGATAGATCCGTCACACAAGGGAAGTCAAAATGGAGACATCATAGCAGCTACAGCTCAAACACACAGCCAACAACAGCAGCTATCTGCCAACACAGACACACACACACAAACATGTGACCTTTGGTTTACTGACAGTGCAGTATAGTTGTTGATAATAGTCCGATTTTAGGGATTATCTGTCAACGGAAAATAAATCAGTGTAGGTTTTGATCGACTAATCATTCCTGACATTTTTTTAAGCAAAGACTACAAACAAAAAAAATTTGGACCAAGCAAATGTCAACGAATGTCTTTCACTACATTCTCACATGTTAGATCAAAAGAAATCCTTTCAGCAGTCGGGGAAAAGGGATCCGTAGATTTGTTGTTGGCGTTTACATCTGCAAACAGGAACATTTTGGACATGCTGGGATCAGATTTGACTTTGAGCATACATCCATCCCAGTAAGGGTTCTTTTTACCTCCATCAAAGGAGGTTATATTTTCACCAGCATCTGTTGGTTTGTTGGTTTGTCTATTAATAGGATCACACAAACACTACTTGACAGATCTTCATGAAACCTGCTGGGAGGGTGAAGTGGATTTGGAGAAAGGGGCAGATTCTGTACCTTTCTTTCACCGTCATTTCCGTTTGTTACACGTAAACTACCTAATGTATTTCGATGAAACCTGGTGTAGAAGGTTGTGCATGTAGAACCCATAAGGTTTTGGAGTGGATCTGGATAAAGGGGTGGATTCAGGATTTTTTTTGTCTACTTTTTTGAAGACTGCGGGGCTTTTTTGACCACTTTATTGATTACACAAAAAAAACAACTACATGAAGGATTAATAAGAAACTGGTTGGAAAGGTTGGGCGTGTGCCAAGGAAGAAACCGTCACATTTTGGAATGGATCCGGATAAAAGGCGTGGATTCGTTCTTCTTCTTTTTTTTTCTTTTTTTTTTTACTTTAAATGATGCAAGAACCCCAAGGGCAGCTATTTTGATGACACACAGTCTTGTGGGAATTTGGATTATAGGGTTTAATTTAATTAAAAGGGACTGTTTGTGCCTGGGTGGAGGTAAGCGCTCTACTGAGTGCCCTTCTAGTAAGATGAGCGTCCATACATGTAAAATGTGACTGATTCAATCAAGCTAATCAATATTGTAAGAAAATTATCATATTCATACATCAAAGTAGAATTTTTCATTTCAATCAATTTTAAAGACAAAATTCGAACATTTTTTATTATGAAAGAGACTGAATGCCCAATTATACAGTGTGAACGTGGGTCGAGTCTCTCTCTCTCTCTATCTCTCTCTCCACTGCTCACTCGCCCTTTCATCTTTCTATGCTCCGATATATAATGCAGTTATGGATGTGAAATATTGCTGGAAGACATAAAAACACATGACAAGCCACTGTTTTGCTGCATGCATATTGCAGGAATCCGATCATCTTCTGAGGAATATCATCAACTCTCCTCTAAAAAGAGTGATCATGAAGTCTCGTAGCTCCCATTGTGACGGTGATAATCTCATTTCATGGCTGAAATCATATACTATTTGAGCAGCATACTGTGAAGTACATCTACAACAGGCGTTTGAGTATTGTAATATCCAAATGTTACCTTAAAAAAAAAAAATGATATCACGTGGAGGCAACAATATCATTCTTATTTGTTTAATGGGAGGACAGGATGAAGTTCTGGAGATGCAAGCCCAAATAAAATGGTACAATTGTGCTGAAGGTTGAGTGCTAGTGCACTTTTCCCACCTCATCTCCCTTCAATATGCCCTAAATCCTCTGTTTACACTAAGAATGCAAACGCTGAACGGCAACTGTGACAGACACTGTAGGCACATATAGGACTTGCATCACTACAACATGCATTACTACGTCTAACATTTTTACGGAGCTTCTGTGAGGTTTTAATGTTTTCTTGGTCTCTTTTCAGTCACAATGTACATTGTACGAATAAATACATACCCTAAACTCTGCAATTATTATTACAACATTACATTAACACATTAACACATTACCCTGCTGTTTCTGATTACTTTTGCCAGTGATACCTTTGAAGAAAGGTTCCTGTCACGCTGCTATAAACGTGGTTCTTATCGTGTCCATATCACAATTGGCCGGAACAGCAGAAGGATAACATATAAAAATAATAGAAACAGTCAGCATCTGTCTTCCTAGCTCAGCTGGCGGTGCTACAGTGTGGCTATACTGCACAGAGCACCCTGGTATGAAAGTTAAGAAGTGGGGACAGTGTTTCCAAACCTCTCTGCTCCTGTCACCCCAGCCAAAAAAAATTGTTAAATAATAGGGCAAGTCATAACAAAGAAAACTGTTAAACAGGATTGTCAAAGGTGAGGCTGTTGCACGCTCGAATCAGAGACGACAGATGGCTTTGTGCAATACTTTTTCCTTTCACTTCATAAGACGTCTGCAAACATCAGAGAAGCACTTGCCGTCGTCGTGTGAAAGACTACTTGTGCCTGACCTTTTGCACTTTCACAGGACCCCAAAATATCGGATGAAAAAGAAAATACATCGCCGGATTCTGCATGACAAAAGGTGGGTCCACTTGGAAGATATGCTGCTATTTGAGATTAAGTCACTGTTGGTGGTTTTGGCATCTCCAATTTTGAGTGCAACCGTTGTGCGGGGCAAAAACGGTGCATGGTAGTTTCTCTGTCACATCTTTTTGGAGAATTTTTAAGTGCATATACCAGTGTGTGTGTCTGTGCCAGGTGAAGCATAGCAAACTGAGAGAACCAGTCTGCACAGGACAGCCATACCTTTTCACTACTTACCCCACGCCTCATCACACTCACCCACATATGCACACACACACACACACCAACTTAGATGAGGACAGGAGGAGGAAGACTCACCATTTTCTTTATCTATTCAGTAATTCCCTCTTTCCGTACCTTAAGGCCAAACAGGCAATGAACATTAACACAAATATGATGCGATATATGCTACGGTTGAATGATTCTAGTATTCCAATACATCCCTTCAAGGTTTTGGTCAGGACTGGGCTCTGTCCTGAAATTCATTATAGATAAGATTTGCCATCATTGATTTGTTACCACAAGAGAATTATAACAAGAATCCAGAGAAGCCTAAAATGAAAATCCTTAAAGCATCACTTAAAATAACAAGATTTAAAATGAGAGAATCTGTTCATCTCCACTGTCAAAAGTGGCTTCAAACTACACGTTTCACATCTTTAACACATTTGGCACCAGTGGAACTGGGAGTCCTGGGAGTCCTGGGACTCCTGGCACTCCGATTCCCACAGACAGAATCAGATGCATGTTTTTTCCTTACATTGAAGATGAGTGGAGCTGACACTTTGAGCAGATATTTAGCTCATCAGGTATGTTTGTTCCACATCAGGGCACACCAAGTCACACACAGTCACTGCTTAGTGGATCAGAAACAAAACACAGAACCAGAGGACTTATGAGGTTACCAACAAATTGGACCGATTTGGATTAGGTTTGTTAAAACAGTTTGTTACTACCAATGATGTAATGGTAGTATTATGCAAAAGCTACAGAAACAAATTCCATGAAACTTAGTGGGAGGACGGGTCTTGGACCAGAGCAGACCCCATTCAATTTTGGTGCCGATCCAAATAAAGATTTTTTTCACTTTCTTAAACATTGTGACATGGGCCATTTTTTTTTAATACATTTCCTTTAATTTCTCACCGAATAATAATACATGCATCTTGATGAAAAACATCAGGCAATGTGGTGCAGATCAGAACAAAAATCTGGATCCACCAGATTTAGGATGGTTGGCTGTTCCAGTAATCCAGTAACCTTGAATTATTGATTCAGAGCTGCGAGTTTCATTTTGGATAAGGTTTGATTGAATTATAGGGGAACTGTTGGTCCTTGGTGGAAGTATATGCGCTCTATTGGGTGACATTCTAGTATAATCATTTATATGAAAATGTTATTCGCTGGCTCCGTCTTTAAAAATGTGAGGCTCTGTTGGTTAACTTGAACTGAATGTGTCTCAGTTGTGGATGGTGTTGGGGGGGGTAGTGTTGCCTTGACTACCGGAGTGTGAAGGTGTGATGTCCAACAGCAAATTGGTCATTATGGATATAGCTCGACACGCGCGCGCGCACATACACGCGCGCGCACGCACACACACATACACACGCGCGCGCACATACCCTCTGCGACAGTAACCCTTGTAATAAAAATGACAACACCTGAGTCGTGACGGGATTACGAAACACCCTCACAGCAGAGCGGTGTCGGGAAACTGACATTTGAAAAAGATGAAGCTCACGAAACATAAAACGGAAGGACGGACAGTCAAACGATGGGTTTGAAATACTCACGCTCTTCTTCCGCAGGTGCAGCCCGTGCTTGAGTAGCCCTGGCAGATCCCGGATTTTATGTTTGAGCTGAGCCTGGTCCCGTGCGCTCCGGTGCCACCGCAAGCCCGCGAGCACGCTGTCCTCTGCGGGCTCGGAGTCCTCCATGGTTCCCCTTTCCTTCTCCTGTCTGTCCTCGAGCTGCCGCCTGCCTCCGCTCCGGCTGTCTACTGTATCCTCACGAGGCGCACCGTCGCCCGCGCCCCCTCGCCATTTCCCCCCGCCTCGCGCTCATACTCAGCGACCTGCATCTGCAACCAAATCGCGCGCAGCAGTCCTGCTCAATGTTTTCCGCAGCACGCGACGTTGCTCCACCCAATGGCTCGCGCGTCCTACTCCTTGGTACTACCAGATTGATGTGTGTTTAGGGAGGGGCGGGTGTCACAGGTGCACAGAGACATTGCATCACTTCCACCTTTCATGCTCTGACTGACAAAGGAAAAGAACGAGGGGCCTTTAAAATAACCATACTCTGCGCTGGTGATATTTTAGTATAATTTTTATGTTCATTTATATCATACGTTATAAATTCAATACAACACAAAGATAACTGTCTGGGGGGGGAGGGGGGGAAAAGAAGTAGGGATACGTCACCACATCACCTGGCTCAAATTTCCATAGGTAAACAAGGGGCAGCAATTTGAATGCAGGAGGGTGGAGGCCCGTGAGGAACATGGCTAAAGCCCATTTTTTTCCAGATTTGGAGCAGTGTTTTGTCTTTACGGTGTTAGAATGGAGCTTGAAGCTTTTCATTCCAGTTAAACCTGAGGCAGAAAGCAGGTGAGCTGAAATATGAGAGGGTTTCAACCCTCAATGGGCTGTGGAAGATGAGACAACATGTCTCCTTATGTGGATCCCACCATGAATACTTTAGATATGCAAAAAGTTATCATCAGACAGTCCTTTTAAACTTTTTTTCCTCTCCTTTTGTCGCAGTTGCCGTGTATTTGCATAGCTTTTTCTATTTGACACCTGACACTCACCCCCTCTTTTCACAATGAATCCCTGATTCTGTCCAGCAGAGAGCACTGACAGATGTGTTTTTCAAATGCAAAATGCCCCAGTCAGTCCTGTTCTTCATCACAATTATCTAAAAAAAACAAATTTAAGGGATCCTCAACAACAGCGTTTGTTTATGCTATGAATCAAAAATCCAAATATCAACATATAAACATAACATCTAGGTCACAGAGTAATGTAAATAAAGTAATCTCTAAATAAAACACGAATATCAAGTTATATTTAAAAATCAAGAAGATATGTAGTTCAACATCTCCCAGCTGTTCAAAGGGTATTTCCAAAGACTCTCACAATAATCTATTCTTTGAGTTGCATGATTAAACTTTTTTTTACAAGATTAAAAAGGATTTTGCAACTAGGCAACCGTAATTTTGTAATTCAGAGAAAGATGTTCATTTCATATTTCTTTGCTCAATTTGTACCACATGAACCAAAAGTTGTGTTATGTTTTGTCTATACTGTTGTTAATTTCTATAATTTTGTCCTTTTTTTGGTCTTTTTTTGTCATCATACAAATCAAATAATGGCTGGATAGGATACTTAGAATATAAATTAAAAGTCCCTTTAATTATCCATCCAGTATTTTCTATAGCTTCATACTTTTGTAGGGTTGCGAGAGGTGAGAGGTGGGGTACACACTACAAAGTTCACCACTTCATCACATAGTGACAAATAACCATTCACACTCACACTTACAGGAAATTAAGACTCACCAAATCACCCATATTGCATGTCTTTGGACTGTGGGAGGAACCCAGACACAAGGAGAACATGACCACACTGAAATGCTCCAGGTCTGGATTCAAACCAAGAACCTTCTTGCTGTGAGGCGACAGTGCCTCCCACACCACCAACTTGCCAACTACTTTTTTAAAAGCAGACTGCATGTATCTAAGTGTGCAGAATATTTATGATTAAGCTTAAAAGCAGACTAAAACATTTTCAACAGCAGAAAGTGGAAAAAATAGTTCTTTTTAATCTAAAACAAACCGTAAAATGGCTGCAGTTTCCTTGTATTGTAATAAGAAGCTCTACAGAAATTCACTGCATACCTTGAAAAAGAACTTGACACTTTTGGGAAGGTCATCACTTGGGAAATAACGTTCATGAAATTAAAATATTTCAAGTGAATACTATCTGAAAGATAATTAATTTGGATTCAGCAAATCTAAAAGGATCTGAGCCAGAGCCTCAAGAGGACATAAATCTGAGTTTGAGTGCAGTCAGTTAATTTGTATAACTCAGATGTCAAGCCCACTTTCCAGATAGGGCTTGTAATCTGGGATAATTGGCCTCTTTCAGGGACTCAGATTATACCAACACCATGGCTGTCAAATGTAATGAGCCGTCACACTCTACATACTATTTGGTAGCTGAATAACACAGACACATATCTGCTCAAAAAATCTTTGTTTTGCTCAGACGTTTGCTGCAACATTTCATCAACTAACATGTTGAATGCAAGTTTAATGCTAAATGACTCACATGTGGAAAAGGGACAGGGATGTGCTCCATAACAGTGATTCACAAAGTGGTTTTCCATGCAGAGACCCCTTTGGATCTGTGAGGGGCTTCTAGGGGTCATTAACCAAAAGGGGAATTATTTATTTTCACTTTGATTCCAATGACAGAATGACTATTTTGGTCACAGGTTTCATACACTCTCTGTAATAAATTATCCAGAGGCAGTTCATTTAGGGAGGGCACACTGAGACAAAATCTTATCAAATAGGGAGATGAGTGAAGAGGAGCTGCACTCGCAGGTCTGCACCATTCTCCCGTGGAGGTGAGCTCCATTACAGATTTGTTTAGAAAAAGAAGGTGTGCCACAGGGAGATGGAAGTGTGGCCACACCTCGCATTGTCACAGGGGAAACATCATGGGGAAACTGTGCTGCCTTAGCGGCGGTTTGCGCTCTCTGAGTGCTGCCTACTTATGCCTCGTAATTACGTTTTGGGGTCGTGTTGTCCATCCCATTCTTGTGAACACAATGTCTCAGGAACGATGTGAGGGAATTTCTTCAAATTTGACGCACACATTCACTTGGACTCAAGGATGAACTGATTAGAACATTCTTTGGGCAGACATTCAGAACCTCTCACTGACCTCATCGTGCTCATGTTTATTTATTCGATTTATAGTTTCCCCAATGCATGCACTCATGAATTGTCATTAAAAAAAAAACTATGTCATGATCAGTCCCGTGCCTTCGCCCTGTCCAATTAGGATTTTGCACTGTTCATTTACAAAAAAGGTGCATGCAAAGCGGCATGGATGACATGAGCGCTGAGTCACTGTGTCAACAAAGAGGCTTCAACCAAAGGCACTTATACCTAAAAAAACATGTTGTGTCTGTTGTCTGAGCACATTTATAGGCTTCAGTGAAAATGACATCAAACAGAAAAGAAAAAGATCCAAGCTTTAATAGTTCAGCATATTTACTGTACAGACATTGTCAGAGAACTTTGCAGGCAGTGTAACATAAAATAGTCATTCGTTAATCATGATCAAAGTAAATGCTTGAAGTAATAGTGATATTAATTTGATGGCATACCGCCCAGCCTTAGTCAAAGGTCAAGGTCACTATGACACCAAACAGTTTTTTGGCCATTATCCAATAATTCATGTTAATTATGAAAAAAAGTTGCACGGCATCTAATGGGACAAAATGAAGTGATGACATTTTATATCCAAAAAGTCGAACATTAACTTCACTGTGGCATCATACTGTTCTACAAAAACAGCTCTGGCCATTATTCAATAACAGAAGGGAAGATGTGATGATAGTGGTTCCGTTTAGCCAGGAACTAGACTTGTCCCTTCAAAGCCTTCACTAAATACACTTTATTCCATGAGTCAGAAGAGACACAGATGTAAATTGCAACTTGTCTGGTATGTGGAGGCATACAGTCTTGAGTATTTATAGTTTATCTGTTATTTAGAATTTCCTTTATATCATTATTTAATCTTTATAGTGACTGTGTGGGTATTTTATTATATTTTAATGACAATATGTGCAAACAAATCATGATTGATTGATGAAATGTTTGAGAAATAGGGGTTTTCAGGGCCCCAAATTCTAGCATCAAGATAAAATCTAATAACGGTCTCACTTGCAGTCTTGCACAGTTGCTGTTGTGACCCCACATGCTCTACAGAGAGCTTGATACAGCATTTGAACAACATTTCAACATTCCAAGAAAAACATACAACCAAAAAGCCACCTTGATGTTGGCTAAATTGTTACTCTGGGGAAAATATAAGTAATTATACTAAATTGAACTGTCTCTGATTTACTCAGCAGCAGAGGAGAATGTCTGGCCTTATGTGTGCTACAATCTGCTGAAATGCTAAAGGAAAACAGCACGCTATTAGCTGCACACTAACTCAAACGGCAAAATGTATTTAGACTCACAGCACTAGCAGCTGCCTGAAAGGGAAATAAGAAAATAAAGAAAACACTGAATTTTGCTGAATTGCTGAAGAAGCAAAAGAAGAGAAGGGGACTTTGGATATATCTTGTGTCGAGTCTGGGGGATGATGAAATATGCTGATCTGTGGTCCCTGGGGGCCACTGGGACCAGCCGCTGATAAACACATACATGCACATACTGTCACTTATGCACATACAGCAAAATCAAATCAACCTGATTCTACAGCATTTGAATGGATGAGTCCTACATAGGTAGTGCACATACAGTACACCAGGATTACATGATCATGCACAGGGAGAAAAATGGATTATAGGGGGAGGGGTAGCAGAGTAAAGGAGATGGGGAAAGAAAGAGCGAGAGGAACAAGGGGGGAGAAACAGGGTGAGGGAGATAGTAAACCAATTACCATAGGACTGGAGAAAGCCTTTCATCCCAAAAATGTCACCGCACACTCAGATAATACACACTTCAATGTGTCTCTCTCCTGCATATGAATACAGTATCCATGCACACATGGTCAGACCTCTCTTCAAACAAATGCACTCCTGATTAAATATTGAGGAATGCCTGTGGCGAACCGAGTGGAGTTACAATTCCCCCCATCTCTTATGGAGTTCCCCATCTGTGGAAGACGGAGGAAGAAGCGCCAAAGGAAAGGAGAGAGCGAAGAAGGGGCTGGAGCACAGTGGCCTGAGACACAAAGAGAAGGGGAGGATGAAAAGGAGTGGAGAGAGTGAAGGATGGGAAGAGGGATGGGAAATGGATGAGAAACTAGACAGGAAAGGAGAAACTGAGCTGACACCAAGACAGAGCAGAGTCAGAGGGCAAAGACAAGTGAGAACTGCCATATTAAAATGAACTATAAACTCGATGTGACACATGAGGTCATCAAAGAAAAAGCAAGGCTCACATCATGAAAGAGATGATCAATCTAAAGTTTCTGCAATGACCTTTAGTGCCTGACAGATGGTATAAAAACACATTTTTTAAGCCATGCTACTTGGTTGCTGCTGTCTTTTTAAATATGATTATCTTTGTACCTCTGGTTCGTTCATGCTGCTGTTGTGCAGGTCCTCCACCTCCCGATCATTGGCCGGTCTTTGCAGATCCACCGACGTAATCATTTCATCAGCCTCGTCGGTCTCATCAGAGTCATCAGCCACCACCAGTGTCTTCTTCGATCTCAAGCCTGAAGTCCCAAAGACTTTGTGCCAGACTAATTGTAATGAATCAGCTGCCGAAATAAACCATCATCTTTACTTCATTTACTTGTCTCTCCTGATTGAAATTACAGCTGTAGGCCCTACTTTATGTTTAGTAGAAATTAGCTGATGTTTGCAATATTAACATGCTGAATTAAGATGGTGAACATTTGTGGCATTCTAAACATCAGCATAGACCTGCATGCCAGTGAAACTGTGGAAACTGTAGTCTTGTTTGTCTGGATAGAGGGTCCACTTATGCTTTCAAAACACTGACATGAGCATTTCAGTATTCTAAGTCAAAAATGATATTAACCTGAACCTGACTACTTAGGCCCATTTATACTAAATAAAAAGTCCAGTCACACACTTCCATGTCCATACAGGCCCTCAAGCAATTTCTCTTCAACGTGAAGGTCATTTATTATGACTGGTGTGCATTGGCAAAGGACAGGACAGTCCTCCATAGTGCTGTTTAGGATGTTGGAGAGCACTGAGCGTGCTGTACCTCTCATCATAGATGCTGCGTGATTGCCATCTAGCAGTGACCATGATGAACTGCATTGCAAACTCTTGAGCAATCACATTGTTAAATGCAAACCTTGAATGGTCTAGTTATTACAAAGGCAGGTGAGTGTAGGGGTGCAGGCCTTTATCATCCCAGGGTTTTTAAGACCAGACAGTATAGTGGACGAGAGAGCACCATGAGGTGGGTGGGGGTAGAGAGTTTAGAGAGACGCCAGAGGCTTTTATATGAAATGGATGTCAAAGCACACAGTGAGGACATAAAACAAGAAAAGTAGGCAACTGTTTCAGTCCTGTGAGATTATTTGGGATTCCATCCCCCCCAGTTCCAATGAACTCTGTGAGTTATTGAATAAAATAAATGTACTTATGCCCAATTTACATATATATCTATGTTAGCTTTTGAAACCTAGTCCATTTAAGCAGATGCAACTTAAACTGAAGACTTGTTAGAGCCACAAAAGCTGCTTGATTTGACACAACATAACAGTACTGAGTGAATAACACAAATAAAAATGGTATATTAAGAACAGCATTTTGTTAAATTTATGGTGGTACGTTTAGTTAGCTGGACACTGACCTATGAACACATTCCATTTGCTGCATTTGCTGCACTTATTCGTACTGTATAGAGGAGCAAATTGATCAACATACTGTGATTTGCATTGACCAGCTAATTTATTGTAGACCTTTTGAAAAGCAATATTCTAATGACAGTGAGAGAGCATGCATTGTTCCATATTGTTGTATTTTTTTAAAAAATGTTTATGTGTTGCAGATGTTTTAAAATAAATGTGTTTTAACTAAACTTTACATCTTTATTTTAGCTAACTTTATTTGTGTTTTTTCTTTTTTTTTAGAAAGAATAAATGTTGTATTTTAAGGGTGTATAAAGCCTCCGATAGTGTGGTGGATGAAGTGTGCATTATTCTGTGGTAATCTATAAACTGGTAAAAAAATAAAAATAAAAAAAAGAAGAAATGAGAGTCACAACTACTTCTTCCACCTCCCAAATAAGAGAACTGAGCACAATAAAAATGGATATTAAATTCATGAATGTGCAACAATGCATTAAAGGTTCAGAAGTTGAATAGATGTACAGTATATTAGTCAAATCTGCATTTCAACAAAGCAAACAGGTAGTGTATCTTGAGCTCTCCAGCGGGGAGCAGATTGTCCATGTCATGATCCCATAACCCTCAGGTGCTGCCTTTCAATCATTGCACTATTCTAAAGTCTCAAATTACCCACTAAAAGTATAAGAAAGTTTGTTTTTTGGGGGAAAATCATATATCAAATATATCAATGTTAGCAGGGGGAGTTATAAAGAATGAACTATTTTGACTATAAATCATCTAACAGACCTGTGGAATAAATAAATAATGATCACATACAGTATGAATTTAATGGAAGCAAGGTAATGTGAAGAAAGAAAGTTGTGAAAACATAACTGAAAGTTAGTGAACGGATGGGACTTTTCTTTGAATTCTTAAAGAAAAAGGGAATTACGTATTTGAATTCGCTTATGAAGACAAAGTCTCTGGCACTCACTTCTTCCCTTTCAGTCTCTTTCAAGTGATTCCCAGAAAACAATGTCTGTGAGGTAATGGGAATACAATAAATGTGAAACACAGAGGTGGGGTCACATTTTGGAAGAATTCTTAGCTTCGTAGTTTCCAAGTTTCACAGAATAGTGATGCACTGTAGAATATCCTGGATATCGACATGCTTTTCTTTTTTTAACCTGGAGGTTGAGCTCATGAAGGCTGCGTGTCAAAAGTCAAAATCACATTTTCGCATGTTTTAGACTCTGATAAAGTCTTTATATTCCTGCATTCAACCACTGGAAATGAAAGTCAAAACACAAATCTTGTACCCTCAACAGAAATAAGAAATAATTGACATGCTAGAAATAATTCTATTATAAATCTATTAAAAACGGAATCCACCTCTACTGCTCCACTGAAAGGAAAAAAACAAGTTAATAAATACACATACAAATATGTTTTTGTCACTATTGGGGTGGCTGTGGCTCAGGAGGCAGTGCAGTCGTTCACGGAACAAAAGGTCGGTGGTTCGATCCCCAGCCCCTGCAACTCTACAAGTTGAAGTATCCTTGAGCAAGATACTGAACCCCAATTTGCTCCCCGGGCGCTGCAATGTAGTGGCAGCCCACTGCTCCTCAGGTCAAATGCAGAGAAAGAATTTCCCCCTGTGGGATTAATAAAGTACCTCAAAATAAATGAATAAATAAATAAATTATTCCCATGAACAGGAACCCAAACCACTGCTATCCCTGAAGCGAGTCACTTCTGGAATACACAACAACAATTGGGCCTATAAGGGTGAAAATTAACAGTGTTTAAACAGTAAGGAAAACTCATTCCCGGATTTACGTCTGTTATCATAGCAGTGAAATCATTCCAGGGAAAGGATGAGATAAGAATCCCTGCTGCTGCTGCTGCAGGACCACGTACTGGAAGTAGCCTCTCGATCAGTGGGTGGATGATGGTAAACTGTAGAGTGATAGCCAAGAATATGTATTAACTCATATCATGACTACCTCAACCTCAACATACCAGACATGACCTGGGACTCTGGGAGTATGTCTGAGGAATATCAGATAACTGTTATGTATTGAAGTCATACAGAATTTTCTTATCATGGTCAAGTCTCAGTACGTTCCTGCAGTGATCGGATCTCAGAATATTGGACTGACGTTCCCATCCTGCTCTGGAAAATAATAAAGAAAACATCAGCATGCTAAAGTGTTCACAATGACAGTGGTGACATCACAGTGTTTAGCAGATACAAGGTTTACTATGTTTGTCTTGTTAGTTTAGCATTGTAATATTTGCTTATTCGCACTGAACCCATTCTATAGATGAAGCTAAATGAAAATAACACCAACGTCAAAACAGTTCATCCTCTTGTGGACTGTTTTAATCCATCAGCCAAAATACAAGAAAGAACGTTTTGACTTTTTTTTAAAAAAGAAGGAAAGAATATAATACAGATTTGAGATACTTAAACCTACAGTACATTAATGAATGAAGATTTAAACTATTGTTGCGGCCCCTCTCTGTCCTGCTCTCTCCTGCAGGAGATTGCAGGCAGGGAGGTTTGTCAGGCTCATATGCAGCCACCTGTGTTGATCTCCATTCAGAGCTCATTTAAGACAGCCCAACCATTCTCCCTCTCTCTCCCTTCTAGGCTCCGGATCTCTGGATCTGGTTGGGTTCTTCTTTTGTTTGACACGGACAACATTCGCACACGTTTCACTCATCAATTCACCTCTGACACCACTGATATGCTGATGCTCTAAGCAAACACAGCGGTGCTTTTTTAAATCCGTTGATTGAACACTGAAGGCTGAAATTGAAACCAAATTGAAATACTCGTAATGTTTTATGTTGAGTAAACGCCGGATGCTGAATCAAAACTGATTCATCCATTCTCTAAAAAGATCCCTGGGATTGACCTCTGATTGTTTTTCATGAACTGAAACAATGTGACACTAATTGAGTACAAGAAATGTTCATGTACAGCAGGAACTACAAATATTTCCAGAGAGTAAATGCCAGTAAATTCATAAGTTCACTAACAACATGATCAATGATTGGGTAGAATATTTCTGAAATGACATGTATGCTTAGAGATCAAGTATGGAAAGTGAATACAACACTGTATGATTAATAAAGCCAGCAAACTCAAGGGGGAAATGAAACGTTTCTATGAAAACTTTACCATCCTAATAATTTATGAACTAATGTTTACTAAATCCACATTATCCACACAGTTTATTGTGGTGCAAAACCACATAGCATACAGTCTACACACTGTCTCCTTGAAGGTCCTGTTCATCTTACATTCACACCAGAAATAGCATTTATTTATTTATTTGTTTGTTTGCTGTCAGCAAATACATACATTTGTGTTAAATAAAGCATTTCTCCACTGTGGTGCATGGAACTTCAGTAACTAAATTACATGTAGAGATACATATCTAAAAATTATTTTTAGAGATGTAGGAGATGATTCAAACCTCCGCTCTGAGAGATAAATATCTGACTAATGGTCACATCTTCAGACTTAACATCATACTTGTGGAAAGTTTCTATGAAATCATATCTGGGACGCCCTCAGGCTAAAAAAAAAAAGTCTAGAGGAACTATACAAGTGATTGACAGTTAAGAAGATATGATCTTATAGACTGTGTGATCAGGATGTGACTCTTAAAACCATTATGTCATTCTCTTACCTTTCTTCTATCGCCATAAACAAGTAAAACTCGATCGTGGAAAAAATCTTTCTTCATGACTAATACTAGAACAGGAACAGGACAATGATACGCAACACCAATGTGAGGAAACAAGAAAGAAAATCATGAATTGCATCCATCAAGCGTTAATTATAGAAACACGGCAACAGAAATATTTGATGGCACAGCGTGACAGACACATTCCTGAGAATGTACAGTACCAGTCAATAGTTTGGACACAGTTTCTCATCCACTTGAATGGGAAACTGTGTCCAAATTTTTGACTGGTACTGTAATGGGAGGAACATTTTACATCATAAAGTGTTGCAGGTATAGGGGGGAACTAAGTTGTACATTTCAAGAAAGTTGGCAGACACAGGATGATAATCCCAATGTGTATCCACCCATTCACTTTCTATATCCGTTTATCCATAGCAGGAGCTAGAGCCTATCCCAGGTGACAAGGTCAACACATAGAGGGACCATCCATGCTCACATTGACACCTATGAATTAAGAGTCACCCATTGATTTGGACCACCCTAAGGCAAGACACCTTCTAGCCTGTAGATGAAATTAGAAATCCACATTAAGGGTGACTTCTCGTCACAGAACATAAACTCACTTGATCTACAGGCCCACTGATTTTACCACCACAGCCATGCAAAGGGTTCCCCATTTAAATGACCTGACTTCAAATAACACACGGATTTTTTTTTTTTATCCACACTTATGTCTGTTTGCGTGTGCACGTGTCTGCTTTGTTATTATTTCAGAAATAACTATTTTAACTTTACACTACAATTTTCACCAAACAGAACAGAATCCAAGCTTTTTGCACTAAATTCCTGCTCATCTTGGTCATTTTGAAGATGATCACATCTTCACCCAGCCACCGACGCCTGTCGGACCGGATGCTTGACGCACACAGTTTATTCCGTGCCTGTTGCAGGGAGGTATATTGGGAAATCCCTCCAATCTTAAGGATATAAAATGAAAGCCCGTCGCACAAACAGGGCAACTCCTTCTGACCCTGGCAACCCTCGGCATCAGTGGAAACTCAACAAGTGCCTCCCAGCAGCGCAACATGGCCTCTAAACCCGGTAAGTTGTTTGTTGCCGACGGTGCATATTTCCAGCGTTTCTTCCTCTTTTCATTCATTCATGCTTTGCCTCTTCAGACTTACTCTCTGCAGTGATGCTGGCCGCTCTTCTGCTTTGCGCATACGGGGCTCCGTTTGAAGACGCCTCCACCAACAGCCCTGAGGGTGAGCCCTCAGGTGAGGAGGGGGAGACCAATTGGCCCTCTGACACACTGACAACGGTCTTGAAATCGATTCTTGGCGCAACAGAACGCCATCGGAAGGAGGTAAGAGTTTCATCCTTCAGGATTTTCACCAGGGGCGTTGATAGACATGAAGCTCTGCTGGGGCCACAGCCCCGATTATTCAAGTGACATTTTTCTTGAACACCTGGCCTGTTCAAATTCTGCCACTGTTAAACAGCAGGTAAAGTTAAAAATGTAGGGATCTTAATCTTGATGAAAATATCTATTTCAATATATACTATGATCATTCTTGGCATGTTTTAATGACAAGAATGATACTCCGCATACTCTGCATAATTATGTAAATAATAAAAACCCATCTCGAGTTATCAAACTATTGCAAATTCATATTCTTCTGCATTCCACAATGATAATTCATAAAAAATTTCAGAGCAAAAAATATTTTAAGCAACTCATCATTTCATGACTTGAGTCAACAATTTCAAATCAAACATATTTAATAACAAATAAAGTAAAGTATTCCCCAGCTGTTTTACACTAAGTCCAAACTGAGTCATTTTGTGAGCATTTAACTGGTTTGACGTTATGGATTAGAAAAAAAATTCTTTCCCTGTTACTATGGATCTAAATTAATCCCTGCAAAAGAGTTTGTTAAAACTCAAATGTGGGATTTTACTGGGGCAGAGAAGATCAATACTGATTTTGATTCAGACAAATTTATTAATCCCACCAGGGGCAATTTGTTTGTTTGCATCTTGTGCACATTAGAAAAACACAGAAACATGTATAACATCACTCAAGTAAATAAATATGGCAAGAAGCTAAGTGGAATAGTAAAAAAAAAATATATATATATATATAAATGATAATGTTAAAGATGATCTTACAAGCAGGTAAAATAGCAATGCCCTGATGGCAACAGAGAAAACTCACTTGCCAGATATAGGTGTAGGACTACCCCTGAATTTCACTGAAACAAATTTTTGCTGGTGCTTTCTTATGAAATTACTATTAGTCATTTATGAAGATAGAGAGTGGACTCCTGACCGCCATCATTTTTCTTCCCTGTCAGTTTGAAGATGAATTTCACAGTACGGTGAAATATGATTTTCTGGACAACTACAAGATCCCCTCTCTTCCAGCAATCTGCCCTTTCTCCAACTTCAGTAAGGTACTGTTTCTCCTCCTTTGTCATCCAGTTAAAAGGAGCAACGTGATGGGGTTCATTTGAACACTAACGATTTTCTCTCCTCTCTGCAGGAGGCTTGCTTCCGCCGGTTGGTCCAGGGCCTGCTGGTTTACACAGTTCTTCTCAAGCATGTGGAGAAGGAGTTCCCTAGCAGCTCCATCCCCACAGAGGCCAAGTACTACATCAACCTCCTGATCATAGAGATCAAAAGAAAGGTACGTCATAAACGTTACATGTTTTGTTATCAGCCCTTCCATTGTCTTCATGTCTCTGACAGTAAACATCGTATTTTTTTAGATCCAGTGGAGGAAGAAGTATTTAGAAGTAAATAGAAGTAAAGTAAATAGAAGGATACATTTTTGATTATTAAATGATTATTGCTGATGTAATAATGGTTGTACCAAGTTAGCAGCAGTTGTGGCTTTAAGGTGGAATTATTTTGAAGACTTTTGGGTCGTTAAACTATGGCTGTGCTTCATATTTCAGAAAGTACTCATGAGTTTTGTATCATGTAATCTGCAAAGTTACCAGTAACTATACTTGGCAAATGAATGTACAGTAGTTGAGTAAAAATTACTTCCTTCCTAAATTTAGTGGAGTGAAAGTGGAAAATACTATGATGATACACTTTAGTCATAGTACATTGCTTCTTCTGCGCCACAGATGAGGGACCCTGAACAGGTCCCGGTGCTCACCAGCAGCCAGGAAGAGCAGCTGCTGAGGGACGTCGACAACGCCGACACATTCCACAGAAAGATGACTGCGCACAGCATCCTGTACAAGCTCCACTACTTCCTCATCCGTGGCAAAAGAGTAATCAATAAAAGGGAGAACCCCAGAAGAAGCATGGCCAGCCGGGGTAATGGCATCAGTCAGCTTTTATGAGCAAAAATTTAAAAAAATGAAAGTATCACTTGTGATGGTGTACCTCAGGGAAACTGGGTGGTGTTAAGGCGTTAATTAAGCTCCCAGTGCACCACTATAGGTATACTGGGTCTATAGCAATCTATGATTGTGTAAATCTTAAAGGCCTCTGGGCTTTAATTGGCCATTAATTAATAACTTATTGAATCTATTTATACTTGAAGTGTTATTTATTAGTCATAGAGCAAAGAGAAATGACTGTAAAAATATTTTAATATTTATAGTACTGCCAAATGTTATTTATTTACAATTAATATTATCAAACTGAAATTGATGTCGACTTGTTTTCAATGCAACAATCTCTGTTAAATTGTGTCAGTTTGTGTGTTGAGGATTTATTCTGTACAAATGCAGAAATAAAAATAATTTGCATCTAGATCGGAAACGAGTTTGCTTCATTCCAAAACTGATCACACACACACCTCCTGTCATTGCATGGTTGTTTTTCACACTTGCAGATTTTAATTCGTCATAAGTTTCCACCATATATATGTTGGTTGAGGCTGGGAACAGTAACGGTTAAAACCAAAATGTGTTATGAGCAGTTTCTCGGAATCACTTCTCAACATTTTCTCTTAATAACACAAAAACTACTGATTTCCACAAACCTTTGTGGAGGTGTGGGGCGTAGACCAGGCAAGATAAGCAGACATGTGGCATTGTTGGGACAGAGGAACGCACTCTAGTAAGAGCCATCCTAGCTTTACCCTCAAAACATCCCTACATTTATCAAGGTGCAACCATGAAATATTTGTCCTTGGAAAATTCATTTGTCAATTCATTCTCTGTCATTTAAGCTCTTCGTTTGTTTTGTAGGTAAAATTCTGACCAAGTCAGGTAAATAGTGATAAGGCTGTTGGATAAATGGAGTGAAGTAAACAAGGAAATGTGTGTCCCAGGACATAGATGCCCACGCGATTTCTCAATTTGTGCTGATGTGGATAGACCATAACCTCCATCATAGAAATACATACAAATCGCCTGAGATCATTTGTGCCTAAGAAAGTGAAAATAAGCTAACTGAAGACACAAATTATGAGATGACACGTTAAAAGCTCCGACTAGGAACGTGTGAAGTTTCATTTAAATCTGTCCAGTGGTTTTTGGAGATGCAGATAGACCATAGCTCTTATCAAACCACTTAGATACAGACGGACAAGGGTAACCCTACAGAAAACACTGAGGAAGTACCTCAAATGCGTCCTTGAATAAATATACGTGAATACATTCAATCATTGCTCCTGATAATAAAGACAAGAGCGACATTTCTGTGTGGCTTTATTTTCAGAAATATTTTAAATTACAAATGAAAACAGGAAAAATAAGGAATGAACGATATATCCAAAAGTCACCATCACAGATTCCCAACAAAATATAGACAGTTCAGTGAAAATCACATATTTTCAGAGGTACAGTCTTGACTCCAGCTTGTTAATCCAAATAAAGTGTGTCCAAGTGGCCGACACTCCATTCATGTGCTGAATATGGGACCAAAAACAGGTACGGAAACAGATAAAATTCATTCATCACTTCTCAGATGTTGAACAGTGTGATTTATGGAGGGGGAAGTGAAAACAAATGTCCATTTCATGGCCTTCCAATGACGGGTGGTTCACATGGTCTTGATGAGGGGAGGGGACAGCTGTGTGGAGATGCTCCTTAGCCCCATAATAAACTAGAGAAAAGAAAAAAGGCACAACTTGATGATTGAAATTCCACAGTTGGCTTAAAGAGCCCAAGTGCTGCCTTATCATCACTGAAAAGTTCATTCATTTAAAAAAAAAATACATATTTAACTTTCAGTGATGACACCAACAGAAACCAAAAAACAAGACAAAACATTGCAGGGAGTTTCCCCCGCCACATCTAAATTGTGCTAAATTATTAACCATTATCCCATGTCATGACTTTGCAGTTGCTACCATTAAAGTAAATAATTCCCCTTATTTAGCATCTACAGCCAAAACTAGCTACCAACTAGATGAATGGATGTTCAGGATTTAAAGGTACACCAGAGGCTCAAAGAAGAAAAATAAGTTAACAAATTAAAGTGTCTCCAGAGGAAAGAATGTGTTATTATATCGATAATCAATCCTGCAGCAGTTTGGTACTCTCATTTATTTTCCAAATTAATTTTTAACTGAATTTCAAAAGCTGACTGGAAAGACAAGCCGATCACCTGTTTCACAGGGTGAGGAGACTGGCTCCTAAATCATTAATGAGAGTAGCTTGGTACATTCCCCTCATGGCCAATCAAGGTGGCACTATGTCCTTCCTTTGAGGCTTAAAAGAAGAGGTAACTGGAACTCCAAGGTGATTCTGATCATTCCTCATTGTGCTGCAGACCTCATCTAAGCAGGTATTTTCAACCAGAAAGTCCATTTGATTCTCGTTCTCATTGTGACTATTACAAAAAAAACAACAACAAAAAAACAACCTTTCAACTACATAGGTTTATCTGCATTAGGGCTGTTCTTGATGCTATTTGAACAAGTGTCTTGCTTGCCTTTTTTTATTTACGTGTTCATCTTCACTGATACCCACCCATGAAAAAATAGGAAATGTGAACTAGTTGATCTTTAATAGCAGCCAAATGTGTCACTCCTTAAATACGGAGGAACATTCAAAGACAAACTTTTCTGCAACGATTCTGCGACACCTAGCATGCATAGGAGAAACTGAGGTTTCCTGTAAAATATCTCATGACACATAAAGACAAATATTTGTGTTGAGACATCATCGAATAGTCTCAATCTTAATCCTCCACAGATTTCACTTTGATACCAGTTATTTAAAAAACGTGTACAGCTAATTGATAGCACGTCTATTTGACAATTAAAAAGAAATATGTCCCTGTGCTGCAATAAGAGTGGAAAAAACTTTAGCATCACATTTCGTGCCATTCTCATCAACATATGGAATCTTACAGGAAGGACAGATTGCAACATGTCCTTACCTCAGGACTGTAGGTTCAGGCATTCCTGGATCTGCTCCTCGTTTGAAACCTGCAAATAAAAACCAGATGAATTGAAGTGTACTGGTTTACGTTGGAGAGAAGTGACAAAACAGAATCTAATTCTTCCAAAACAACATGTTACAGCTAGCTGCAAGTATTTGGAGAATCAACCAGATTGAGCTCGGATTAGTATACATTTTTAAAATACATTTTTGTGATCGAATTTGTATTTTTAAAACACTAATGGTTAGATTGAGTCTGTCATCAGATCATGGACAATGATCACTTTTAGAACAACTTTACAACCAGCCATTCTCTTGCCCTTAAAAATAATACAGCAAAAGTTTCTCCTGGCAATAGTGTGTGAGTGAAAGTGTTTCACTGAGACATTGCATCACAGAGCTCTGACATTTTCAAGGTCATGCAGATGCAATTTTCTGTGTGGAACGAAACTTGTACTTGCATCAGAATCAGTGAGCAGAACATGACTAACCTCCCCCTGCCTAACACACATGCAAAGAAAGGAAAACAATCATTTCCCAATATTTTTTCTACTTTCATTCACAGGTCATGAATGGACTCAACCATGATGCAAGTGATTCTTGAGAAAAAGGGGAGTTTACAAGAAAACTAAATTTAGCCTCAATGTGCAACTCCCTAAAATCTTGGGCCACATCTGAAATTTTGAGTTTTTTGATTTATCAATTTATAATTTAAACTATAAACAGTTAAAAATAACTCCTTTTGAGTCTTTTACCACTTTCAAAATCTGCACATAGGAGAAAAAAAAGACACCTACTAAAATTTGGCATTTCTATTTTAGAAATCATTGTTCTTGTCATTGATCGATAATAATTGACTGGTTTTTCAACATCTTCAGATCCTGATTGCCTGACAAATGCAGCATTGTTCAGATAGTGGCAACACAAGAACAAAAGCTCTGTAATGTGCAATTCAAGAAAATTCCACCCTTAAGAAGTAAAGGAGTTGCAAGAGACAAACAAATGTAAAAAAAAAAAAAAAACTACACGAACAGAGTGAAATGCAAGGGGAAAAAGAATGACATCAGTGTTGGTCTTTCCAAAATGCTGAAGTAAGAGAAGATTCACTCACAGGGGGCAACTCCACCAGCTATCTGGTTACACAAACACAAATTCCCTGGGCTTACTGAAAACATGCCTGAGACGTCTGACCCTAAAACCACAATTACACTGGCATAACTTGGACTTACCAGAGGAACAATTCCAAAATAACTATACAGGATTTATTACACAATTTACTGACACAAAAACCACTAAATAAATTTTCATGACACTTGGTAGGAGGGTTGGCCATGTGGCAGGGAAGAACCCATAATATTTTGGAGTAGATCCAGATATAGGGGCAGGTTCAGAATTGTTTTTTCCACTTTTCTGAACATTGCAAGACTTTTAACAGTTTTTGTCAATGACACACAAACTAACCGATTTATTTTCCCCTTCCACTTTCTTTAACCCTGCGAGAACCTTGAGGGCAACCATGTAACTCGACAGATTAAAGACATACTTGCATGAAAGTTTCATTGGACACATGCAACATAGGTGGGAAACAGGTGATTGAACTTTGGGAAGAATCCACCCAGCAGAACAAGTAGTTACACTTTTGAAACAGCTGTTGTCCCTACCACAAAACTTATTGAGGGATCCAAGATCTAGGTGTATGTTTTTATGGTGAAATAATCTAAATACACGTGTTGCATATAAAGAGGTATATAACTTCTGGGGAAAATGGACCATTTGGGAGGAAATGCTCAGCTTGGGAAGAGGTCTGATGCAAGCAGACGGAAACTTTCACTATCCTCAGTCAATCATTCAAAAAATACCTCTCATGCTAGCATTTTCAATAATCACTAGTCAGAGTGACAGCTTGCTCTCATAAGGGGGGCATGGACAGTTTGATCATTTACAGCACTGACAGAACAGACCACTTCCCCCCACGTAAATATGTGACTACTTCTACGCCTCATAACATTTGTATACACATATATACATACATCACATGCACCAAATAAGTTTTCCAAAGGGGGCAACTTTAAGTCTACATCTACAGAGCTATTCATGCTAAAGCTAAATGCTATAGAATCAGTTCGTCTATTACCACTGAAACATTGCGAATGAAAACCTCGCCTTCTTAATATAGTTGGTATATTGTTCGTACAAATGGTGATGATTGTGGGATAAATTATTTTCAAAGTTCGAGCGAGATAACGCGCACCTGCCCTGGAAAAAAAATAGGCTAGTGTGCTTGGCTAGGCTAACGTTGGCAAGGCACGTCTCCTCAGTTCGCCGTATCCCCCCTCCTGTTTGTATACTGACCAAGGTACAACACGGTTGGGATAAAACCCCATCGGATGACAAACTGGCCGCACTGGAACAGCTGCTGCAGCCGCTGTTTGGTCTCTTTGCTCAATTTAGCCATGTGTTTATCCCGAACAGCGAAGATGATGCTGCTGCTCCCAAGGACAAGGAAAGAGGAAGTGACGTTTTGAGCTACTCAAAATGGTCAAACTGTTATAGATCGCCATCGTGTGGACAGACGTGTTATCGCGCTACGCCTGCTACAGAACTCATCTTCCAAAAAACGAAGTACACTTATTATCAGAATTATAAATAAATTATATTTATCCATGTCATCGATTCTAAAGGAAAAGACTGAGATACATTCTGTAACACTCACACATTACAGCGTTTTTTCACCGTTATGTATGTTTTGGGAATTATTGGATATCTTAAAGCTCTTTTCTCTCTTTTACGTTATTATGACAAGGAGTTTTAATTGTAGAAATATATATATATATATATATATATATATATATACTGAAGCACTTTCTTAAAATTGAAGTCATTGAACTAAAAAAAGGTCTAATATTAATAATGCCACCTATGAATAAATTGTTTGGCTAATATATATATATATATATATATATATATATATATATTCAATTTTAAGAAAGTGCTTCAGTGCATAAAATGTATGCATATCTTCTAATCTAAGATAATACATAAATTCCTTTATTCTAGTTTTATATCTAAGTTAGAATAGTGTCAATAGTGTTAGAACAGCTGTCCAGTTGCACCAGGTTATAATTTATTTAGCATTTAATTTGCTCAGAAATGAGCTTGTGTAGCCGATCTTGTGGTTAAAATAAAGTTTCCATAGCTGTATAGCTGTAGATATACACAAAATTTAGAAATCCCTAATATTTTACAGAAAGTGTACTCTGGCTAAAAATAAATATGCTTTAATGGTCAATATAAAAAAAGCTAAGTACCTGAATTTTACAGGGCATTTTTCACTCTAAGGTTGAGAACATAACTGAACATACAAGTGAAATATAGAAACACTTTATTCCCAGAAATAGCATTGAGTTACCTTCAGACATAGAAATGCCAACATAAACCAACTTTAGTACAACAATATGATGTAAAACAAGAGCTAACTCATTCACATTCTGTAAACCCACATACAGAAACATGATGATTGTTACTGTACCACCAATCTACTGTATGAACACTTAACAGCTCTAGTACACACACAACGGGACACACTTTCGCTTGAAGGAATGGCAGCATGGTTTAGGACATCAAATGTAGCCTATGAGTGAAGTTTAATTCCATTTTTTGGTACAAGAGAATATCATGTCATGTGACATGATGATCTGAACACTGAGGGACACAGGAAACACATCACCAAAGTACGACAAAGTGCCAGACCGGTAGTTGGGTCAGAAGAGAGAGACATCTCATTGCCCTGTATGACTTCTTACTGGAGAATGCACAGGAATAGGTTCATTAGCAGCTTTGCTGAGATTCGTTTAGCTCTGTGCAAGCAGATGGACTTCAAGTCTGTGTAGTTTTTTTTTTTTTTTTTTTTTGAAGGTTAGATGCAAGATTTGTATAAATTCGTACAGAATAAAGCATGTCTCTCACAGGAAAATACCACAGTTGAGAGTCAAACCTCTCTTGTTCATATGAAAATATTAAAGTTGAAAACAATTTTCTCTTTCACATGCAAATTCAAAACTTAAATCATACACACCCATTGTCAAAATCATCCACATCATTTGTCAGACGTTGGAATTTAATTTTTGCTATCAAATACACAACAATTCAGGAAAGTGCTAGTACAACCAAGAGGGAGGGACAAATATTGCTTTTCCATAGTGATGGCAATACCATGCAGTTGTAAACAAAGAACAGGTTCTTATCATACTGGTTGAATATTTTGTGGTTGTTTTTCCTGCTGTTTTAAAGGAGAAATATAGGGAGAGCACAGCACAACCTGGTAAGAACGACAGGAGTTTGGGTAATCATCTCAAAGATGGAACACACTGAATAGAAGACATCTGTATTGCTGAGGAAAGAGATGGTTTTTGTTTTTATAAAGATGTAGGAACACTTCGTTCAACTTGGAGAGCAATACCTTTATCATGATATCAATCAGCAGCCTTTATTCTACAAACAATTGCACAAGCACACATACAATACACACACTCAAGCATGCTCACACATACTCAACATCTGCTCTCTGACAAAGGTCAGGACAGATGTATGGAAAAGCCATGCAAAGGCAACAAATGCCGGATAAAATACTTTCAAAAATACTTTTCCACATTGTTCTTTTAGTAATGAGTTTTAAATGCACCGATTTACGACAGGCTGCTCTTCCAAGGAGAACAGTTTTTTTTTGTCCTGGCACGACATCACGGCAAAACAGACCCAGAGGAGACTCTGCTGGGGGGAAAGGAGCAGAGGACGCTGACAGAACTCTGGATCTCTGAATGGAGCAGGCTAGTTTACAGCACAGATCATCAAAAACATTAAAACTGATGACAAGGGGAATGAGCGGTAGAGTTTGTGGTCTTTTGCAGTTGGCATGGCTTGGGCTTCCAGGTCACAGGTACAGGGTCACAGGAATAGAGGTGAGGGCTAAAGTAGTCAGAAGTCCCTATGGCTTCAAAGGTCAGAACCAAGGTGCACGCTGATGCTGGGAGAGCGCTGCGTGTGGTTTGGCGCCAGGCTCAAGTAACCTAGTCCTTCCTCCTGCAGGCTGCAGGAATAGCGGCCAGCTTCAGAGGTGGTGTGGTTGCTTAAAGGAGGGGCGTTGCCGCTGGCAACCTGCTCAAAAGAGCGGGAGAAGACGGCACTGGCAGTGCGTGTGAGGCTGGTGAGAGCTCCTGCCTTGGGCACCGATTGGCTGGAAGTGAGTGTCAGTCGCCTGACGGACAGCTCTGTGCTCTCGCTGGCAGCCCGGCCTGTTGTTAGAGGGCCCGCCTCCTTGTCCTTATCTTTGCTGGTGCGCCCACCGAACCGACACTTCTTCATGGCCTTTGCACCCAGGTTCAATGTGGTGACACTGTTGCTGACAGTGATGGTGGGCGGGGTCATGTCAGGCCCCACACCACCTGGCCATACCCCTTCATCCACCTCAGAAATATCCATCAGCTCATCCGGGGAACCCAGATCCACTGCGTCTGTGAGACAGACACACGGAGACAAAACAAGCACTGAAATGAAAAACATGAGCATGCAGGGGAGTTAAAAAATAACCAACTCATCTGTCATCCAGCCCATCTGATCAAATCAAATTATTAATTTAAACACGGTTGGAAAATATTCAATGCATTCATGTTCTGAATGTGGGATCCAATGTGATGGCAGAGAGCCTTCTGTTGGGCTGCATGACAGAAAAGCTCCATAATCATCCAGCAGGTGGCGCTTTCACATTATAACCTTTGCTAACAAGGACACCTCACCACCTGATGTGAGACTATGTAAACTGTGTATTCCAGCCCAACACATTGGATAGCTTAACAATCAGTGGTTGACTGGCGGAGGAGTGCACATTTTGACCCAAAGGCAGGAGAGGACAGAGCCTAAGAGCATAAGCCTAGGAAAGACCACAGAGGGAAAGTAGAGGAAGGCAAACACAAGGCACAAATAAGTAAACCCTAAACACGTGTTCCTCAAGACTAACACAGACACACTAATATCTCTCTGCTTTTTATCAAGGCATACATCCACGCGTATGAGTGGCCAACCACCCACATATGCAAAAAATACACATGCTGATGCTATCACTATAACAAAACTCCTGTAAACAGACAGATAGGCAGGAAGTCAGAAGGAAGTAATCTGTCTCCAGGTGCAACCCAGGGGTAATGTGTCGAGGCGTGCCACTGTGTGCTATAAGTGACCCAAAGGCTTACTGATCCCTCCATTCAAGACCCAGGAGTTCCACCCTAGAACACTGTAAGAATACAATCTCCTGACACTGCTAACAGATATAATTACTGGGCTTTATGGCTGGAGATCATCAGGCCTGATCTGACATCAGGTTTGCGAGTGACTTTTATTAATTGAGATTCAGCTAGCAAGACAGTCCGCAGTTTTATACTACAGTACAGTATGTGTCAAATTTAGTGTTGATAAAGCTACTTTTATACCTGCTAATTCTTCTTGTTTAACTGTTCTGCTTTTAATCAAACCCACTTACACTATTATGTCCTCCAAGGAGGTTAAGTGATCCATCTGGTTTGTTTGTCTTTAAGCGGGATCACACAAAAACTACTTGACTGTTTTTCTGGAGACTTGGTGGGAAAGTTTGGGAACAATCCACTCAGACCAACAGGAAATGCTGACGCTTCTAGAACAGCTGTCCCTATGCAGAAACCTATGGATGGATCCAAGTGCTAGGTGTATGTTTTCGTGGTGAAAGAATCTAAAAACAGGTGTTGCATATAAATAGGATTGTAAGTTGTGGAGGGAATGGTACCCTTTGGAGGGAAAGCAGGTACATGAGCACTCTTTTTTTGATTGTGTGATTCAGCCAAGAATATTTTTTTGCATTTTTATTAGGTTATTGATCCATTATTCAGTTAGATCTTAAATAATTCACTTGATTTGAAGGAAGCCCAATATGAGATCTTCATGAGGAAGCTTTAGCCACAAAGGAGAGTGTAAATACATGAATGATGTTAGACAGATGAGAGAAATGGTGAAATTAGGCGAAGAGAGGTTGGTGGAGCTCAGCGCAAAAGGTAAAGGGGGAAGTCATCATGCAGCTTTTCAGACCACGCCCCCACACACGGTTACCTAGGTTACCCCGGGAAGGGGCAGGGGGGAAGAAGGGGCAGGACCTTAGTACTGGCTCCTCCCTGTGGAGGTCGACCCAGAACCCTCATTCTCCACCATCCGTCTCACAGACTTCTGCCTCCTGACCTCCTGACCCCGGGTGCTGGACTCATGACCTCGGGAGTCCAGGCTGACCTCGGAGGCGGTGCCCAATGTATCGCAGTCAGGCTGGGCGCGGCCATCAGGGCGTGACCGCAGGGAGTCTCCGTTAGGCATTCGCTCGCCGCTCACACCCGTCACACTGATCTCGGGGATGGCCACACCCCCCAGCGAAGCCTCACTGTCTACACTCACCTCCTGGGACTCTGGTGAGGGGGGGTGCAGTGTGACAGTGCATATATGTACATACACACGCAAACACAGAGATGGACAGACAGACACATAAATGCAAACATACATGAAAAACAAAAAGATGGTCATATACACAGGCACAAACAACCAAAACGAGACGCACAGAAATAATCAATGTCATGGCAGAAAACAAAAAGACAAATCATTGTGATCAGAACAAAACATGGTCAAAGAAAAAGCTATATGGAGATGAATATGAACACAGTATTTGAAAGGTAAAATTTGAATGACTGGGCCATGAATTAATATTCAATGGTATTTTTGTCCACCATCTGCTCACAACAAAAGCTTTATGCATAAACAAGTAGCTGGCACCAAAGAGCAGGTATCCATGAGATAATGCTCTTTAATGCTCTCATTAAAACTGAAGGCTGAAATTGACCCTCCTTATCTGCACCTCTCTCTTTATTCTAAACCACATACAGATCTTCATCACCGACTATAATAAAAGTAATCCTTTGTTCTACTGTCATCAAAATACTATGAATCCCATTTGGCACAGAGTGTACACACTGCAACTCCTCTGTGTTATACTATCAATATATACTAACTGCTCTCTGGTTTCCGGTCAAATCAGTCAAATTAGTGCTCTCACCGACAGCCCTCAAACTTTCTCTATAATCCCACAAATCTGGGGAGACTGGAAATCATAGTTTTGAATAAGGAGATACTAAGAGGGTGGTAGACAGCACTAGCTTGCAAGCTGAGGAAGGGTCCTCAGCAAACCTTGAGATTGAAGAATGACAACCTAATGACAGTGACTCTAGACAAGATTTGGTACCATTTCCATGGCTCCCTCCTTTGGATTTGTTCTTCAGACATGTTTTTATTACCACAGAAAAGTGTCATTGGAGAATGTTAACAAAAAAGCTGTAAAGTGTGTGAGAGATCATGTCCCACCATCTCAAGCTAGCTTTTTTTTTAGCTACGTATGAGTCTTACCATTTCTCTTCCAGCGATGTCCTCTGATAGAGAGGGAGGTGACAGCATTTCGGGAGATCCTGGAGGAGGTGGGTGTGATTTCCACCTGGATACTCCGTGCGCCCTCCTTGTTGTTGCTCTTCAGCGCAGCACCATGCAGTGATGACTTAATGGCATTACCCACCTGAGGGAGGGGAGAAGCACAAATGTTGCTGCTTCACAGGATATCCACAGAAGGACTGACCAGCGAGGAACTGGACTGGCTCTCTGACAGGTTAGCAACTGATCCAACATGTTTTATTTAATGTTACTTCTGACACCTCTGATGCTACCTCTGACTAATTGGTGTGGGGTACCACAACAATTACTGCCAACTCTGGGAGGTGTGGACCTGATCTGACAACTGGTGCTAAAAACTTACAAAGCAAACACTGTCCTTAAATCGTATTTATGCAGTCATTTATATTCCAGCCTTGCCACCATTGACAACCACTCATCAGGTAGCACTCATCTAAAAACTCAAAAGAGATTTATCTATTCTTAAAAATATTTCTCTAATTAAATTTAACTTTGTGTTTCCCTTTTGTATAACACCGCTTCACCAGTCTTTGTATAATAACCTCCGTTCTTCTCAAGTGGCACTTGGTCTAATGATCTTGCAACAGTTAGATAACATGAAGTAGACAGCATCATAATCACAATACAACATGTCTTTTGTCTGTAAGGCTGCAACGCACTGGTCTCATGAGGTACACGACACCAAGCTATGCTAAGCTAGCGGTCATAAGAAGTGTGTTACACAAAGTGAGCTTAATAGGGCGGCGAGGTATGGTGAGCTTAAAGCCAGAGTTCGTGTTGTTGGCTCCCCTTTAACCTAGCTAGGTCACCTGCACATCTCACCTGGTCCGGAGGAGGTTATGTTCAGAGTTTTGGATTATTATTGGATGTAAATTTGCTGAGACGCATGTTAAAGTGCAGCACATGAAGTGTCACTGAATGAAACTGTGCAATTACAGCAGCACAAATTATATGCATGATATCGTGGTTTTTGCCATGTAAACATAATGCATTTGGTATGGTGATGCAGAAATGATGTTTCTTCCCATACCCTTACACTTAAAGAATGATGAAGCCAAAGCAACTATAGGCCCATTTGGATTATTTTTTATGCTTTGTTGTGATTTGCTGCCAAGTCCGTTTTACAATGCTGTAGCTAAAATAACACAAATTAGAAGATGTATTAGTTAATTGGTATTAATCAAAAACAATATTTAATAGCTTTGAGATGGCCAAAGCTAGTTTCCAAATTTTCACGAATAGATACACTGTTTAAATATCCAGCAATGTGCAGTTGTCGTGATACTTATGACCTTTAATTTGTGGTTTAAGTTGATTTCAAATACATCTTTTTAAACCTCAGCTCCATTCTTATCAATGAGAATCTAAAGGTCGAATGTTGTGGAGGAGTACACCTTGATTTGTGTAGTAATACTGTGAGCTTCGGTTCAATCCTCTACTCCCCGGGCCTCAAGGATTAGAGCTTAACGGAGCAGAGTGGAAAAGCATGTAAATAATCTAGTGGGATTACATTCTGCTTGCAGTCGCTGACAAACAAACACAGAGAACAACACAAAACAGCGTACTGTACTGTGCCTGAACAACCACAGGAAAGCATGTGTCTAAATCACATGCTCTGTAACACACAAGTCCTATTTACAGTATATGCTTATGACTTCACCCACCAACAGAGCTTCAGGAAATAACTCCAGCTGGGCCCGATACAGAACGTCTTCCAGAGCTTTGGATCCCAGTTCAACGTCCCCATTACACCTACACACAGGCACAAACACGTAACACAGCATGAGTCCAAGTTAAAGATCAAAGTTTACCAACTGAGTTTTAGCTATCTACTAGCGCTATGAAAAGGTGTTTTTTTTTTATATGGACGCATGGAGCAGACAACATGTTTAGCAGTAAGCACATTTAAAAGTTCAAGCTGATAACTGAGTCTGTGCTGTGTTGGTCTTTCTGTTTATACAGGCATGTGTGAACACTCACAAGGCATAGTGTATCCCTGTGATGAGCTGAACGAGGAATTCTGATGTGACCGTCATCCGTGTACTAATGCCTTTGTAGCGCCGCACCTGCTGCCGTGGGTAACCGCATATACACACCCTGGAGGACAATCAATAAAGACACAATAGGGAAGCTTGTATCACTGAAACACGGAAGTATCAACCACTTCAGTGAAGTTACTTATCTGCAGCTCCATTAAGGGAATTTACCCTGGTATCTTATTATACATACAAACCAGTCACATACAGTTTGCAACAAAGATTTTCAGCTAAGACTGAGATACATTAGCGCCTGGGCATTTGAATCTTTACAAGCTGCTGCTGTACCAAGCTGTTTAGCAGGAAAATCAAAGCCGATGACTTCTCTTCAGCACTGTGCTTATCGGAGCAATGCTCAGCAGCAGATGGAAGATAACCAAAATCACAGAGCTGTGGTGTGTGAATGCCAAATAACAGGTATCTTGGCTCTCTGTAGCATTGAAGCCAATAAGAGGATCAGATAAGCAAGTGCTTACAAAGTAGCGTGTGTGTGTGTGTGTGTGTGTTTAATAGTAGCCCCCTCGAAAAGATCAACAATCAAGAAAGTGATATGAAGGTCAAAATGATATAATTGTGTGTGTGTGTGTGTGTATACAAAGCCCCAATGGCAAAGTGACTCTACAGTCTATTAAGCTATGCTGATATGACTGTGTGACTTATGTGTTTTACCTGGAGCTGAGCTGGCAAAGGGACTGGAGGGACGTGGAGGTCATGTAGCTGAGAGCAGCGTTGTAGCACACCAGCAGGAAGGTCAGCACCTCAAACCTCAACGACATAAACATATCCTTAAAATAACATATCTTATGTCCAAATGATATCCAGAACTCACAGCCACAGTAACACCTCCCTCCATACTGTAGTGAAACCTACAGTACAACCCATAAAGAGTTGGGGCTTCTTTAAAAGAGCATTTGATTCCATTAATTCTTCTTCCTTGTCAAAACTTGCACCTATACAACCCACAATGCAACTCAACTGCAACAGCTCTGTCAAAGGCTCAGGTGTGTTAGGTCTGGTAAGATCACTTCTTTCTAACTCTACACCAACATACTTCTTCCCCCCCCACACACACTTTTTAAGTTATAGTCTCAAGTGGACACAAGCTTCTTACCTGTTCTGTGCAGTAAAGGTCTCTCTTTGGAGGTGTGGCCCACTGTACACCACCCTGGTCAGCCCGTGATTGGCTAGAGCCCCTTCCGTAAGGGCAATGGAGCCAATGGCTGAAGGCTGGGGTGTGGGAAGAGGTGAAGATGGAGTTTAGAAGCTGAACATGTGACATCATATTCAAAGAACAATGTGTGTGTGTGTGTTCGTCTCACCTCGTGGTACACTGAGGGTTTGGAGAGGGAAGGGACAGTAAAAGATAATACTTTACTTTGTCCATCTTTATCAACTATTTCCTGTGGAAGAGAAAGACAGGAAGACAACGACAAAATGTTTCTGTGGGTGCGAAAAACAGGACTTTTTTTTTTTTATCCGTGTGCCCTGAATCTCTAAAGAGCATGTGCTTATCACTTCAAGCACACTCGTCTGTGCGCGTGTTTGTTTCTGTGATGTGTGGGTGTTTGTGTGTGGACCTCAGGGTCTCCGTTTCCTCACTCAGTCTATATGTGTGCGAACACTCACACCTAAACCCTGCGGTTTTGGTGCCTCCTGTGAGCATGTTAATGTCAAATAGATTAATGGGAGCCAGCCAGTGTGTTGAGTGACAGCTGACCTATTCTGCCATACAGATAGGAAGTTAGGGGGCACAGCACTTTGCTGATAAGATATCAACAGCCAAAATGGATGAAAATAGGACTGGATACACTTTAATAATTGAAAGTGCTGGCATCTCTCTGTGGGAAGGTTGGGGGCATTTGCAAAATGGAACACTTCCATATTGTACGTTTGCAAAATCGTTGTGTTTCAATTCCTCTGTTTCTAAACTACATTTCCGGTCACCCTCCACGCAAAAATGTCAAAGACAGAAAGGGCATGAAGTAATCCTTTAATACACATGACGCAGCTCCTAGAAATAGTTGAACGGTTCATTCCCTGCTCCTGGAACTGCACGATAACGCCGACTTGCTAAGCCCCATTTTTCTAGTAGTTTTCCTTATCTTGCACTTATCACACTGAAAACTATTTGATATCAATTATAGCAGCTCTCCTCATGAACAGATAAGCTGTGACATAAGAACGTGGTATTGAAAATTTAAATGCTCACACAAACACACACATAAAGCCACAACCTTCATCATCTTCCCTACCAGGTTGTAAATGCCTAGCAGCAGGGCCTCGATGCAGCCGGAGGTGTGGGGGTCTCTTGCTGCGCTGACTGACAGGAGGCTCCACAGGAGCTCTGGCAGGAACTGTAGCGTAAACCGCTGCAGCTTCTGCTCACCGCTTCGGTAAAACTCAAACAACTGGTGACACACTGGCTCCAGCAACTGGAGGGGACAGGAGACCAGAAAACATGGGCATATTGTTACATCATAACCACAAATTCAACTGTAAAAATTTGCATTTAGGGTACATAAATAATCTCAGAATAAAGCACAGCAACATTTAGCAGATCCTGTGTTTGATAGTCAAACAAACAGAAAAAAAGGCAATAATGATATTAGGTAATCAAGAGATATGTAAAACTGTAATAATCACAGATAAACAGTGGCACTAGAAAACGGGGGGGAAAAAACACCTTAAGTTCTGGTCAAAGACTGTGAGATCAGGGATTATTTACTGACAACGTTTACATAAATAAAAATATTTTTAAAGTCTGTCCATACGTCACTGTAGTTCTCCCGGATGACCTTGTACAGTGCAGGGACCAGAGCACCTTTGTCTTTTAAAGAGGATGCATAGTTGGACACAGCACTGTCAGGGAGTGTCTGAAACACACACACACACACACATACACAACTAAGGTGACGTACTATATACCATTATTACCAATATTGTAAAACACAGCATGATAAGTTAGGAAGTGAGTACTGACTACTCAGAAATGTGTTGATGTAGTCCAAGCTTTATATATTTATATCATCAAGTCCAGGGCACACAGATCTTGTTTTAAGGCAACACATCTGGCCAATATTATGGTTACAGGTGGATGAGACAGATTCCTATAAATAAGGGTGATCATATTTTGACTACAGCTGGCAGAGACAGACGGTAATGGTGTCTAGAAGTTGTCAGTCACACTGGTCTGCTTGCATTTTAGAGAACAACTTCACTGAGAGGGGATGACAGGTTGGTCCTCATACGTTCACAAAGGAAAATCTCATCTCCTCTTCTATTATTACATCTCACCAAGCCTCAGCTTTGACAGCAGTCACGTATCTGCGAGTGCTCATGTTTGAGTAAGAACAACACGCAATTCTCTAGGAATGGAGCACTGTTTATGTGCATGGAAGAAATGTTGGCAATAAGAAGTAGCAGAGGAATGAGCTGCATACCGATTATGGATATGTGCTTTTTAATATTGCTTTTTGTGTGCGCGCACACAGGTGCACACATAGTGAGGAAAACCAGTACCTTAAATTCTGACAACCACTCCTCCACCACTCCTTGGTCCATAGCCAACATGATCCCTCATCTGTAGTGGGGTCACCTCTTCCTAAAAAAAAGAAAGAAGAACAAATGTAGAAACACACTCTGTATATTTACCGCACAGCGAATACAAAGTGCATTTGCACGCCCGCGCTCGTGTAAGCAATCAGAGTTTGTACAACGCTCTTTCCATGTTTGCCAGCCATCTATTATTTGCTATCTGGATAAAAATATCCTATTGCAAACAGCTAACAATGCCATGGCGGTGGTGAATAGTGACTGCACATAACATCTCTCCGCCCCTCTCCCACTCCTGTTTCCCTCACTTCACCCTCTCCAGACATACAGCACACCTCTGCAGCAAGTACCTAAACTACCCTCAACTCAGGCTCACAGAGGGAAAACAAAAACACCCACACATAAAACACATTGAAGCCTGGTTGGCACTGATGACGCAAAAATACAGCAGAGCAGAATTTAAACGCTTGTTGAACAGGCAGTAGAGATTTTTCTACTGAACATCCAATGTTATTCAATTTTCTCTTGCTTATTCTCTGGACAGCGTTTCTTTTGTTCTCAATTTCATGCTAATTGTCCTCTGCGCGTTTTAATAAAACATGTCCTGGTTCCTCTGTGCCACTACAGTCATGGAGTCACAAAAGACAAAGGGAAAAAAATGGAAGATAGAAATATGTTGAGGGAAAGTGCAACAGAGGGACAAAAATAATAATAAATAAAAATTCCAGATGGTATTTTGAAGTACATTTCAAAAATATCAATTACAATGTGGGGATGACGACAGAACAGAAGTTGTTGAATTCAGACTAAAAGTAATGACCAAACTGAAATTTTTGACCTGATAGTGGTGCTAAATGAAAAGTAAAGGCTTCCCCAAAGTTATTACAATTCCATTATCTGAGACAGACAAGGTCAACTGTACCAAACGGTCATGGAAATGCATGCGTGTAATGCTGGAGGAAAAGGCAGCGGGTCACCAAAGTCACTAGGATTCAGCCTCAGGCAACAACGAATGTCTGTACAAAATTTCGGAGCAATGCATCCAGTAGGTGCTGAAATAATTCAGTTGACCAACCAACATTGACATCTCTACTGACACTTCAATGGCTAAAAAAATACCAATTATTTACTGGTTCTAGCTTCTCAATTGTAATACATTTCTGCTTTTCTCCCATTTAAGGTAATTGTAAACTGAATACCTTTGGTTCTGGGGGCCTGTGATGGCTATTTTCTCTATGCAATTTCAAAGATAAAAAATATAATTATCAATGAACCGAAGCAGAGAAAGCAACTGATCGATCATCAAAATAACCATCACTTGCAGTCCTCATCGTTCCGTTTACTTGGGTCTGGACTGTCACCAACATATATGCCATCTGCTGAAGAAGAGGACACCGTCTCCGTGCGTCTCTGATGGATTATCTGTTTTAGCAGTCTGTTCTCACTGGTATGTCGTGGCTGCGCTCTGAAACCGCAAGCACAAGGCTAAATTGGCCGTTGAAAGGAGAAACAAAGTCCATGTTTGGTATGTCTGGTAACACAAGCTGAGGAAAAAGTCCTTTTAAGTGCACATGTAGAAACATGCGCTCAAATCTGATCAGAGGGTGGCATGATTCAAACACACACACAAATCATAATTATCAAAAAACTTTGAGATATCCATTCATGGTGGCTTTCATCTCTTCCTTTCCTCACCCTTGTTTTACTCCATCCTTTCTTCCACTCATCCTCCCACACATCATCTCTCTCCCCCCCATCTTCCCTGTTCCGTAATCTGTTTTTCACACATCCGAAGGCTTCATTCTGGTGCTTGGTCCCTCCATGGCAGCCAGGTGTCTATTTATGGAATGTACCAATCACAGGACAAGGAGGGCCGGGGAGCCAGTGACTCATGAAAAGGTGAAGGATTATAAAGCACAATAGCCTGCATCTAGAGAAATTAGTTCTTTGGAGAAGTCTGCTGTTCTTTTCTTTCATGCTGATGAAGACAAGGTAGAAAGCTAGTCTAAACTCGCACGTGCAATTTAATTACAGGCTCACGACAACAACAAAATAAAAGACTGTGATTAGACTGTAGACAAGTCAGTCCTGTAAGAAGATGAGCTTCTCCTCCCACAGAGTTTCTTCTAACCATTCATCTCTGTCCACACTGTCCTCTGGGGCATGCCATCGGTTTCATCTGCATCATCTGTACCCAGAAAAAGATAATCAAACCAGCAGCCACCTGCCATGCCACCTACCAATGTAATACAATTACCTCAAAACTCAACAGCGATCTCAGAAACCAAGGGAGAATGGATGGACACTGGATGGTTACAAAGTTACTGTATCGGATTATTATTATTATTACCATAATCTGATTAATATTGTATTACACAATATTAAAAGGTTAAATGATTACTAAAAGATGTCTATTGAACTACATAAACAATATAAACCAATGTAAGTCAAACTGAAAGTAAAAGTCAATGATGTTGAATATTTGAAGCTAGAACTGTTTGTTGTTGTTTTTTTGGTCTTTCAAATGTCAGAGAGTAGCGACTAAATGTCCATCATAACTTCCTACAGCCAAATGTGATAACATCAAATAGCTTTTTTTTGTCCAACAATTAGCTTGAATCACCAAGATATATTGTTTTAATAAAAGCTTGATATTTGCCAATACTGTTGATGATTAATTTGCCATTTAACAACCAATTGATAATCGACTAATCATTCATCTATCACCTTCAGCATGCATTATCAAGTTACTTTGACTGTTGTAATAGGTTTTAATGCAGTATGGGTATTTTTCCATTTTCCCCTTTTTCCAGTAAAGACATTGAGTGCCACTATTAGAGTAGAGTTTGGCTGACAACAAAGTTTGTAGAACGTATCAACACTAATTAATCAGGCAACCTGGTATATCAGTCTACCTCAAATGTCTAGGCTGACATACTGTTGATGAGCACAAGCAACTGGTGTTAGAAAATAGAAAACTACATGGCCTGGGAGTACATAATAGAGTGTAATTATGTTATTAGGCAGATGTTTGTCCTCTGTCTTTGTCTGGCTAATTGTTAGCCATCTCATTAAGGACTTAAAGATCCTGACAGAAATCAATATGAATGTGGACGCACACACAAACTACAAATGATGCAGCAGCTGGTGCGCTTCTTTTGTGCAGCTCAACCACACTGACTGGCACAAGCGCATACACATGAATAAACCAGTGTTAAGGACAAGTGGCTGAACAGGCTTGACAGGCACGAGAAACAAACCAATGATGTGATAAAAGGGCAGGCGTATGATGAATGTGGGAGAGAGACAGGTATAGGCAGTTCAGTCAGAGAGCAGAGATCAATGGCTAAATGAACAGAGGGAGAGAGAATTGAGAGTTAAGAGAGAAGTGATGTCTGACAACCCAAGGGATGGATAACTCACAATGAGTGAGACAGTGCGGTCAATTGAGGAGAGTTCATTAGATTTCAATCAGTGCTGCCGGTGGCAATCTTCCAGGCTCTGGGAAACACATGAGATAGGGATAGATACTGAAACATATACGTCTTTGTGATTTAAACAGGCTAAAAAAAAAATCCGATACAGCCAAATACTTGCAAATGAGAGGTTGAGAATGTGTCATGCATTGCACAAACATTTGTTTATTCAATATCTGGTTTGACAAAGTCTGTTCCTGTGAGCTGGCTAATGCTGACGGCTTGTTCCTTCTGAATTTACACCCACGCCTCTGTCTTAAACTCTGAAACAAAAAGACACACACACACACACACACAGACACACACACGCATGGTTGGCAGTCTAAATGGGCTTATTTTTGACTCCTCCTTCCAAAGGCTTCTTTCAACACAAACAGGTCTCCTTTAAGTACATTCATAATCCCTGTCTTAAGTGTGCTTGCATATTCAGATTTAGTTGCCGCAAAATACCTTGGCAAACACATCATGCAAGTCCACTTTGAATTGATAAATAGAACAACCAAAGGAAATCATCACTACCTAAACACAGAGTATCCTCCTATGGGCAGCAGTGTAGTGCAAACATACCTGTATGAATACTGAAGCAAGCCCATGTGAGCCCAAGTGAGAATGAGTTAGGGGGAAATTCACACACATACACATCCCTCTCTGCCGTTTAAGTAACTTCCTATTACACAGATGCCTTTTTTCAGGAAGTGAGATTGTGGGTTTGAATGGAGCAAAGAAAGGAAACAAAAGGAAAGACAAAGTATGTGGCAATGAGAGTGACAAGCCACCCTTTCCCATTGTACAGGATACAAGCCACACAAGCTGCTGGTTAGGCTGATAATGACACCCACATTAATAAGTGCACAACAAATTAAAAGTACAGTGAAACTAACTTTTTGTAAAATTGATCAAATAACAAAAAAGTAAAACATATAGAAATATTAAATACATTAAAAAACATATATAAAATTAGTTTATGCACACACCTAAACCGCTAAAACTGTTTTACTGCACTTGCTGACGTCAGAACCAGGAACTACAGCATTTCCTCCACCCCAACTCTCAAACCTGCGCCAGTGGCTTCGGGCTTGTTTCAGCTTGAATGGAAGCACAATTGTTGAGAAACTATTGTGAGGAGCTATGGGGTGTTCAACTGAAGGTGATGAAGGAAGGGTTATAAACCTGTGGTCACAAAGGGCCACAGTCTCTAAAATGCCAAGAGCTCATAGTTTGACCTGATCTGTTCATCTGCCCCTTAATACAGTAGCTGTTCATCAATTCCTGGGAATTATGCATTTAGTTTTCACATCTCTCTTCAGTTTACATTACATCTGCTATAGTCTTTATATGGACTACCTGGGCCCAGCAGTTAACCCTGTTACATCAACGGCTCCCATCTTGCTCTCCCTAAGGTCTTCTTCAATGGCAGGTTGCTTGAAATTTGGAGTAAAGGGGTGTTCTCCTTCTGCTACAGGCCTGCCTGTAGCTAAGTAGAAATAAACTGCTGTGGGAGAAAGATAGAGGGATCTGACAGGGAGAAATCCTCTTATAGGAAGCCTATGCGCCTTTCTATGTTGCCTCTAAGCCAGTGATGAATCTTCTACCCCCAAGTTATCCTAAGGTGACCAGTGATTAACATAACTGAGTTATCAATTTCAACTGTATCATTTTTTTCATATTATGTTTTTCCCTGCATTTTTCGCAGCCTTTTATAATCTATTACTGTTCAGTCCTTGAATTTCACATTCAAGTACCACTTTCAGCGCAAATAATTAGCTTGGTTTCTAGATTTTTCACTGTGATAAAAAAAGCTAAATCTACTGGTATCTCAACAAAAAGATACTTAAGCTAGGAGAATCAACATCTGCATTTCACCTATGTTGTGCTTGAATATGCAGAACTTGGTGGAAAATTAAATGAGAGAGACTGCAACGGTTTTCATTGCTCATTGGCAGCATAATTCATGTGACCGGGGGCATGGGTGACTCTAGCTGTGATGCTGGATGACAGCAGAGCCCGCAAGATCTTCTTGCCTTATGACCTACCAGACTTCGCTGTCAGAAAGCATTAAGAGGTTTACACACACGCACGCACACACACACACACACACATCTGTACCCTAATGACACCACTTTAACAGTGCACAATCACACACCCAACAAACCCATCTATTGCTAAAGAGTTAGCCTCCACCTAATGACAAAGGCAAAAACACACTCAAAGTCACAATTACACTATGGTAAACAAGGACAACATATGAGTTAAGCTGCAAACTATTTGATTTTAACAATAAGCACAGCCTCTGTGAAGGACACAGAAAGTGGCACACAATATTACAACTTTTGACAGCATGTACAGTAGTGAACGTGCTAATGCCATAAAGCAGGACTGCTGAAGTGGTTATGTGGCAAAGCTTCACACCAGTACCCCTCAGACAGGAAACCTCTGAACTGGCGACAAGTACGCAGGAAGGCTGTGTCATATGAGAACTATTAGAAAAATCCAACAACGCATTATCTACCATTATTATTTCGTAAACTAGTTTGCAGTGGGGTCTCTACCCTTGCCATACTGGTTTGCACACACACACACAGCAAGCACCTGGGGAATCTTTAAGACTACAGCCCTGACAGAGCGTAAAAACACTCGCAGCTGTTACTAAACAGGATAAAGGTTCAGGTCCAGGTCCAAAGTTTATGAATTAATAAAACCTAACTAACAATATGGTTGCAATGAAAAGCTCGTTGCCTTAATATGATTGAAACGCTTCCCTTGACTGCTGTTTTATTTCAAGTTGACTAAATCAAATAGGTAATTACTGACAACCCACAATTGTTTCAACATTGTTTCCCACAATGACAACTGGTTACGACGTGCAATCGTGTCTCAAGGCACTCAATAGCAATCATTAGCTTTCCCTGCCATATAATAAAAGAGTATTCCTTTACAAAAAAAACATCAGTCAGAGTATGTAAAATAATCATTCGTCGTCACACTTCTGTCTAGACTCGCTGAATGACTTCGAGCTGTCACAGTGGTTGCTTACAGATTAGCTTGCCAGTTAGCTAGCTTCGCTAAGACGCGACACCAAGTAAACTGGGGAAATTACTGATTACTTACGAGCATGCTATCTGTCAATTTCCTGGTATCGCTGTTCTTTTTGATTCCAACAAGACGAGAAAACGGCTATCACCTCGCTACTCCATAAATCCCCTAAAGAATTCATCAACATCGGCTCCTTCCATCTTCAGTACTTTCATCAGTCAGACTACCTTAGACGAGGATACTCGGTCTCCACTGGGTGACAAGCGTCTGAGCCAATGACAAAAGTAGTATATCCTCCAAGGACCACACCTCCAAATTCAGTATCCAATCAAATCAGACACCAGGCATGTTATTATAATAATTTCCACGATCACTATAGGTTGTCGCTGTCAGTAACTACTCTTTGACAGAAGCGTGATCCATGGATCTACCAGACATGAATCATAAATAAGTAGTTCATCGACATTTGGAATATGATTGCACTGTGGGAATAATTGATACTACAGTTGATACAAATGTTGTTTTTCCTTTTGTTTGTTTGATGAAATTAAAATAACATTTTAAATAATTCTCTCAAGCTAACACGCGAATAATGAAAGTCATGAAGGACATGATTTATATAGGATGCCTGTATTAAATATAAAACATATATCAATTAACTTATTTTCTAGACTTTCTCATCGTCAGGCTTTACCCACCACATTTTGCAGACTTCATGGCAAATTGATATGTAAAGCTTAACACGAAAGCAGCACTTTAAAGCTGTGTCTTTCTGATAAATAATGCATGACCGCTTGACAATGACCTCTAGAACAATGGTTTTTCCGGAATTAATTATCAAGATGGCATATGACCACATATTTGTTTTCTTTTGCATGACACCAGATGGAACGCTGCTGATTTTAATCAGCCGCTAAATTCATGGACCTGTTGATAATAAGCAGCAAATCTGCTCCCTCTGAAATTTACCATGACAAAACAGGTACAATTAAATAAATAACAAAACTATGGTCCCATTGCTGTTATTGGAAAATATTTCTTTGTCCATTTCTGTCCTTTATTAGAGTATAGAAGAGATGCATTATTCAGTGCAGTTCACAGCTAGAATACTTTAATTCATACTTACTTTATAGGACATTTCCGCACTTTGTAAAAAAAAATTCAAATAATAATTCTGATATCAGATTTTTGGATTAAGTGAATCTTTATTCGCGTGGTACTATTTCTGAGACAGACAAAATCTGAGGTATATAAAGAGCAACTATTAATAATTAGTGAGTGTGCAGTGCCCCCTAATGTTATCGGATAAAATTACACCGATCAAGCAAAAATACTGTATTCACACAGGCAATAGGCCTATACTTTAAGCTTCAGAGTCATTACAACTAATAAAACATTTAAAAGGTCGTTATGATCGCAAATCCTCATATTCTTGTAGCAGCCATGATACAAGAGATTGCACAATTCATTCAAATGCATGCATGATGTTCTGTGAGTGAATATTTTGTTATTTGTTTTATAACATTTAACATCCATGATGTTGCAATTACAAGGATATGAATTTGAGTTAATGATAATGATATTTGGCAGTCAAACGTATGTTCACAAACTGATTGTTACTAAGTTAGAAGTGTTTTCTATACCCGTAATTGTCAAAGCATGTGTATGATCTCTGTAAATAATTGAATCATGTGTACTTGTATTTTAATTGGTGGATTGTATTTAAAATGTGTAAGAACTACAAATTAGCCCCTGCAATCTCTGCAGCCTCAGTGAAGACTTCGCCAGCTTTTTGTTTGTATCCTAGCGACAACTCCTTCGCCCTCCTCACTTCCTCCATGTTCTCCTCCAGGTTCTCATTCAGTCTTCCTTGCTCCTGGTAAGTTGCTGCAGCCACATTCACTTGCTCAGCCATTTGATCCCTGCTGCGGAGCAGCCAGCCAATTAACTCTTGAAGTG